>BLBF01000019.1:19220363-19236208 GCA_015471245.1 Laticauda colubrina
TATATATATATATATATCTCCATGAAATTTCATCATGTATGTTATCATTGTGCCTTATTTTCTCTATTTCCTAATAAAACATTCACAAGCTATAGTCTTTCAAACCAGTTCACAAAAAAAGATTGCAATCCCAACATCTCTTGATTCCAATATACAAAAATATAGGAATGTGACTGTTTTGTTGTATTTTTAAAGCTTCACTAGTAGATTCTATGCCATCTTTTTTTATCTGCTTTCTGGCCCCTAGGTTCCAATTATTCAAGCTTACTAATCACTGTGACATGATTTTATGATTTTGATTTTAGTTTGAGCAACAGTGACTAGCACATGATTCCCACTGACATAACTGTACCAATTTGTTAATAAATTTTATTTTAAAATCAATAATTCGTAGAATATCTTTAGTGTATAATATTTGGCAAATGCATTATAATGTATACTCCTACCTATTCAAGGCTATAGTATCTGAGTCTTTTTTCTCCCCTGCTGTTGTCAAAATGTTAGTTGATACAAAGAGGGTCTATTTCTATTGAAATCACACAAAGCACATAACTAAACATAAAGGCAATGAATCATAGCAGTTCTGTATATTAAAACAGTACAAATGACAAATCAAGCAATGAATCTCTACTGCTAAATAGCAATTATTTATATAAAGTGCAAAAGCTTGGACTAATTAATGTTCACAATTTTGCCATCTTTGTGGCACTAAAATAAATGCTTTTCTTTTAAACAATTCTTAGGAATGTTTTATTTCTTCCTTTAAAAAAAAAACCTCTTTCTGCTTTAACTAAGGCCTCTGACTTGGATTGAAGAAAGGGGTCCAGGAATGAAACGGGATAAGAAGATTAACTTCTGTTTCAAAAATGGATGCTTGGAATGTCTTCCTGAGGCTCCACGTTCACCAGTTGGCCTTTTCATGCAAGACCTGATTATCTTTGCCAAAAAACTTTTGGGACAGATCCCCAAAGAGGAACTGACAGCTGAGAAAAAGCGGATTCTGCTGTGCCTCAGTCTTGCTGAGGAGATTCAAATGCACTGTGATCCGCCATCAACATTCTATTCTTGAAAAGTGTGTGAAACTACAGGAATCACCATTTTAAACTGTTTCTTGCAATCCCTTTTTAAAACGTTTTTCTTCTAATGTGCCATCTTCTCTAGTCTATTAAGCAATATTTTTTTCTAACAAAACCAGGTTGAAAATCAAAAGCTAGCAAACAAACTGCCTGCATGTCTTCTAGAGATGCAGTAGCAAAAGAATGTCATTTTTTCCACAATATTTATTGTTGAGAAGAAAAGAATCTCAGCAACAAAATATTTCTCTTAAACACTTTAAATTCTATATTTAAGCCTTTATGTATATCACTTAAATGTTTACACAGACATTTATTAGTGTGCTAAATAGCTTTAGGTTTATTTTTGGCCTCTATTCAGTTTAAGTTGCTCTTTAGCCCCAGGTGCATGAAACATTGAAAATAGTGCCCTTTCTTAAGTTCATCTCTATGTTTAGCCCAAGACTACAACTTTAAGGCTAGGTCACACTGGCCGACGGATGCAAAACGTATGCAAAAAGGACACAACGGATGAGCAAATTTTCGGAGGTGGCTCCATCCATTGTCATCCGCTCCAAAAAGTGGCAAAAATTTGCATAAACAGAACAGAAAAGAAAGGAAAAGAATGGATGTGGGTAGTATGTAGCAGGGATGTTAAAGGGATTTTCATAGGAAGCCTAGAGGATGTATATAGGATGCAAACCGTTCACTGCTCATCCTTTCTATTTCTGTGCTACTAACGCTGTATAGACGTTCCGTGTACCTTTTGTTTCCTCCCTCTTTCCGTTTTCAGCTGCAGCGGATGTGAGTTGTGAGGATGCCCAGAGGATGCAGAGAGGATACAGAGGACGTTTAACGGATGATAAATGGACATAGAACGTTTGTTGCTCGTATGTCATGGATTTACATCGTACACAGTGGAAAGTTCATTCGCTCAAAAAGTTTTGTGCAGCTCAAAACTTCTTGAGTGGATGAAATCTCAGTAGACGGATGCTCAAAGAATAGAGCATATGAAACACCTATGCAGTGAGTACACAACGGATGCATAGCGTTTTCCAATGGATGGCAAGCTTTTTTTAACATTTTACATCCTCTTTGCATCCGTTGGTGCAGTGTGACATGGGCTTTAGCTTTTACAGGTTAGAAAACTGTAAATAGTGAGTGGAGGAAAATTTATGAATGGGAAGGTGATTTTTTTTGTTTTTTAAAAATTTGGCAACTATTTATGTATCATACTGACCTGGTTTCAACATAATGTTGTGTAAATTATGAATTAGTTAATAAACATTATTTTTTAAAAAATGGTCTTAGTATATTACCAACCCATTGAGCTTTACCTTGAGAAACTGAAATCCCTATGAATGAAGAATAGTAATTACTCTTCCATTTTTTTCAGAGTGCATTTATTTATGAAATGATGAGGTATGCTTCAGGTTTGACATTGTACAAAAAATTAGATGTTACACTAAGTATGTTATATTAAAGTCACAACTGAGATGTCCACATGTTGATATAGCCACTTTTACTCCTGCAATTAATTCTGTCTGAGCTTGAGACAATTTTTATAAGAAATAAAGGAATTAATAGTTATATCACTATCTGAAGCTTGCTATGTCTATAATTACTAAAACAAAAAGCTGTATTTCTATTAGGCCCAATGTTTAATAGTCTTTTTAATCTTTGCTCTTTCCCACTTCAATCAATAATTCATTTTTCTTTTTAAAAAATCAAGTATGCATATATAAAATGCCATTCTATATTTTAATCCACTTCAATATAATCATTTTTTAAAAATATGCTGAAACTGATATCTTAGTAGCAGATTTGGCTTATTAGCTTCATCCTGTATGCTAAACAATCTCTTAGATTATTTGTTACAGATAAATACTACTGCAATTTCCTCTTGCTATCTTGCCATCAGACTTGACCTGAAGGATTACTAAGTGAAGAATATGAGATCAATGAATTTCCATACAAATTGGATTTTTATATTTGGTTGGGACTTGTCAGCAGTAACATCCTCCTCCCCCTTCTCCTCCTCCATAATAAAATTGTTCAGTAAGAATCAGACAGAATTTATTAAAAGTCATAATTTGTAATTACTTCAGATCACTTCAGGTTTAACTACAGCAGGAATAAGTAATTAGATAGCAAACTGAACATTGACTTTTCATTGTCTCCTATCAGAATATCTTTGGCAAAGAAGTGCAATTTCTTCTTGATTTCATCTATCTGGGAATGGATATCATTTCTTGCTCCACCTAACAGTTTGGCAATAATAATTTTTGTCTTTATGATATCTTCCCAATACATTTCCCAATCTGATACTCTACAAATTAGTTAGGTCTGTAATTCCGAAAATTCCCAACCAGCATAGAGAAAAGTTTGTATCAACATACATGGAAGGTGTATGTTTGAAGAAAGCTAATTGAGAAAATGTACTTCTGCAAAAAGGCTAATGTTTTCTGTGACCAAAATGTTCATTTTGATAATTAATTTTAGAGGAGGTATTGTTTACTGCAGTGGATCCCAAACTTTGTGGCTTGGTGACTTGGCTAGCAGGGAGAGAGGAATTGGGCCATGTGAGTGATGGGCCAGCATGCACACGCACACAGCTCAATTCAAGTTGAACTGCATGTGCATTCACATGTGCACTGGCTCATCGCTCATGCAGCCCAGTTCTGAATAAGCCACAGCCTGGTAGTTGGCTGTGGCCTGGGGGTTGGGGACCCTTGGTTTACTGGATGTCATCAATAGATCAGATCTGCATTATTAATACTCAAGATGTACAATTTTTAAATCAACAATGTTTATGTGTGGGTGTTTGTGGGTGTGTTTATGTTTATATATGTGAGAAATCCATCTACATTCTTACATTTTCACACTATTTCACACTACAAGTAGGCAAAAGTTTCAGAAAGGCAAAAAAAATAAAAATAAACCCCAAGTCATCAATATTAAGAAGCAAAAATAATCTCAGACCAATTCGATATGATTAGGAATCACAGAATGTTGGATATCTTTTATGGAAGAAACAAAATGTGGGATAAGAGGATGGAACAGAAATGCTGAAATGAAATTGTCTGGATCCTTGAATAAGAATGTTCACAGAGCAACATTTATTTGTCCAGATACATTTATTTAGTTGTCTTCAATATAATTGTTGATCAAAACACATTTAAAACTGTACCTACAAGTAATTTAGAAGAGTAACATTACTTAGAGTGAATTCAAAGCAGTAATATCAACCATAAATTTAAATTTGCATTTTATTGTTCTCTTCCATTTTATTAATTTTGCAGCAAAAGAAACATTTTTCCATGGAAAAGGAATATATTTTCACTTTGAAAAAAAATATATAAATCCTTTTTTTCCTGGAAATTGGAATAAAGTCTTTTGCCCTTTTAGACATCCTTCAAAGACAGATGCTTTTTGAAAACAAATATTTTGGTACCAGGGCTGAGTCCTGGAAAAAAGTATAAAAGAAGTTGATATTCACTAAGTTTTAAGCTGGAGCTTGGTTTAAAAAAAGAAAGAGAAAGAGCTGCAGAGTCATGGAAACACAACCATCTGGCCATAACCAACACACATTGCTTCCAGCTTCCCTCTGCTTACTATGCTACATAGCCCTTCCCAGTGCAGCCCATTAAGAGGGGCAAGGCCTTTCCCCCATCAATCTGGCAGATCTCTGCATCTTTGCCCTGTGTACTTTAGCATCTACCAAAAGCCAGTAGCTCCTCCCCCTTTTTCTCTCCCCAGCCAAGGAATGTTCAGCAATTCAGAGTCAGCAAACCAGACATGCCAGGAATGTTCTCATTCTCCATTGAGGCCTCTGAGGAAGATGTGGATGAGCTATCATCCACAGGAGACATCACACTTGTTCCTTTATGAACAATTTCAGTGCGGATGGTACAAATCAAGAAAATAAATGTTATTTTATTCCACCTTTTTCTGTAGCTCTGTGCAAACTGTGGAATAACTGGTAATTCAACTTCGAAATACAAAGTAGCAACACTTGAATGTTGGAATTTAAGCATGTTTTAAAACAGAAAGAAAGGAAGGGAAGCTCTGCAAGGCTGGGAAATGAAAAGAGAGCCTATTCCACAGAGTTGGTTAAGTACCAGTAGTCCTTAACCTACAACACTTCACTTGGCGACTGTTCAAAGTTACAACATCATCGAAAGAAGTGACTTACGACTTTTTCAACTTACAACTGTTAAGCATCCCTATGGGTCACATGATAAAATTCAAATGCTTAGCAGCTGACTCACATTAGTGATGGTTGCAGTATGCCAGAATCATGTGATCACCTTTTGTGACCCTCTGACAAGCAAAGTCAATGGGGAAAGCAGATTCACTTAACAACTGTGTTACTAACTTAAGAACTGCAATGATTCATTTAACAACTGTGGCAAGAAAGATTGTAAAATAAGGCAAAACTCACTTAACAAATGTCTCACTTAACAACATAAGTTTTGGGTTCAATTGTGGTCATAAGTGGAGAACTACCTGTAATTGTCCAAAAGCAAAAGACTAGCAAATATAAACATTGAAAGGAGCAGGAACATCTCAGATTGAAAATAGCATTTACAACTACTGTTTTTCCCCAGCCCATTCCATGCCTTCTTCCCAATGCCAACAAATCCAAACTTCACTGTCACATCTGTAATCAGTAATCTGCATCTTGCATCCAGGGGAGGTTCATCAGAGTGGATCATCGGCATCCAGCTAATCTAATGTGGAATGTTGCCAATGGAGAGGTAGGTGATATGATGTATTAAAGTGAAGCAGAAATTTCCCAGTAAGGAGGGAGCACATTCCAAGGAGGAAGCCAATAAAGCCTAGAGCATGAAAAGAGATAGAGGTATATATAATGTAATATATGGTTCCTTTCAAATTATATTATTATGGTTTATCACACAGTCAGTCAAATGTTTAGACTAGATTTGAAATTTTTATTCACCTATTGAATACTTTCCAAGTATCTGGGATAGGCAGATATTGATGTTAAAGATATATCACAGAATGTAAGCTGTTCTGAATAAAGCTGTCTTTTGCAATTGACTGGTGGTGTGTTTGTCAGTGCCAGTGGTGTTCAAGGGGTGCCACAGATGTTTTGGGATTGCTTGTACCCAAGACACTTATAACTGTAGATACTATCTTTGCATTCTTTTATCATAGTCTGGGTGTCAGCAATCCATGGCTCCAGAGCTGCATGTGGCTCTTTCAACCCTCTGCTGCAACTCCCTGTAGCCAGGGGTGGGATTCTTCCAGTTTTTCCCTATTCGCTAGAACCGGTTGTTAATATTCTAAGCAGTTTGGAGAACTGGTTGTTAGAAGAAATCACTGACCTAATCCTGCAAGGAAGGCAGGAAGGAAACATTCTGGTGTTGCTTACAGAAACTGCCTCTCTGTTAACCCTTATTACATTCTTGGCAGGACTAGACTTCCTGTCTCAGGAACTTCTCTGGAGTTTTTTTTTTTCCCCCTCCTTTGCTGGTACTTTGCTTGTGTGGAGTGACCATTCAAAGTTACAATGGCACTGAAAAAAGTGACTTATGGCCATTTTCACACTTATGGCTGGTGCAGCATCCCCACAGTCATGAGAGACCAGGTGAGGAAATGCGTTCCTTGATGTAAGTGATATTGAGTTGACCACGCCTAGCCAATAACATGACCACCAAGCCATGACCACCAACTTAGCCATGCCCACAGAACTGGTTGTTAAAAAACTTGAATCCCACCACTGCCTATAGCCCTGTTGCAGCAGAGGGATGAAAGAGCTGTTGCTCTGTTGTGGCAAGGGTGACAGCCAGAGTCTTAGTGTGGAAGTGAAACTTCCCTGTACTTGCCTTTGCATAGCAACAGGATTCTGGTTTCATCGTGGTACATTTGCTGTTGCCACCAGCAAAGAAGGCTGGGAGAGAATGGCAGAGGCTGATCTTGCAGGGTGGGGTCATATCCCAAGTGTGTACTATCACTATCCTGGCTCCATCATGGGTCATAAATAAGCACAACTAAAGTTTTCTCACTACTAAATCCTGTCCTGAAATGGGATTGAAATGGGATTAAATTATTAAATTATTTCCTTCAAAGTTCTGATCAGCTTCAGACTGAGCACTTTTTCAACAACCTTCTCCAGAAAGAGAAGGTTGAAGACTGGTTGATAGTTTTTAAGGATCATTGGAGCCAAATTCAGCCTCTTGAGGAGAGGACATTATTCTTTTTAGTTCAAAGGCATCTTGGAAAGAAATAAGATAGAAGGGCTTGAGATCTGATATCCACAAAATAACTCCAAAAATTGGGTCAATATCTGTGTAGTAGAAGTCAAAACAGACAAGAAATTAGAACTAATAATCTTGAAACCATTGAATATGATCAATGGTAGCAGAAGGGAACTAATCAGAAGACTGAAAAAGAGTTGATATGGAAATATGGATCCAGGAAATTATAAGCTGATCATCTTGACATCAATACCTGGAAAAAATCTTTGAAAAAATAATCAAGATTTATTAGCATCTAGAAACAATCAAGGCAATTAGTAGAAGCCAGTATGGGTTTCTTAAAAACAGATCACGCCAGGCAAATCATTGCTTTCTTTGATAACATGACTATATTAAAGGATCAGGGAAATGCCGTGGATATCTTATACTTGGACATCAGTAAGGTATTTGATAAAGTAGGCTGTAGCATACTTTCTTGATGAGATATAATAATGTGGAAAAGACAGTATCATCACTGAATGGATTCACACTTGGCTGACCAACCTGCCCTATGATTCTAAGTTGGCAAAAGAAATATGAAGTTTGAAACTGGGCTCAATCCAACTGAGGCTCACACAGAAAAAGTATGCAAACTCTCTAGGGGACAGACAGGTGGTCAGCTATTTAGAATGTGGTACCTGTTCCATTCTATACGCTCTAAGTCACATGATCCAGAACTTAACTGCCATTAAGAAATTATAAAGAATCCTAGAAGTCAAACATTGGATGCTTTCTCTATTTTTTGAATGGCTGAATATTGATGGCAACCCACATTGACAAGTCCTCAAGAATGGGATGAATAAATAACTTACAGTGTTTATTACAAGGTGTAGATTCTCTTTTCTGGAAGCTGTCACAACTAAATTGCTATTTCTAAGATGAATTGTTTACTGCTTAAGAATTGGCGACCAGAGTATTTCTTAACACAATCCAAATGCTAACAGGGCTTACACATTCAATTTCTTTGTATCTAGGACCTTTACTTCCTAGAATGCCTTCCTGAGAGCTTCTTTGATACTTTATTCTTTTTGAACTGTAGAAATCTTCTCCAATCTTTTGGATTATTGTAAGCGACTTTTTAAAATATCCTAGTTTCTCTTCAGATCATGTACACTGGATATAGAAAGTGATATATTCTGGTCTGATTTTTTTAGATATCAAAACTCTAGCATTTTAATAAAAGTGAATAGACTTTTTATATCCATTGTAAATACCTAAAATAACCAAGTGTTCTTTAATTCCAAAGTATGAAATATAAGGACCCAGTATAAGTAAAAACAAACTTTTAATAAATTAAGAGTCCAAATCATTCAGCATGACATGCAGTGGTAATATTTAAAAAAAAATTACTACCGGTCCTGTGGGTGGGGCTTGGTGGGTGTGGCATGACATTGCTTGGTGGGCATAGCAGGGGGAAGGATACCGTAAAATCTCCATTCCCACCCCACTCCAGGGGAAGGATACTGCAAAATCCCACTCCCTCCCCACCCTGCTAACCTGCTTTCCAGCTCTGTTCTCCTGTGCAGGGCAACAAAATAAGACGCAGCCAATCAGCTAGGACTCAGGAGGCAGAGAATAGATGGGGGTGGGGCCAGTCAGAGGTGGTGTTTGCTGGTTCTCCAAACTACTGAAAATTTTTGCTACCAGTTCTCTGGCCAGAACCTGCTGAATGACATGGAACTATTCCAAGACTTCCTTTCCCTTTACATTACATTTTACATTACTGGTATATAAAAATATTTTGAAAAGTTGTTTCTATATTCTAGTAACACACCTAATACCCTAGAGCCATGATGGTGAACTTATGGTATGCATACTCTTCTGGTGTTCTGGCATACCCGTGCGCACATGCACACTGGCCAGCTGGTCTTTGCGGGCACTGGAGGACCGGAAAACAACCAAAAAATAGCCAAAAACAGGCATATGCACACCGGCCAGCTGGTCTTTGGGTTTCCGGCATTCTGGCGAATGCACGTGTGTTCCAGTTTAGGCACTCGGTGCCAAAAAGGTTGGCCATCACTGCCCTAGAAACAATGATTTTCTAATTGTTATTCTAAATTTCTGGTATAAGTACATTTAAGTATTACTTTCTAAGTACCAGAAAGTAGATTTATTCAGCTCCTAGGAATCTGCTGTTCATAACTTTAGAAAATCTCCCTATCTGGCGCTGTTCCTGTTTCAGAAATTAAGTCCATTATTCAATCATTAAAAACTAATAAGGCACCTGGTGAAGATTTTTTGCCCCTGGAATTATTTAATACTTATATAGACTGGTCGATGCCTTTGTTAGCAGGGCTATTTACCTTTATAAACAATACTGGCTGCATACCTGTGGGTTGGGAAGTAGCCATTATTGTTCCCTTACATAAAAAGGAGACAAAGGCAATCCAAATAATTACAGACCAATAAGCCTAACTGGAATTGTTGCTAAAATGTATGCAAAGCATTTGTTGAGCAAAATTGAAATCTGGGTTATGGAGAATAATCTTTTGGTGGAGGAACAAGCAAGCTTTAGACCAGAGCGATCTTCCATAGATAATTGTTTCACATGATATCATTTGGTAACAAGGTATTTAAAAATGGATAAGAAATTATTCACTGCATTTATTGATCTAAGTGCGGCTTTTGATTCGTTAAACAGAAATATCTTGTGGAGGAAACTGGTGGACCTGAACATGGAGCCCAGACTCCTTTTTCTGGTTAGGGCCCTTTACTCAAACACCATGTGAAAATCTGTACTGGCGTAAATGGATCCCTGTGTAAGAGCATACCTACCAATATTGGCCTAAGACAGGGCTGCATTTTTGCCCCAATGCTTTTCAATCTCTATGTCAATGAAATCATTGACCAGGATTCCTTCATGCAGTAAATTTGCATATGCCAAAGATTCTTGATAAATTTATTAATATCATTTTATATGCCGATGACATGGTATTAATGGCTCATTCACAAAAAGGCCTGAGGAGACTGT
The DNA here is from genome assembly GCA_015471245.1 of Laticauda colubrina. Lineage (NCBI taxonomy): Eukaryota > Metazoa > Chordata > Lepidosauria > Squamata > Elapidae > Laticauda > Laticauda colubrina. The sequence continues at coordinate 19,230,650 of BLBF01000019.1, forward strand.
TGCATAAGCTGAATACCTATTGTACTTTGAATTTTTTAAATATTAATAAAAGCAAATCCAAAGTGTTGGTTTTCAGCACAAAAAGTAGGAAATATAATTGGCAGATTAACAGGGAGTATTTAGGGCAAAATAGTTCCAATGATGACATATGGTGCAGAACTGTGGGGTTTAAATAAAGCCTCCCACTTGAACAAACACAAACCCGCTTTTTAAGACACTTATTGGGGATAAGAACACTTCTGCTTCAGCAGTCAGAGTGGAATTGGGTATCCACTCCTTACATAGCCACTTAATAATTAAAACATTTACACACTGGCTAAAGATACAATCAATGGATTCGGATAGACTTCCCAAACTATGCCTAACTGAACAGTTAAATAAGTTCCAATCTAACTCCTGGGCCAGTCAACTCCACAGAGCCATCTTAAGACATGGGTTTTCTACCCAATATTTATTGACAAGGGTTTCCCAGGCAAGGGAAATTTTTAAACAGAGAGTCTTGGACATTAGTGCCCAGACTGACATGGAATTAACAGATCTATAAGATGGTTGGCTAAGAATAAAAACGTTTTTCCAACCTGAAAAATACCTTTCAATGGGTATGCCACAATTACAGAGAAGAGCCTATACCAGAGCCAGATTTGAGTTACTGGATTCCATGTCCAGATATGGGTGCTTCCACCATGTACCATACCACGAGAGAACCTGCTGATGTGGTTCATCTGCCATTGAAGATATTTCCCACATTTTGTTCAACTGCCAAATATATGTCCCCATTAGGTTTAAATATTTATCATTTCTACTGGAAAGAACAGCCCATTGGGAATCAAACCACAGATTGTTATATTTCCTCTGGGCCTCTAATGTACACATCGTCCATAGGACTGCTAAGTTTATAATCAAGGCAGCAGTCCTAAGAACCCAATATATTGAACAAATTGGTGTAACCTGCAAGGATGATGTATTATCCAATTTTTGACTCCCTGGCTTTGCACGTTTTTATTACTGTATTCTTATATCTAACTTATCTGTATTTTGTCTAGTTATATATTTATGATATGTTACTGATAAGGTCTTATGACTATTCAATAAACCTCTACGTACATGCTGTTCATAAGCCTGCTGATGGGGACAGTAGAAAGTAAAGCACACAGGGCTACAAAATGTCCTCTGATGAGTCATACTAAATCACTTTTGTTTGCCTTTCTGTCTTGATCTCAGTCAGCATTGGGAATGCTGCAAATGATATGAATCATACTCTAATGAAGCGTAACAGCAGCAATTCAACAAATCTCTTTCATAATCTTGATTTTCTGTGCTCTAAATTATATTGTTTTTACTTTCATAATGACTCACAGTTAAAGAGTTTATTTATTGGTATAATTATGGGGGTATTTATTTAATTTCTGTTTGAAATGAAGGGTTTGGTGGTAGTTTCAAAGAGCAGCTCTACACTTTACTTGAAAAAGATCAACTATGGAAAATTATAATTAGGAATGGAGCAATTATATATTATAGATGCTGAGATAATCTTTTTTCTTCCTCCAGTATTTGGCCACTCAGTTGCTCAGTCCACTCTGCTTCCCTTTGAAAAATGCCCTATTTTGAAGTAGAATGATATAATTTCCTTTTAGTAGGAAATTAATACTGAACATCTATGCTGCTCAAATTATATTGTCAGATTCAGAATTTGTCATGTGCATTGAAATTAATATGAAAATTATTCATATTTAATGCAAGCCATTATCAATTTTCAGTGTGTAGGTTTTATTCTAAGAATGATTACAGGATATCAAGAACCTCCAAAATGACCTTCTGACTTTGGCCTGGTCTACAGACCTAACTAATTATGTTTAATATGCCTGCATCATGTCTTCTCTGACTGCAGGTGGAAAGTTACTTTTAAAAATGCACCCCTGTTAAAACAATACTTTTAACATAATATTTTCCCACTTCTTCTTGATGATTATACTTCTTATATTTTGCTGATTTAATTACTATTCAATATTACTGATCATTGCTATATCCAGTTTCTCTGTCCAAAGGGACTCAAACAGAAAAGTTCTATGTGACATTTGCTTTTGTGCGAACTAGTTTAGATACAGTGGGGTGAGGATGATGATGATGTAATGTTTAAAAGATAGTCCTAACTATTAAAGAGCAAAAATAGTTAACATATGGCTATCAGTTTTGGTAGCATTCCCATGAAATGTAGTTGCAAACAAGCCTTTAAGGAGTCTGCACAATCAGTAGTTACTTTTACAGAGTTGCAGATAGTAGATGCACTCACCTTATTGTTGCTGAGATCAAAAGCTCAGTAGGGCTGTATCTGGTTTGCACTTGAATGGAAAACTCCAATGATGCTGATTATACTTGTGTTTGTGTACACAACTCAGAGTCAACCTCAACTTCTGGCAACTGCTGGAAAAAATTCATGCACTTTGGTTGGTAAATTTTTTGGGAACTATTTGCCTTTGATCGCTTACCTAGGATTGAGAGAAAGTGACTGTCCCAAAGTGACTTAGCTGTGTTTCATGTCATGCATGATTAAAACTGAAATACTCTGATTTCTAGTCTTGTGCCTTTAACTATTACACAAAATTGGCTTTTGCAGACTAAAACTCATAAAACATTGGCAAGTTACTTTATAGTGATTTCAAGAAAACCCAGGGTTATATGAAAGTCACCAGGTATCAAATGTAACATAAGGAATATTATAATTTTTGTATTTACTTACAAAAATAAGATGAGACTCTTATAAGGAGTCTCTGTATGGAGCCTCATTTTTAGTTGGCTCATTAACAACTGTATGTAACTTTTATGATAAAAAACAAAAACTTATTTTGCATGTGAAATAGGATTCTTATTTCTACCTGATTTCATTAGCTGCTTGTATTTTCAAGAATCCAGCAAGAACAAATGGGATTATTTATTTACTTAACCATATTTATACAACTCCCAGGATATTCCAATAAGATTAAAAATTAGAAATCAATTATTATAAATTAAGCTTAAACTTAGCAAGATAATATAAGTAGCAATAACATGGCAGCCCATCCATATGAACCAATAGAAACAATAACTGCCATCTATCAAAGTATGATTAAATAATCTGATTTTCAAATACCAGCAGGAAAGGGGCAAGGCATCACTCTCAAAGCCCCTGTCACACAGCACCAACAGATGGAAAGAGGATGTAAAACAGAGAGAAACACTTGCCATCCGTTGGTTAACGCGATGCTTCTGTTCTGTACTCACTGCATCCGTTTTTCAGACTCTCTATCCGTCCAGCATCCGTCTACTGACATTTACTCCGCTCAAAAGGTTTTGAGCTGCACAAAACTTTTTGAGCAGAAAATGTATCCAATGCGTCCGTTCTGCATCCGCAACGCATACGGGGAACATCCGTTTTACATCCGTCATCTGTTACGCATCCACTATATCCGCTAGGCATCTGCTGCGCATCCGCACAACCAACATCCGCTCCAGCGGAAAACGGACACAGGGAGGAAACGAAACGGATGTGGAACAGACACAAAGCGTTAGTAGCACGGACGGAGAAAAGATGAAAGCAGATGCAGCTCGCATACAAAGCATTAAAATGGAAAAAACGTTCACAGAGGGGACCTATCTCGGATATTTAGGATGTCCGCAGGATGCCTAGAGGATGCAAAAGGACACCGAGTGGAAAACCTATATTTCCTATTAAAAGGGGGAGGAACTCACCTGGATCTCACTTTCAGTCCAGCAGCCCTGCGGTGCAGACCTCTGCAGCCTTCATCTGGATCTTGCTCTTCCACAGCATCCAGTCATCTCCACCATGGATCATCACACACTCCTTTTGGTAGCCACCATCGTTCTACAACAGTGCGAAGCCATCTACAGGCTCTTTCACCTGTTCTACGCGAAGAAAAGGAGGCGGCCAAGAAGTGTCTGGGTCCGAAGATGGATCGCCAGAAGAGCAGAGTACAGACTGTATAACAAGCTGATGGTGGAGCTGAGGAACGAAGACCCTCATGCATTCCAGAACTTCATGAGGATGCCTCCAGCCATGTTTGACGAAGTTGTGGAGCGGCTGACACCCAGGTTGACCAAGCAGAGCACCAACTTCCAGCCCAGCCTGGACCCTGGACTCAAGGTGGCGCTGACTCTGCGCCACCTGGCCTCAGGGACCGCGTACAGGAGCATGCAATATGGCTGGAGGGTGCCACACAACACCATCAGCATTGTGGACAGAGAAGTGGTGCAGGCCATCATCGAAGAATACCTGGAGGAGCTCCTCCAGTGCCCCTCCACTGAAGAAGGATGGAAGAAAGTTGCAGAGCAGTGGTATCAGAAGTGGAACTTCCCCCACACCGTTGGAGCCATAGATGCCAAGCACATGGCCTGCAAAGCTCTAGCCAAGTCAGGGTCCACTTATTTCAACTACAAGGGCTTCTTCAGCATCATCCTCTTCGCCATGGTCGATGCTGACGACAAGTTCATGTACATCGATGCTTCAGGCAACGGGTCAGCTTTAGATGCCCAGGTATACAACGCTAGTCACCTCAAGGAGGGGCTGGAACGCAACCTCATCATGGGCTTCCCAGATCCAGACCCCCTGCCCAACGACACATAAGATGTGCCCTACTTCATCATGGGGGATGATGCCTTCTCCCTCAGAACCTACCTCATGAAGCCCTACACCTCCAGATGCCTCACCCATGAAGAGAGGATCTTCAACTACAGGCTGTCCAGGGCAAGACGGGTGGTGCAGAATGCCTTTGGCATCCTGGCCAACAGGTTCCAGGTACTTCTCACCACCATGCAGCATCGCCCACAGACCATGAGGAGGATCATGGAAGCTTGCTGCATCCTGCACAATCTCATGCACACCCGCTACCCAGTCTTGCAGAACAGGCTCGTGGACCTCCAACAAGGCAATGGGGACATGGAGCCTGGGGAATGGAGGCAAGGGTGAAACCTGATAGACACTGTGGATGTGCAAGGCCCCAATAGAGCTTCACGTGAAGGGAAGAACCAGTGCAACTTCCTGAAACACTGGTGCAACTCCCCAGCTGGAGCAGTGGAGTGGCAAGACAGGATGATAGATGCTTAATGGATGCTGCCTTCAGCTTGTCTCATCACACTGATGAGATTGGGCCATGTATGTTGAGTGGGCCTACAATGAACAGGGCATTTAATAAAGAACTGTGTTTATGGAGAAATGTGTGGATCAATGATTACATTGTTATTGATAATAAAGGGCCATAGGTGTGGCACCTGGGAGGGTGGACCATACAGTCCCACTCTGCTTGTACTGGAAGTTTATCTATCCCACAGCTATTACCCATCCCAAAGGTATTCCTGCCCATCCCACAGGTATCCCTGCCCATCCCACAGCTATTACCCATCCCAAACTGGTATCCCTGCCCATCCCACAGGTATCCCTGCCCATCCCACAGCTATTACCCATCCCAAAGGTTTCCCTGCCCATCCCACAGCTATTACCCCTCCCAAAGGTATCTCTGTCTGTTAAGCCTGGGTTCCCCAACCAGGGTTAGGTAGACAAGCTAAACA
>BLBF01000019.1:19236218-19250596 GCA_015471245.1 Laticauda colubrina
AGCAAGCTGTAGACTTGCTACTTTTATATTGTTTTCATAACCACTCCCTTAATTGCTATTTCACAGTTAAAGCTGCAGACACTTTAACATACACCAACTATGATTCATAGTTATTATTTCACCTAAACCAGTTAGGGTAAACAATGTTATCCCTAACACTGTCCATCCCACTGCTATCTTAAACCATCCCACAAGCATGCAAAGGCTTAAACCATTTCTAAAAGTTTCCACCAAGACTTTATTTAATAAAATAAATGAAGCAAGTGTGTGAAGCAAAGATAATCTTTATTAATAACAAGGTGTAAAAGCAAAATGACCCAAGTATCCCAAGCAAAGATAAAGTCAACAGGTAGCAACCCAGTCTCTGGCACTCTTCTTAGTCACTCTGAGGTGTGCCACCTCTCAGGGGTGAAGGGTCCAGGTGCTGTGGAGATGGCTGCTGCTGGAGTGCTGGTCTGAGGCGCCATTGGGGTGCCTGGCCCCGAGAGGACAACAGGGGATGGTGTGTTGAGGAACCTCTCAGAGAGCTGGCTCAATCCTGTGATGTTGAGAGCCCCTTCCTCCAGGACATGGGGTGTCAGCCCCAATACCGATGACAGATGTTCTGAGGCCGGGCTTGGCTGTGGGGTGGAGGAAGGAGCAGTATAATGGGGATGTCTGGTCTGTAGCTGAGCGAGGTGAGGCGTGGGTGGCATCTGTGACATCAGTGGCATCTGTGGCATCTGTGGCGTGGCTGGCATGGGTGGCATCGGTGGCGTGGGTGGCATTGGTTGCATCAGTGGCATTGGTGGCACCGGTGGTGTTCGATATACCTGTGCCTGGACTGGGAAAGGCTGCCTGTGCTGCTGGAGCTCCTGGTAGATGTAGCCTTGGTAGGTGAGGGCCTGTGGAAAGCCTTGGAAGGGCAGTGACATCACCTGGGGTGGAGGAGCAGACCTGGACTGGGTGGGAGCAGGTTCAGCTGGGTCTGGAGGGTTGTGAAGAAGACCGGTGATCCTGTCCTTGATCACCTGGTACTGTGATTCGGACATGTTCATGAGGGTCTGGTTGACGTAGGTGAGGAAGGGCTTGCAGTTGGAGGATGGGACGTCAGTGTGTACCAGCTGAGAGAGGAGATCTACACTGCTTCTGATCGTGTCCCTGATCTCCAGCAGGACAGTGTGGCTCTGCCCCTCCGGTCTGGCTCTCTTCCTGCTTTCTGTGGAGGTGGAGCTGGGGGTGGATGTGGGTTGTTCTCTGGTGGAAGTGCCTTCTCCTTGCTCCCACTGTGTCAGGGGGTCCTCCACACACTCCGCCATGGGTAGTACAACTGCCGGGGAGTTCTCCGTCATGCGACGCTCCACAGATACCTGCCTGGACACTGGAGCTGACCCTTGGCCAGAAGAGGACTGGCTCTCTGTGGGCTGCCTGAGAGAGAGGGTAGACAGAGGGGCTGCTCCTTGGTGGTGGATCTCACCCTCCAAGAAGCTGCACTTTGCCATCACATAGGTCTCTCGGTCCGTCAGCTTGACTGTGGTCTGGCCAGATTTCTTGAGGTGCAGCTTCCCGTACCAGGTGTGCATGTGCTACCACCAGGTGTGCATGAGCACCTCCAAAGTGTAGCCCAGGCTCTCCGCCTTCTCTCTCCAAGCAGCCTGCTTCCTTTTGGTGTCTCGATAGATCCTGTGTTTCTTCTGCCATAGATACTCGTTCTCTCTCAGCCATTCCAGCACCTCATCCTCATGTTCCTCTGCAATGGAATATTGCTTCCTCTCCCGTTCATGCATATGCCTCTTCCTCCCTCTGGCAGGGCCATCTGGGCGAGGTTGTAGGGGCTGCTCCTCCACACCACCACCACCAGCAGCAGCAGCAACAACAGTAGCAGCAAAAGCAGGACCAGCAGCACCAGCAGCACCAGCAGCACCGGCAGGACCAGGATCTGTAGCAGCAGAGTAAGCACCAGCAGCACCAACAGCACCAGCAGGACCAACAGGACCATGAGCACCAGCAGGACCAGGAGCAGTGCCACCAGAGTAAGCCCCAGCAGAAGCCCCAGCGCCAGCAGAGTAATCACCAGCAGAAGCACCAGCACCAGGAGCAGTGCCAGCAGAAGTCCCAGCACCAGAAGAGTCAGCCCCAGCAGCAGAAGCCCCAGAAGAAGCAGAGTCAGGGCCAGGGTGTGGGATGGTGGCCCTGTCCCTCTTGCCAGGGCTGGCAGCAGATGGCAGAGGCTTTTTCTTCTTCTCCATGGTTGTTGGCTGGCTGGCTGGAGCTGTGTCTGGCAGCAGGTCTTTCCTCTGTATGGTGACCTGCTTGCGAGCTGCTTCCCTTTATATCCACGGGGCTGACATAATGAATCCTCCCCGCATGCGCAGTGAACACTCTGCATCCGGTAGCCATCCGGTAGCCATCCACTAAGCCTCCGCTAGGCTTCCACTCTGCATCTGCTCGGTATCCGTTTCTTCCGCTGCGCGTCCGCTTTGCTGTGCTCCCCCGGAACGCCTGCGGATGTGCCATCCGCTCCCATCCGCTTCCATCTGCTAGGCTTCCATGGAGCATCCGCTTTCCATCCTGGCTACGTCCTCCCCCCATCCGTTCCTTTCCGTTGTTGTCCGCTCTGGTTATGCAAATTCAGGGCACTTTTGAGACCGGATAACAACAGATGGAACATTTTCTCGTCCACTGTGTCCTTTTTACAAACGTTTTGCATCCATCGGCCAATGTGACAGGCCCTTAAGTTAGGATATTCCAAAGTATGGATGCTACTATGGTCTTTGGGATACCAAACAGCACTTTTAATTGGACTTCAAAATCTAGCAGTAATCAGCAAGGAAACTGGAGATAAATTTTATATTAAAGCAGCAATGCGCAACATGGATGAGTTTCCAGTCTGCTACATGTTATCTTACTGCAGTTTCTTGGCCATTTTCAATGCCTGTACAGAATTTGGAGGACTGGGAGGTATCTTCAAGTTAGCACTGATTTCTGATAACTGCCTGGATAAGTCTGTGCAATTTTCTTGACATGTTAGTTTCTACCTTAATGCCTTAACCACTATATCAGATTGGTTCTCCATAGAGTATGCGACAGGAATTCTATTGTGTGGCTATGAGGATGGGAGTTAACATTTGCCAGATTTTAGGATCCAGGTGGGGCCACAACATCCTGAAAGGGGAAACCATTGTCTTGATTGCTCTTTCATCAGAAGTTAAGAATCCAGGGGATCTCTAAATTCAGAACATATTCCTTCAAGGAGAGAGCAACCTCATCAAGTGTCAGTAACAGGGCTTGATCTGAGCCAAGATCCTTCTGGACAACAGCAACTCCATCTTGCTGGGATTAAGTCTGAACTTCTATCCATTCAGCCCTCCACAGCTTTCTAATCCTAAATTACAACTTCCATAACATCTTGACTTGGCACGTGAAGAGCATGTAAAGCTGCATGTCATATAAAACATAAAGTTCTTTAATACATTATCCATCCAATTTCGTGGAGTCAAGTGCCTTTAAAAAGGTTCATGGTTGAGACTGTAAAGCAGATTTACATAGAATCAAATTGTGTGTGTATGTGTGTGTGTAGCTTGGCATTTTCATTTTGCTTTTTAAAGCACTATGTTGAAAGGCTGTCAAAGTGCCTTTCTTCGAGGATTCGAATTTTCCTGCTGGGAGAGTTCCGGCGCAAGGATACAGACAACTGCTTGAAAGCTGGATCTTTTTATTTTCAGGAAGGCAAGAGACAGTGCGGCTGCGTTCCTGGGGCTAGCTAGCTAACTTCGAATGGTAAGTCCCTGGTTTTTATACCTTTTTTCTTCCTTTTGTGTATGAATGTTCGTTTAGTGTTTAATGTTTAATGTTTAGATATTAAAATCCCATCAGAGTTTATTTTTCACCGGAAGGCAAACTTAGCGAAGTGCAGAAAATAAACTCTGCGGGGAGGCTTGATTGTATTATCGGGTTTTTTTCTAATCTCTTTTAGCTTTATAATGGTTTTTTCTATTTGTTTTGTAGTAATCTCCTGTTTGTTTCCTTTGTAATTTATTTTGTATCTTTTGTCTGTTTGTTTTGCTGATTTGGCATGTCCTGTGTTTGTAAGGGTTTTCTTTACCTTGTTTCCCTAGCTTTCTTAATTACTTGGCTTTTGTCTAGGGGGCTCTTTTAATACCTTTTATTTGATTTCTTTTCTTATGCAAGTTTGTTTTATGGCTGGCCTGATGTTCCCTTTGGGCTTTTCCTGCTTGGGTGACACCACTGTCCTCGTGAAGTTCCCTTTCCACAACTATAAACACCTGTTACCTACCTAGCAAGAAGTATCCTCCCAGCTTCTGGAGTTTGTTTTATTGTTGCAATATATGACAACATCTACGTAGCTAGAAATTTCTCAACTTCCCATCACTTATGATTCTTGACGAATGTATCTTTTTATGTACAGAGAGCATATGCACCAAGACAAATTCCTTGTGTGTCTAATCACACTTGGCCAATAAAGAATTCATTCATTCACTTTGTAAATAACCACGTAGGAGAAATGGTAGGCACAACAAATGTTGTGCAGGAGAAATGCACAACAAAGGTCTCCTTCCCCACCAGTTCGCTGTCGACTCATTTCCCGACTTCTCCTTTTGCTGCTCTTTAGCCCCGCATTCTGGGCTAGCTTGCCTTCCTCCCAAGCCCTGGTTGCTGCCTGGTTTTCCTACCTAAGTCATGGAAGGCAGTCCTGTGGGCGAAAGAAATAGCTCTTGCTTAGTGAAGTCTGTAGGCGGTTCCTGGGCAGGGACTTTCCACCCTACAAACCTACCCTGCTATTCATTCTGTTTTCGCCAACTGCACTGCGGCCTCTCTTTGTGCTGCTTATATAGCCCTCCCACCCGTCCTGGTCACTGGAAGACCTCCCGGAGCAGGATCGACATCCAGAGGCATCAATTACAGGAGACGTGCCATGATTGGTAGTTAAATAAGAGGCTTTTTGAACTTCTGGTTTGTAAGGCTCTGCAGTGGCAGGAATCCGTGATCGTGCATAGTTTCTGCTGCGCTCACCACTGGAATGCCCCGGCTTCAGGGCTATGGCTACTCCATAGAGGTAGCTGAAGACAGGGGAGACCTAGCAGGGGTTGGGGGAGTCACACCTCCCCTCCTTAGCTGGCTTAACTCCCTTTTCCAAAAGCGGTAGAGTGGGGGTCAGAAATGGCCACCACAAAGAAGCTTTCATCCAGAAAAGAATGTGCAGGAGGAAGCTGAGAAGTGAAAGTTTTGGCTGACCGGGATGAGAAGCAACATCCAAGATATCCTGGAATTTAAATTTTGGAAAAAGATACATCATTCCTTAAGAAGATCTGGAAGCAGCGAATGAAAGTGAAAAGGGAAAGTTTGTTTGCTTTTCACTCTCCTTCCTTACGGTGACAGCAGATGAATGAGAAATTGGAAAAAACTGCTTTGGCATCAGCAGGTAATCAAACTGGAAAATTAAAGCCAAGGGGACAATAAAGATTTCTGAACACTGGAAAAAAACTTTTTTTTATGCTGTAAGTGGGAAGGGAGAGGATAAGAATTAAGAATAAGATTTGGCTGAAGGAGATTGCTTGGAATTTAAATTTAAAAGAGTAGAACAAAATCATATATTAAAAATATATTTTTAACTGGAACTTTGTAGCTGAATTACAACCTCAAGAAGAGAAAGTGAAAAAAAGAAGAAAGTGTTAAATGAAATAGACTGTGTGTATTTGGATTGCTTGGTGACTTTGGGACTTTTGGAAATTCTTATTTGAATGATTAAAATCATTTGGGTTGTTTAAAATTTTTTTTACAATGGCATTACTTGTGGATGAACTGAAAATGGAATTTATAAAATATAAAGAAGAGGAACAAGAAAGGAAGGGCTCTTTTGGCTCTGTTTTTCATTTTTTAGAAATGGCAATTTCTACGTATGAGAAACTACAAGAACAAGAAGATTGGGATGAAGAAGAAGCCATCTTTAATAAACAAGCAACTTTATCGGGGGAAGAAAGAGGAAATGGGGGGAAAGAGAATAGAGTATTTAAGACTTAAATAAAAATTCAAAAAAAGGGAAAAATAAGATGAAAAGTGGACACAACGTTAGAAAGCAACAGAAAAGAGGAATACAGAAGAGGGTGGAGATTAAGAGACAAGGGGGTAAAAAGAGTAGAGTGGAGAAGCAAGGAAGGAAAGAAGGGAAGAGAAGCTACAATGGTTTGAAACAAGATGTAAACAAACAGGATTTATTTAGAGATAATGGGTAAAAATATAACTGAAAAATAGATTCTGCAAAGGTACATAAGACTGTATTGTTGTATTTGTATTTGAAATAATGTTAGAAAATTGGAACAACATATGATTATAAAATGGGATAAAATATTTAATGCAATTTAGCGATATTTTTTTTTGAATAAAATAAATGAAATCAAATATGAGAGAATTGAACTAAAAAGGAATGGGAACATTGTCATTACATAATATTTTAAAATATAAGTGAAATGAGGGGGAAGTAACGAAGCAAAATCTATAAGTGTTCCTACAGAAGCATGATACTTATTTGGAAAAGAATGTGTAAAATGTTTAAGACTTAAATGAATATCAATTTTAATGATATAATTTCAATTGCTATGGATTGTTGTTTTAATTATATTATATATTTAAATTTTTTTTCCTATTTTAAAATATTGAGTGAAGCTTTAGAATGTACTACACAGAATCCGAATGAAAATTATGTATTATTTTAAATGTTAAACCTAGGGGAAACATATAAAGGCATCATATTCCAATCAGTTATTACAGAAGAAATTTTGTGTTAATGAGAAAAGATAATATACAGCTGAAACAGGACAGACGAAGGATATAAGTATCATGATTTAAATTGAGATGAAATAAATAAAATAGAATTAAAAGAGTGAAAAGAGGGGAGAAGCTATATAGAAAATGTAAAATGGTAAATAAGATATGGAATGCTATATAAAAGTAAGCATGAACTTGAATTTATGTCTGTACAAAAAGATGTAACCCAGGATCAAACTGCTTTCCAAAAAGATGTTTTATGTTCTTTATGTTTTGTGTTTTGTTTGTATATATTTGTTTTTTAAAAATTAATAAAATTCTTTCAAAAAAAAAAAAAAAAAGAGGCGTTTTCCAGTGATTGTGGAAATCCGGAGCTCCAATCAATTTCTTTTCATCTCACCTGGAAAGTGAACGATCCTTTCCATTTCAAAGCCAAGCAAAGGAGCGAGGATCCATTTGTCTCTTTGATTTTTGCTCTGCCTTTCTCTCCTCAACAGACCACTTGGGGTCTTTTACTACCACCACGCCTCACCCCTATCCTGTTCTCGATCTCTTCCTTTTTCAACCTTTTAAAGACAGCATCCTAGCGGGAATGCCACTCCTACTGACAGCTTCCAAGTGCATCTGGGAAATCCAGGCAAAAAGAGGGACCCTCGACGGAGGGAAAAAAGGAGAAATGAGCCCTTTTCGGCAGGGAATATAAGTATTGCTCTTCTTATTCCTCGAGGTAAGTTGAAAGGGCCAAAAATGGCCTCTGTAAATGCAAATGACCTGTCTTCATCATTTGAAATGTTCTACACAGCAGCCTTATGGCGGGAGTGAATTCTGAGGTTTGCAGAGATTGGAATCAAGATAGACAGCCAAGTTGAGGGAGACACCAAAATATATCTCAAACCTGTATCCAGGATTTGAAAGAAAAGGATTCTTTGTACCAACAATGCTTTCTCTTTTGTATGAGGGAGTGCTTGGTAAAGTCTGAAGTTACTCAGCTCACGTATGGTTTGCTATCTCAGACCAGACTTTATATGTATGTTATTTTCCAAGGAATACTTCTTTTTCTTCCTGAAAAGTAGCTCTGGGAAATGAAATGGAGCATAGAAAGGGCTACTTAATGTTTTGAGGCAATTTTTCTCCGCTAAATTTCCATACAGGAAAAAATAAGGCTTTGTTTAAGATTCCAGTTTCCCTTGCATGATTGATTTGCTGTTTTTTTCCAAGTTTCCTGCAATGCACATCTTGGTCTTAAACAATGAGTTTTAACTATGCAGCCTGTCTATAACTAAATTAAATTTCAATATGAAATTATCCCCTCCCCTCTTCTCCCCAATTATTTTTCTTTTTTTTATTATACACTTTGGTTTATAAAGAGCACAAGGGTAACTAGGTGTTGAAGAGGTGTGTCACATTAAGCTTTTTGAGTCTTTAATAGCTGCGCTAGTTATGAAAGAATCTCTATTTAAAGTACTTTTTATGCAGATCACAATTAAATGGTATGTTTTAAAATTCCTAAAGAAGCTGAGTCCTAAACGGACCAAAGGCCTCTTTATATTAAAAGCTGTGTGTATATAATCCATATATCTCAAGAGCCTGCTGCTAGAAGCACACATTTGGAAGGGAAGTGTCTTTTCCCCATAGGAATAGCTGTGAGGGTGTGGCCATTATGCCTATTAAAGGTGAGGTTAACTCATTTGTTCTCATGACTGCCCTTCTGTGAGTTGCAACATATGCTCAAGGTTGCTGTACTTGTTTTGGTTACTTTCTTAATTCTATTCTTATACATTTCCCTCAAAAGCTGAATTATATAAGTTAAATTCAGCAGGTTATCATTAGAAAGATTTTTGAGATGTGCTGAAAAGCTCTATTTGCAATTTCAGAAAAATAAGGATAAGTGGCAATTATGCAAAAAAGCTTATGCTCATGGCCATATTTAGATTTCGGGAAGCCAAGGCAAAAGGCTAAATTCTGACTTGACTTGACTTGACATGCCCTAAGGCTGGATGGAATTGAGCAACCAGGACTATTCATAGGTTAGGTCATAGTACATAATATTTTGGGGGCAAATTAAATGCATGATTTGAACTTAGAGACTGTTGTGAAATTGTTCTTTCCAGAAATTAAAGGAAGAAGATTTAGCTAGTTTTTCTTGACCACTTTTTGTTACTATTCTAGCAGCCCTATGTGTATTTCCCTGTTTTAGGAAGAATGAGAAAGCAAATACTTAAATAGGAACATGACATATTGACACATACATTTTTATGATTACCTGGAAGTAATTTTTAACTCACCACATTTATTAAGTTGAGGATCTGTTTACCAAATGAGTGCAGAGTAGTGATGTCTCTTTAAATATATGATGGGAATGATCAAGAAGCAACTTAGATGGCTTTTGATTTTGCACATGCAATCTGCCTTTTGACTTTTTTGGATGCTTCAAGCTATTCGAATTTGGATCTGATATCTTGCTGATAGTTGGCTCTAGAAAGTAATTGTGTTTTATTTTTTTAGAGAGAAAATTATCCCAAAAAGATGGAAATGATATTTCATTGTCTTTAGTGATACAATATTAGGAAAGAGTTCCTGTGGACAAACCCATGTGCTTCTATTGTTCTATTTTGGCTTTTGGCAGATTTTTTTTTTATTGAATAGTTTGTATAGTAATAACTTCTATCTTTACTTTTAATTTTTGCCATCTTTGCAAAGATTATCTATTCCTTAAACATTTGTTAATTATTAATATTTTATTTAAGAAAATATTTAAAAAAATTGCATAAGATAATCCCTCCTGTTCCACCTTCTAACTAAGATGACAGTTTGGTTTTGAAGAAACTCTCAAATACCTTCCTGATATTTAAGTATTAGCAGGAAATTAAAAATATCTGTTTGTAAATTCTTGTAAGGAGAGTTTAATTTAGTTGCAGCATGATCTTCTCCTTGTTGGGAAGAAAACCTGACTGTACAATAGCCTGTTAGATACGGATAAGAGATAATCAGAGTTGGAAGAGACTTTATAGGTCATTTAGTCCAACCCCCCACCCAAGTGGGAGACCCGACAGCATTTCTGACAAACGGCAGTCCAATCTCTTCTTGAAGGTCTCAAGTGATTGCGCTCTCACAGCTTCTGAGGAAAAGCTGTTCCATTGGTTGATTGTTCTCACTGTCAGAAACTTTCTCCTTATTTCCATATTAAATCTCTCCTTGTTCAGGTTCCATTCATTGTTCTTTGTCTGGCCTACAGGCACTTTAGAAAATAGCTTGACCCCTTCCTCTCTGTGGCAGCCCCTCAAATATTGGAAGACTGCTACTGTGTCTCCCCTGGTCCTTCTCTTCACTACACTAGCCAAGTCCAGTTCCTGTAACCGTTCTTCATATGCCTTAAGGCCCGGTCCCACTAGTCGACGGACACAAAACGTATGCATAAAGGACACAGCGGATGAGCAAAATTTCAGGGGTGGCTCCATCCGTTGTCATCCACTCCAAAAAGTGGCGAAAATTTGCAAAAACAGAACAGAAAAGAACGGACGTGGGTAGTATGTAGCGGAGAGGTTAAACGGATGTTCATAGGAAGCCTAGCGGATGAAAGCGGATGGAAGCAGATGACACCTCCGAAGGGGTTCCGGGGGAGAATTTCAAAGTGGACGCATAGCAGAAGGGGCGGATATATAGCGGATGAAGCAGATGCATCACGGACGCCTATAGAAACAAGGGGGATGCTGCATAGATGTATATCGGAAGCAAAGCGTTCACTGTGCATGCGGGGAGTATGAATTGCGTCAGCTCCGCAGATATAAAAGGATGCAGCACGCACACAGCATACAGGGGAAAGGCATGCTACCTGATACATCTTGCAGGAACACCATGGTTCGTCAGTCAGGCAAGAAGAGGAAGCCCGTGCCTACTCGTTCAAGTCCTGGCAAAGTGAAGAAGGGCAGAACCAGAATCCCACCCCCTGGCACTGACTCTGAAGCTGCTGCTGCTGCTCCTGTGTTGGACCAGCCCCAAGGCCCTCAAGCCCCTCAAAGCCCTGCTGCTGAAGGCCCTGCTGCTCAAGCCCCTGAAGGCCCTGCTGCTCAAGCTCCTGAAGGCCCTGAACAATCTCCAGAAGGCCCTGATGCTGAAGCCCCTGAAGGCCCTGCTGAAGTCCCTGCCAGAGGGAGAAAGAGGCAAGGGAAAGAGAAGGGAGAGATGAAACCTCTCCCTTCAAACCTCAGGTGGTATAGTCGGGGTCCAGGGATTCCCTCTTCTCCAAAAACATAGTCCACTTGAAGGTCATTCCATCACCCAGTTTTTCTGGATCTGATCAGAATTAACTTGCCTCTCCTGCCGCAGGCCCCTACCCCTCTTCATATGACAGGCGGTTCTACAATACAGGCCCTTCCCTCGCTGCCACTCTTACAATTCCCTCTGTAGACACTCCAGTCATGACTTCCTTCTCCTTGGGCACTCCAACTGAGCCCGAGGATTTTCTTTAGGCAGGGGACAAACATGCCGAGCAGACATTAAAATGTAACCACCAGGCCTCTGCTTCGGCTCTCCAGGCCTCAACTGCTGCATAGTTTTTCACTGGTCCTCTATCCACTGGCTGCACCAGCTACAAGACCGCATATCTCCATCAGACTTGAATTGCATCAAGATCTCAATAAGATTATAGCAGCAGTGGAATTCATGGGGACACCACCCTAACTTCCACCAGTTCTCCTCCAGGGCCATGGCTTCATCTGTGGCAGGGAGGAGACTGCTATGGTTACAAATTTGGCAGCAAAGTTTCGGCACAAGTGGAAGCTGGCTTCAAGCCCCAGCACCAGTGAGAATCTGTTCGATGGTGCTCTAGATCCATTCATTATCAAAATGAGGGTCAAAGGAAAAGTTTCTTCCTCGCCAGGCTGGAGGGCAGACTTCCATCCTGCCCCTGACCTGCCACCTTAGATCCAAAATTACTTCTCACTTCTCCAGGTTGCAAAGAGAGTATTCCCAGCACCAAGAGCAATGCCCTGACATACCGGGCAGACAACAACAAACTGCAGGTAAATGGTGCTTTTGTGGGGGAAGGGGTCGCTCATTCCGTCGCTCTAAATAATCCCTTGTTCTCCCCATCAGAGGTCATTTGGCCTTCTTCTCATCCAAATAGGAGGAGTCACTGACAGATGCCTGGATATTCAATACAGTAAGGTCAGGGTTACAACTAGAATTTCTATCATCACCCCCAGGAAATTTCCTGCTCTGACCCATCTCGTGGGACAATTCAAAAAAGGGCCCTTATGGAATCGGCCATTCAATACCTAGTTGACATAATGACCATTCAACCAGTCCCTGAACTCCAACGGGGACTTGGGTTTTATTCTTGGCTTTTTCTTGTCCCCAAGGCCTGGGGGGGGGGTTGACGAGCTATTCTCAACCTAATATTTCTGAATGTGTTTATCACATTCAGGCGCCTTAAAATGCAGATGCTGCATTTTATTCTAGAGAGTGTTCAGGAGGGCAATGAACTTACAACACATTGGCAGCTCCTCAGGTTCTGTTATAATGGGGGACATTACCAATACAGGACCTTGCCCCTTGGCCTTTCTTCAGCCCCCAGATCATTTACTAAGCTGGTGGCAATCTTGCCAGCCCTTATTAGGGCAATCTCAGTAAGAATCCAGTGTTACTTGGATGATATACTGGTCCAGTCATTAAGGCAACAGAAGATTTGGATATCACCATTCAAGTTCTCCAAGAGCATGGCTTCTCTGTCAAAGAGGCAAAAAAAAAAAAAAAAAGCCACTTTACTCCCACCAGTTCTTTACTCCATCTGGGAACTGTATTAGATACTTTTTCCTGCAAGGTGTCCTTGTCCCAGGAACATCAGGAGAGCATCAGTTAATTGACCATATAAAATCTAACCCTAGAGTGCCCCTGGCTACGCTTTCCAAGCTCCTTGGGAAAATGATATCATGCATTAATATAGTGCCAGTTAGATTCCATGCCAGGTCACTCCAATGGTTTCTTCTACCTTATCAGAAGACAGGTAGGAGTTGTTCCTCTTTCAAGTCAGATTAACCCTATTGATCCTTAAATCTTTTCGATGGGGGTCATCTGAGGCATTTTCCATGGGAACTGGACAGTGCTGACCACGGATGCCAGTCTGTATGTCTGGGGAGCCCACCTTCAATCCAAAGTGGTTCAGGGACAATTTGCCTCAGATATCTAAAGATACTGAAATACTGTTAGAAAGTAACGTAATAATGATGGAATTAACAGAAGCTTTAAAAAAGCAAAATATTGGGAAAGCACCAGGTCCGGACAGTTTGCCAGTGGAATTATATAAGACATTGGAGGAAACATTGAATCTTCACTTATTAGAAGTTATGACAAAGAAGAAAATACCCAAAACATGGTCAGAAGCATATATCACACTTGTACTGAAGGAGGACACAGACCCACAGCAAGTTAAAAACTACAGACCAATATCACTATTAAATTCAGATTATAAAATTTTTGCTTGAATTCTGGCAGAAAGACTGAAAAGATACTTAAACAATTTTATTCACCCTGATCAAAATGGATTTCTGCCAAAGAGACAGATTAAAGATAATATGAGAATAATTTTAGATACACTGGAATATTATGAGGCACATCCCGAAAAACAAATGGCTCTAATTTTTTTAGATGCAGAAAAAGCTTTTGATAATGTGAATTGGCGTTTTATGCTGTTACAATTGGACCAAATGGGCTTTGGTAAAAAAATTTACTCAAGCCATAGAAATGATATATCATAAACAAACTGCAAATATTATGATAAATTGAGAATTAACAGATTTTACTGATATAAGAAAAGGGACGAGAAAAGGCTGTCCACTGTCGCCTCTGTTGTTTGTATTAACACTGGAAGTGCTGAATGGGAACATCAGAGAAGAAAAAGAAATAAAAGGAATGAAAATGAAAAAAGAAGAGTATAAATTACAAGCTTTTGCAGATATGGTATTCATATTAGAGGATCCACTGGAGTCAGCACCTAAACTGATAGAAAAGGCAGAACAGTATGGGAAAGTAGCAGGTTTGAAAATAAATAAAAATAAAACAAAGATTTTAGCAAAGAACACGTGAGTAAGACGAAAGAAAGAATTGGAGGAAGTTTTGGGGATCCAGGTCACAAATAAGGTTAAGTATTTAGGGATACATATAACACCAAGATGTAGCACACTTAAGGAGGATAATTATCTCATACTTACTTAAACAACAGATTGCAACAGACTTGATAAAATGGGAAAATTTACAATTATCATTGATTGGGAGAATATCTACAATTAAAATGAATGTATTGCCTAGAATTTTATACTTATTCCAGGCAATTCCAATCAGATCAGGGAAGGAATTTTTTTTTTTTTAAAGTTTTTATTAATTTTCTACAAACAAACAAACATACAAAACATTAAAAACATCTACTCTCATATATACTTCCGGTGTATCGGTTGGTTCATCAGTTTTGTGCATTCATTTTATAGTGTCAATTACGATTATATTGCATAACCACTCATATTGTCAATCCATATTCTAATATTACTAAAGAAAAAAATAAAAATAAAAAAATCTTTTTTCTGACTATACTTTTAATCATTCATGCTTTGCGAGATAAC
>BLBF01000019.1:19275596-19286345 GCA_015471245.1 Laticauda colubrina
TGATTGATTGGTGTTTCTGGTTTCTTCTGTCTGTTTTGTGGCTTTGAAACAGAAACACCAGAAACACCAATCAATCAAACTCCAAGTCCAATGAACACAGACCCAGGCTCCTAGCCAATCAAAATGGACCAGCCTCAAATTTGAAACCAGGAACTAACTCTATACAGAAGCCTGAGGATGGCAGATGAGATTCTGCTGAAACGTTGCTACAACTTTAACAGAACTACAATGACGTGGGATAATACCCGAAGGAAGCTGAACAGCACACATGTAAGTACCCGCGAAAGCCTAAAAAAAACCCCATATATATATGTTACATATGTACATATGGAACATATATAGTGTACCAAAGTATAATCCCATGAATATGAATGAAGCCAAAATCAGTTGTATCAACAGCTAAATAATTGTCTATCTTTGAACCTGTGGTAGTTGATGATGAGTAGGTGTAGTAGGTGTAGTCTTGGCAAGTCCAAATTAGCACTGTAATTAGTTTCTAAGGAGCAGTCTTTTGATTTTGGATAGCTAATCCCACAAATAACAGTCCTGAATGTAAATTTCTTGAAAGAAAAACTGTGGATCTTCCAGAATTTGTTATCTAGCAATCAGGTTCACAGTTAAAGCAAATAAACAGAACTCCTGCATTCTTAGGTTCTGCTTTCTTGCTAATTCTTAATTCTAAGAATTCTTAAAATTCTTAGTTTTTTAAAGTTTTTCCATTGTTATCCCCAAATGTCTTTTTTATTCAGATGTCGATCCTATGAAGATTGTTGTGGTGAAAAGATGTTGCGTGAAAAGTCTGTCGATCCAGCGACTCTGGTATTTTTGGTAAATTGGAAAGCAACTAGCAAAGTTAATGTGATATCCATGAAGCCTACCTTTGTGGTTAATTTACTGTGAAAATGAATGTAAATGCCTAAGGCAGCACTCCCCCATCTGATGTTTCCTAAATCAGTCAGATAAGAATTCCTGTATTACTAACTATGACAGATGATTTCAGTAATTAATACAACCTATACCTGCCTTCATATAGTAAGCTTCATTCAGTTAACTGGGCCATAGTATCCAGTGAAGTAAATGGGTATAAAAAGAATAGAAGATTAAATCTGGAACAAGAGTCAGAGTTTTCTTTCATGCATGTACAATCTTAGAATGAGTGAATAACATCAAGGCAGGCGCCTTTTCCACATCATGAAGTTTCCCTCTGGTCATCCCTTCTTTCTTTTAGATGCATTCTTTAACTCCCTAAAGATCAGAAGATAACAGATAACAGTTAATCAGAGTTGAAAGGGACTTTGAAGGTCATCTAGTCCAGTTCACCCACCCAAGCAGGAGATCCTACACCATTTCTGACAGATGGCAGTCCAATCTCTTCTTGAAAGTCTCAAGTGCTTCCACAACATCTGAGGGCAAGGTGTTCCATTGGTTGATAGTTCTCATTGTCAGAGAGTTTCTCCTTATTTCCAGGTTAAATCTCTCCTTGTTCAGTTCCCATCCATTATTCCTTGTCTGGCCTACAGGCAATTTAGAAAATAGCTTGACCCCTTCCTCTCTATGGCAGCCCTTCAAATATTGGAAGACTGCTATTGTGTATCCCCTGGTCCTTCTCTTTATTAGGCTAGCCAAATCTAGTTCCTGTAACCATTCTTCATATGCCTAAGTCTCCAGTCCCCTAATCATCCTGGTTGCTCTTCTCTGCACTTTTTCTAGAGTCTCAACATCTTTTTTATAATGTGGTGAACAAAACTGGATGCAGTACTCTAGGTGTGGTCTTCCTAAAGCTTTATAGAGTAGTATTAGTACCTCCCTTGATTGTATCCCTTTGTTAATACAATTTAGGATTGCATTAGCATGTTTGGCTGCTGCTGCATACTGCTGGCTCATATTTAGCTGGTTGTCTATGAAGACTCCAATATCCCTCTCACAGTTATTGCTATTGAGCCTGGTTTCATCTAGTCTTCCTCTCCCTCAAACCAACTTGGGATTGAGCAGTCCTCAAAGTTTAGACCAGATGGCTGTTATGTGAACATACCAAAATTATTAGTTTCATTGCCCAAATCAGTGGAGGGATTCAGCCAGTTCACATCACTTCAGGAGAACTGGTTGTTAAGTTTCTGAGCAGTTTGGTGAACTGGTTGTTGGAAGAATTTATAAGGGCAGAGAACTGGTTGTTAAATTATTTGAATCCCACCTCTGTCCCAGATGGTCTTTGAGATATGGAAAGTGTGTGGAAAAAACTCTTAATATATTTTCACCTCCAAAATGCTCAAATATTTGGCCAACTTGGGGGAGCTCTAGGGACCAAAATATTATAGCTAAGCAAGTTGAAATTTATATACTCTGCCTAAACGGAACTTGAAGCATCGTCAATTCCACCCCACCCCGCATTTTTTTCTAGATTAAGATGGTCAATAAATCATTTAGGTTTATTGACCATTAGATTAATTACTTGTATTGGAATCAATAATTAATTATATAGTAAATTTTGTACATAAAGTTTTTTTAACCTGTTTCTCTTTTTCTGCTCAGGTTCCTTTTGATGATGGGAGTTCTATTTTGCTGTGGAGCTGGTTTCTTTATCCGAAGACGGATGTATCCTTCACCACTGGTTGATAAAAAAACTTATAATGTGTCATTCACTCAACCACTTAATTCCAATGCACCAGGTTAGAGATTATATTGTTTACACCTATAACTCAATAATATAGTAATTATTTCAGTAACTACTGCCAGGCCCTCACTGATTTGATTGTTAGGTAATCTGATGCATTACTTTATGAAATCTGTCAGACATCTTAAGAGGCAGGTTGAAGAAGTATAACTTCAAGGCAAAATTTGTGCCATGAATGAATGATGTGACTACAAAGGATCATACTTGTAAAAAGTTTTTAAAAACTGCTTGAAGGCCATCTACACTATCTCAGTGCAAGTTAAAACCATAGTTGTTCAACTTACATATCTCCAATAAAGGAGAGCCCATCCAAAGCAGACAGATTTGCTATTTGAAATTTGCTATTAAGAAATTTCTTTTAATACATCACCAGAATGCATTAAAACTGAAGAAACAGTAAACTACATAATAAGCTATTGCAATATCACAAAGACTAACTATAAACAACAGCATGACAAAGTCGCTATAATATTACATTGAAATATCTGCAAAAATTGCCCGCAAGCAAGAACTGCTAGGACCACAAATACCATAGGGAAAATAATAGAAAAGAAAGAAACTAAATTGTTCTGGAATTTTCAAATTGAAATTTCAGTTTCAAACACCAGACTTACCATAGTGTGCTAGGTTGGGATGGCTCTTTTAATGAAAAAGAAGATAAAAGCACAACTGTTTTAAATTGCTTTTTCCATGGAATAAAATTATTATTATTCATAATCAAAGAAACAAAACTAATATGTCTAAGAAACTCAAACACAACAAATGGTTTCTTTCAGTTATCAAGCCAGTCTACTCAAAATGTAAATACACTCTCACGCATAGGATTCTGATGACACACAGGGATTTTAACACATTTATCTATTTTTCTCCTTGTGATTATTATAGTAAGCATGTACTAAACAAAAATATAATTGAAGAGGCCATACCTTGAACAAGAAGTGATTTTAAAGTATATACTATATGTACTATATACTTCAAATTCAAGCATAAATTGTTATTTTATCTATGCATTACTGTGATAGAAGCTATATCTTTCTACTGAGGAAGAATAAGCCACCAGAAATACCAGGCCCAGTTATGTTACCTACTTACAGATTTCAAATCTGTGGATTATAATTCAGAATTACATGAACATCTGTAAATCATGAGGGGAAAGGGGTGAATCGATGATTTGAAGGGAGTCATCATATCACATCATATAGGATGGGTGAATGCTTTCATAGAGGAGGTTCTCTGAATGCTACCAGTCAAAAGTCATGGTGGATCTATCCTAACTTTGTAGTACTCCCTTTTTTAGAAGAACTTAAATATATAGGACAAAGAGTATGACATTATTAGAGAATTATATTGTCCCAATAAAATTTAAGACCATAGCAATAAAAAGTCACAATGAAACTAAAAAAAAAACTTTATCTGAAAACACTCACTTTTTCTGAGGGGAATCATTGCAGCAATGTTTTCTGGTTAGAGCCAAATTACCATATAAGTACCAGATAATTGTCCGATAAATTATTGAAGAGTTTTTGAGAAATCCATTTTAATTTCAAAACAAAGACTGCCTTTTCTCTATAGTATTCTAGTTTCTGTTTATTCAGATATTCTATGAACTGAACTTGATTCTGTCTCACATTCTGTTACCTAGGCTTTGCCACAGCATATATATGATAATTCGTTAAATACTAAGTTGGATTACTGATTCAAAAAATGCTGAAAGAGGAATGAATAGAAACAAGGCTTGTAGATATAATTTGGCAAGTGCAACAATTATGAATATCAAATTAGTAGTTCAAAAAAAGGTAAATATTGTCTCATTTCTAAGTTACCAAGAAAAAAGACCCACTTATTTCAGTTTGCAGAAATCTGATATTGATGGGGTATTTTTTATGTTTAATGTTCTCTAAACTATACAATATAAAAAGAAAACCTTGTGAATAGCTTGAAGATCATCCAGGATTACTTGTTTAGATATGGTAACATTAATCAATTTCTGATATTTTCTATTATGTCTCTTTTTCAGGAGTCCAGCAGCCAGGAATGGCCTATTATACAGATCCAAAAGGAATTATGATCAATCCTATGGCCATGAGTTATCATGTCCAACCAAAGTCTCCACAAATGAACAAGTTTATCCCCCTCCACCTTCTTATTGCAACACTCCACCCCCATCATATGAGCAGGCTGTGAAATGTTCCACATAATCTCTTTATTGAAACCAGCAGGACTTTGATCAGAAAGGAGATGAATCATGAGTTGAGCTGAAGACTTCTCAGAACTCTACCATCCTTTGCTGTTGTTTCAACTATAATAATTTGGGCAATAGTCATGGGCAGCAAATATTTTGGGCAGCAAAGGATAAATTAAGTTTTGACATATACAAAAGGAGAAACTTTTTGTGTGTTTCCCTTCCAAAACCTGTATTTAAATTTCCTTTGCTGACCTTTTAAATTTATTTTCTTTGTGATTTGGATGTAGTATAACATGTTTAAGGGAAAGAATGATAGCAAGCACAAAGCAATTTAAAACTCTAGGAAGATATTGTAGCATTTTATAGATGAAAAGAGAAAAAAATATGATGATGGACTGAAGGAAGTTGAATTAGCTGAAGCAAATGAACTTGTTAATAAAGTTTAGACAAATAAAAAGTTGATAAAGTAAACTTGGAAGAATTGTAATACAATATGTGGAAAACTTTTCATGTCAGAGTAAAATCCTTTTGTTTCACCAGCACCAACATTGGAGGAAAGAATATGACAAAATATCCTTTGCTACCATTATTGAAGATGAGTTGCCAAAAAATATGAAAATGCATTATTCTTTTGGGAGTGCAGATATCATAGCAAATTGCTGATTTGGGATAGAATGGAAAATAGTATTGAGAGTCAATAGTAATTCGCCAAGATAGAGTAAGACAAAAATTAATGTCTAAAAAATACTGATTTTGTAAAGAAAAGTTTTGGAGTTTTTCTATTGATTCAGGAAACTCTATGTAAAAAATCAGAGTTTTTTACAACTGTGTTTTGGAATATGCTGTTTTTCTAGGTATTCCTTAATAATTGGATGTGAGAGGTGCATCTGAAGCAGGAGAACTCAATAAGGTACTTTGGTTGGTTATAATGATCTGACTACAAACTTGGGCTTGTTTTTATATATGAGAATAGATTGTTAGTACTTCCATTTTGTTTTCAGTTGTTTCCTTCCTTCCTTCCTTCCTTCCTTCCTTCCTTCCTTCCTTCCTTCCTTCCTTCCTTCCTTCCTTCCTTCCTTCCTTCCTTTCTTGATATTGGAGGCTTATTTCCACATGACTTTTTCCTGAGAAATTTTACATGGTGAGTTATTTATTCAGAGTGAAAATCTTACTAAAATTGGAATTTGCCAGGTACTGAAAAGTGATTGCAGATTCTCCAGGATGTGATAGATGCATCATGTAGAAATCTACAGATATAAATCTCACCCATCAAAAGTATGAGTCTCAGTTTTCATAGATTTTTCTCATTAGAAATATTCTGCATTTGGCTCCTGACAGCCCAGGTTCAAGACCTGAGCGCTGTGCGACCAGTAAGTTCCTGTTATTTGTCCCAGCCCCTGCCCACTTAGCAGTTCAAAAACATCCAAATGCAAGTAGAAAATAGATAACAGTTTGGTGGGAACGTACTAGTGTTCCAGGTCCTTCAGCATATACTCATGTTGGCCACATGATCAGAGAAAATATTTTCAGACAGTGCTGGTCTCCTTGGCTGAGAAACAAAGTTGAGTACCATCCCCTAAAGTCAGACATGACTGCACAGAGGAAATCTTTACCTTTACTGGTATTAGAAATATTTAGGAGCTCAGCTCAATCTTGTTTCCACTAAAGAATAAATGAAATTTTCTTAAGGTTACTAGTTTGTATGTGGACAGTTTTTCTTTTAGCTAGATTTCTGCAGCTAAACTGGGAAAGGTAGGCAATTGTAAATTCTTTCCTTTAATCTATACATGATGGACAGTAGAGTGATATTCAAATGAAGGGAGAAGAAATGATGCAATTAATGCTTACATGAATGAATAGCGTATCCATTAGTTCATTTATCCATAATATTGGACTTCCCCGTTTTAAAAAAAAATGGAAAATTTCTAGGCAATCTGTAAGATCTGAAGGAGTACCTGAGAAGCACCTCCATGTCAGTACATGGACATCTTTGCAAGCAGTTTTCAAATGAGACTTTGATTTTAATTAATTCGGTTACCTTGAATGAATATGTTATTTTCATTGTGTATTGGTCAAATGAATATATTTTGAAACAAAAGTGAAACTGTTTGTGCATTTACATTTTAGACATATACCTAAACTATTTTAAATATTTGTGTACAATATATAAATAACTTGCATCACAGCTATAATGCTATTTCTATGTGTTTATTGATGGCTGATTTGTCTAAATGCCAAACTCCTGGAATTCTTAGATTTAGCTTGATCTAAGATGTTCATAGTTACTTACTTGAAACTATGATTGAATGTGTCCATGTGTTATGAGATTATGGAGTTTTCATCTATCTTCTGATTGCTGGCTGGTGTTAATATATGTGCTCTACTGGTCTTCTGCCTGCCTGTCCTACTTAATAATTGTACAATCCTTATACTGTGTATTATCGATGACTCCGGTTCTTTTATTCTTGGCTATTGGGTCTTTTGGTTTACTTAAGATATTTTGGAGGGCTTTAGTCATGTCACACTGCCCAACGGATGCAAAAAGGACACAACGGACGAGCAAAATGTTCCATCCGTTGTTATCCACTCTCAAAAGGGGCAAAAATTTGCATAAGCAGAGCGGATAACATGGAAAGGAACGGACGTAGGGAGGATGCAGAGCGGATGTATAGAGGATTCAGAGCGGATGCATAGAGGATGCAGAGTGGATGCAGAGCGGATGCGTAGAGGATGCAGAGCAGATGCGTAGAGGATGCAGAGCGGATGCAGAGCGGATGCAGAGCGGATGAGCTGCATCCGCTTTCATCCTTTCTCCATCCATGCTACTAACGCTGCGCATCCGTTCTGCTTCCTCCCTGCATCCGTTTACCGCTGGAACGGATTTGAGTTGTGCGGATGCACAGCGGATGCCTAGCGGATATAGCAGATGTGTAATGGATGCAGAACGGATGTCCCCCGTATGCCTAGAGGATGCAGAACGGATGCATTGGATACATTTTCCTCTCAAAAGTTTTGGGCAGCCCAAAACTTTCTGAGTGAATGAAACGTCAATAGACGGATGCTGGACGGATAGAGAGGAAGCAAAACGGAGGCAGTGAGTACATTGCATTAACCAACGGATGGCAAGCTTTTTTGTCTGTTTTACATCCTCTTTGCATCCGTTGGTGCAGTGTGACATGGGCTTTAATTTGTGCACTACGGTGATGCTATTTGGTTGTAATTTGATTGAATGGTTTCTGAGATGTTGGCTTTTTTTGCTTTGTGTGCAATACTGATGCATGTGATTGTAATTGTCTTTTTGTTGTTTTTGAGATATTTTTGATATATGATAGCGTTTTTCTTTTCATAGCTTGTGTTGATTGTCCTGAAATAGGTTGAGTGGTCAGGCACCTTTTGATAAAGTTGTATGGTATCTATTTTATTAGAAGATGTTGTATAGAGATTCTGTTTCCTTTTTCTGATGTTCTTGGTTGCTGCAGTATGAATGTCCTCATATGAATAATGTCCTCATACAGTTCCTCTTGTGAGAGAATGGCTTGTTATTTTGCAATGGAGCACTTGGTTAGTGTAGAATAGATTGATAGATTTTGATAGATTTTCACTTCTAATTTGCTGTCAGTTCCTCTGCTGAGGATATCCAGGAAGAGTAGTATGTTGCTTTCTTTTTTCTGTGTTAATATTATTAACATAATAATATTGAGGATGAAATTTATTGTGTCTTTTCTAATTGTACCTTTTTCATTATAACAAAGGTGTCATCTGCATTCCAGATCCATACTTTTGGTTGTATGTATGGGAGGGCTGTAGTTTCTAGATACTGCATTAGTCTCTGCTATTGAGACATGACTGCACAGAGAAGAGTCATGAGAGTAGTCATTCCATGAGTGTTCTGGTTTATTGCTGTATTTGTCCATTAAGTAGGTAGTGAAGCAGGGGTTGATGAATTTCAGCTTCTTCTATTTTTAGGTCTTTGATTTTGTGGCAGCACCATAATATTGAATTGATAGAACATTCACTCCATTCTGTGAGATATCCAAGCTTTTTTGTAAGTTCCTTGGCTGTGTTGTATGTTGAGTCTCTGGCAATAATACAATTGGATGAGGATGTATGTTGAGCTTGTATAGTTTGGGAGACTGGGAGGATACATCCAGAAAGATTAGTGCAATCTGTTTGCATTATGTTATGGAAAATATTTAATTATATTTAAATTACTCTTACATTATCTTTTAGTTGTCTTTTAGGTAAGAAACAACACTGGACTTCATGTATATAATCCTTTAAAAAATTTTAAAGTCTTTCAACTGAAATAGAAGTGAAGAGTTTGTAATAACTATTAAGGAGGGAAATTGGCCTATAATTCTTCACAGAAGTTAAATCCAGTCCATCTTTAGGTATTAAAGAAATGTAGGCATCCTTCCAAGAGTCCAGCATAGAATTCACTTCTAGAATAGAATTCATTAAGTTTTTTTCATTGGAAGAAGTAGTTGATCTACAAAAATATTGTAAAATCCACTTAGTAGGCTATCTGGTCCCAGGGCTTTTTGTGTTTTACTTCTTTTAATTGATTCTATTATTTCTAAGGTTGTTATTGGACTGTTCAAAATTTGCTTCTAATGGTTTAGGAAGATTTTTAGTTGATATATTATCCTCCATACTGACCAAAGATATTTCTTTTATATTAATAATGTGAAAAGAATATTTGAAATGTTTTTTATTATCCATGTAAATCTTAAGCCCCTGTCACACTGCAGCAACGGGTGGAAAGAGGATGTAAAACAGAGAAAAACACTTACCATCCATTGGTTAACGCGATGCTTCCATTCTGTACTCACTGCCTCCATTTTGCTTCCTCTCTATCCGTCCAGCATCCATCTATTGACATTTCATCCACTCAAAAGGTTTTGAGCTGCTCAAAACCTTTGAGCGGAAAATGCATCAAACGCATCCATTCTACATCCGCTAGGCATACGGGGGACATCCATTCTGCATCCGTTGTCATCTGTTACGCATCCGCTATATCCACTAGGCATCCACTGTGCATCCGCGCAACTCAAATCCGCTCCAGTGGTAAACGGACGCAGGGAGGAAGCGGAACAGATGCGGAACGGACACGCAGCATTAGTAGCACAAACGGAGAAAGGATGAAAGCGGATGCAGCACGCAAAGAAAGCATTTAAAACGGAAAAAACATTCACAGAGGGGACCTATCTCAGATATTAAGGATGTCTAGAGGATGCCTAGAGGATGCAAAAGGATGCTTCCATTCTGCATCCGCTTTCCATCCGCTTTGCGTCCTCCCCCCGTCCATTCCTTTCTGTGTTATCTGCTCTGTTTATGCAAATTTTTGCCCCTTTTGAGAGCGGATAACAACGGATGGAATATTTTTCTCGTCCGTTTTTACAAACGTTTTGCATCCATTGGGCAGTGTGACAGGGCCTTTACATGAAGCTTGTCTTGAAGTTTATCATCTTTTCTGTCTAATTCCAACAGATTTGTTAATTTAATTTTAGTTGATCATGTGTGTTAGAATCTTCTGGTGAATTCTGGTGTTCTCTCTCCTTCAATTTTTTGTAATATATTTTGCATTTTTTTCATCCATCTTCCTCTTAATTATTGTATTATATTGCAAAAAAAAGTCTTTGTACCACAGTCTTACAAACTGTTGTCAAATTGGTTTCCTAACCTAAATTACTATTTAAGTAGTCTTGAAGTGCTATTCACATTCTTTAAGAATCTGTTGCCTGTGCAAAACAGACTCATTTAATCTCCATTTCAAAGGCATGGGAGTCAGGGTCAGCATCAAGGCAACCCGAGAGCTCCAAGGGGGAAGAGGGAGTGGAGCTGGCAGATAGATAGATAGATAGATAGATAGATAGATAGATAGATAGATAGA
>BLBF01000019.1:19286355-19334092 GCA_015471245.1 Laticauda colubrina
AGATAGATAGATAGATAGATAGATAGATAGATAGATAGATAGATAGATAGATAGATAGATAGATGAAGCCTGGGGCACCCACCAGCCCTCAAAATAGAGTCAATAGCCCCGATGTCTGGATGTGACTGATGAGGAAGAGGAGGAACAGCTGGGTCTAGTGCCTGATATGCAGATGTACAGAAGGGAGAGAAGTGGAAATCTGTGGGCAAATCCTTGGCAAGGAAGAGCCACTATTGCTAGTGAAGCCTTGTCCTAGTTCTGGGGATAAAAGGCAGGAGATAAAGATGAATAGATGTGGCAGACAACTATTCATCTTCTGAACTTAGCCTGTGGTGAGAGAGAAACTTTTTGCTAAGGATACCAGCATGCCTAATAAAGGAATCTTTGAGTTAACTTCAGAGAATTTGTAGCATTTGAGGAACTGGTCAGAACAAAAGCTTTCAAAAGAATAATAACTTTAGTTGTTTTGTGAAGTAGATTTTTTGTAGCCCAAATCATATTAATGCTAGAAAAGGATTTGTGTCTCCCTGAAAAGAAAATAAAGTCTTTTGTTAGTCCATTTTTACACCTCTAAAACATCAATCAAACCTTAAATATCAGCCAGCTTGAAAAAAGTATGAGGCAGCTTCCCTTGTGTTTCTTTAATTCCATTATCAGCTGATTTGTCCAGTTGTGGGGTTACTATCCCATTGTAACTTCTAATTCCATACCAGAACTGAAAAGAATACGAGAATAAGTATTTGGACAAAAAAGTAAATTTTGGTGTTTTTTTTTTTTTTTTTGGTATGGGATGTATAATCTCACCAAAATAGATTTTATTCCCTGTCAGTCTCTTTGATATGAGTTTCTTTCAAACATATTACATCATAGTTCACTTGTTTCAAATAATGAAATACTTTTTTCTTCTTGGAAGAAATGAGGAAAATGAAGAATTTGCCCCATTAATATTCCATGTCAGAATCTTGCAATCCATCTGTAATGAAGATGAAGTTCTAGGGATTCCAGCTATGGCCGCCATCTTTACAGCCTGTCCTTGATAGCTTCAGACCTCTTTTTATCTTTTTCTTTCAGACTTAATTCTTGTGGAAGTTGATCTTTATCTTTTAAAAATAATGTAATTCTGATCCATATTTTTCCAAAAAATATTGTGCTTTAAGGACTGAATTTAATCTATACTGTTGATTTCTGAAGGTAAATATATCTTTTCCAGCTTATCACAGTGAAAGGGAGTATTATTTTGTTTTAGGAGATCTATCAGGAAGAAGTATTTTTTGTGTTTCCTTTATATCGTAATTGTAATTTTTCTGAATATTTGCACCTCTTTTCCAGAAATGTTAAATCTTTGATAGCAACAGCAATAGCACTTATATACTGCTTCACAGGGCTTTATAGCCCTGTGGCTATAAACCCTGAGGTTTACAGAGTCAGCAGATTGCCCCAACAATCTGAGTCCTTATTTTATTGACCTCGGAAGGATGGAGCCTGGTGATATTTGAACTGCCAAATTGCAGTCAGCAGGCAGTCAGCAGAATTAGCTGCAGTACTGCATTCTAACCACTCTGCCACCATGATAATGATGGTAATATTTCTGAATTACTTGCTGTTTAATAGATTTTCTTATAAATTGAATCATAACATCTCTTGACAATTGTCTTGTGGCATATGCTGTAAATTTTGCCTATTTTTTAGAGAAGTCTACTTTCTCATTATTAAACCATTTAATCATCTCGGTTACAATTACATATTTAAATTGTGAATTTACTGAGAGATGCCCCAAGCTGCAGTAATATTTCCTTCCGTTTCCAATCCAATAACAATACATTTGAGGTAAGAAGATCTAACCTTGTGTCTGTCTTATCTAATTCAATCTGTATATTTTAACAGCATTAGTTTGTTTTAATTCTGCTACTAATCATTAAAACTTTTAATCAGATTTTTCATTCATCTCTTGAAATATATCATGGAACATAAAAATCTTTTTCTCAAATGCTTCCATAAGGAGTTTCACACTGGGCTCCTCCAAGTCGTGTTTTAATTCCTTCAACTCCTTCTTAGGAGGCATTTTTATAAATATCCTCTCTTACAATTAATTGCTGGCAGCTGAAAAGCAGGCAAGAATACACAGTTCTCTTTTCAAGATCAGATAAAGAATTCCAAGAGCATAACTAAGCAGCTAGAAGGGGAAATAATGTTGATATACAAACTCAGAGAAGGGGAAAAAAAGATATTTCTAAGCTTTTAACATAGAAATCCGAAAATTATATGAAGAGTATGGTAGAAATTGAGTAAAGGCATAAAATCTTTTCAGCTTAATAATATGAACAGTCTTTTGGTGAAAGTTCAATATAATAAAATCAATAATTCATTTTCTCAGTAATCTTAAAACAACAACAACCTTGTTGCCATTTGCCTCTTCCCTATAGAATGATTAATTATTTCAACATACTCCTCCTGTGTTATTCTAATTAAATCAATTAGAGTCCATGAGGAAGGAAGGCATCAGAATTCCAGCACACAACCAGCCATTAACATGAAATAAATAAATAAAAGAAAAAACCTTTGCAAAGTTGTGAAGTTAAAACAGAGATGTCTTTGAAAACAAGATGTCATCCCTCTCCTTTGGCATAACTTAGAAAAACTTCACTGAATATTCATCCCCCCCACCTCCCTGGCCAAAGAATGCTGTCCAAGAAGCTTCAGGTGATTCCATGTCACTCCTTTTCTAATCCAGAAGTGAAATAGCTGCTCCTAGCAGCTATTTCAAAGCAGCAAAGCAAAATGAAGATATGTGCTACTAGTTCAGACAATATATTGGGAGGAGTCAAGCATTTGACAACTTGAATTTGGCCTTTATGTTTAAAGTAGAGGAAAAGGTGGACTTTGGACTGGGCTTTATATGGGATCTGAAGTCGATCTATACACTCCAGAAAGCTTGGATATAGTGAATGGAGATTTTATAAAATCATGTGAAATCCAGAAGGGAACAAGACAGTGGGGTCCTTTATGCCCTTCATTATTCTAGTGTTGGAACTGTTAAATAGAGACATTAAGCAAGGTAACAGAACAAAAGGACTACAAATTAAAGTACATAATTACAAAGTACATACATTCATTGATGATTTGGAATTTTATTGTGCAAAATTCACCAGGGAACATTTGACATGAGTGTTAAAATTGCAGTGTTGTGTTGCACTCATGTGACATATGGTGACTTTTTCCCCCTTCGTGGAGGTAGGATAGGCATGATCTGCATGTGATGCATCCAGCCTGTGGCTGCCAGTTTAACACCACAATGTTATGCGGAAGATCAAAATTTTTGAAGAAATGTGTTTAAAAATAAGTCAAAGTCAACAATATTGATTTAAGAATGTAAATGTGGAACATCAGAAGAAATTGGAACTTAAAACTGGTTTTGAAATTGTGAAAAAGGTGTCAACCTGCAAAACTGAAACCTAAGATGTACTACAGTATTTGGGGGTGACTCTTACTGAGGAAAATTCTAAGATTTACAAAAAGAATTATGATAAAATATGGAAGGAGATAAAATTGGAATTAAAAAAATAGATTTGTCATTAATGGGAAGAGTTTCAGTAATTAAAATGAATGTACTGTTTAGAATGTACTTTATTTCAGAATATACTGATATTGATTATTTCTCTTTCAAACAGTGGCAGAAAGATATATTTAAATTAATTTGGCAAAATAAAAAACCAAAAATTAAAACTAAGATACTACAAGATTCTAAAGATAAAGGAAGTCTGGGTTTACCGGATTTTAGACTATATTACAATGTTTATTGTCTAATATGGTTAAACATTTAGTTTAACTAATAAATTCAAGGCTGTAAGACCTTGGATCGGACAAATATGGTGGAAGTACGAAAGATTAACTGATAAAGTGCTACTTTCAGTATCACTAACACAACATAAATGATATTAGAATGCAAATGGATGACATATCAACATTGATATTTGAAAAAGAGGGATTCAAAATAAAGGCAAGAGAAAAATTAGTAAGTGAAGAATTTGCTTGTGATTGGTTTAATTATGATAGAATTTTTGAAAGATTTGAACTTAATTAAAATAGTTGTGTTCACAGGAACTAAATCTGAAATGGACATTATGTTCTGGAGATGACCACTTGATTTCTAAAATATATAAAATGTTACTTAAGATGAATCTGGATGATGAATACATTAAAGATATGATAAAATGGGCAAAAAATTGGATATATTATAATGCTAGACAGATGGGAGAATGCATGGACATTAAAGTTTGAAATATGTTTTTAATAAAGTGATGTTATCATTGGTATTCGACTCCAGAAAGACTCGCGAAAATGTATAAAGGGATTTCTAATAAGTGCTGGAAATGTTGTCAAAATTCAGGTTCATTATATCATATATCATGTGGTCAGGGGTGGGATTGTACCTGGTCAAAACCAGTTCTATAGAACCAGTTGTTATGATTCTGCACAGTTCAGAGAACTGGCAAATCATGTCACTGGCTGGCTCCATCCCTTCCTGACCAGTCCTTACCTGGCATATGTGCCATCCAACTTGCCTGCCTTGTGCCTTCGCCTAATTTTTTGGTAAGTTGCTATTTTTTCCTCCCCCCCCCCCCATCATAGCGTTCCAGGAGATTTAGATTAGCCAGAAAGCAGGAAATCATTCTATTTCTTGCTTTCTAGCTAATTTAAAAGCAGAGCTGAACCTTTCTTAGGACTGAAGCCTCTTTTTTAAAAAAAATAAATAAATCATTATTTACATACATGCAGTGTTGTGAGTTTGTGCTTCCAAGCAAATTTTATGACAGACTCAAGCAATAGATTTCAAAAAGATAGATCTATGAATGAATCTGATTCTGCAAGCAGCTCAATCTTCCTGCCTGCTTTGCCTGATTTTGGATAAAAGTTGCTTTTTATATAAAAATTCATTAGTTACATACATGGTGTGTTGTAAGTTAATTATTTGAGTTTGCTTGCAAGAAAATTTTATATGACAGACTCAGGCAATAGATTGCAGAAAGATAGATCTCTGAGGGAATTTGTGATTTTGTGAGCAACTCAATCCGCCTGCATGCTTTGCCTGTTTTGTGGTAAAAGTTGATCTTTTTTAATAAAAAATTCAATATTTACATAAATATTTGCAATATTTACCTACAAGCCATGCCCAGCCAATCACATGATCATCAAGCCACACCCACTCAGACACGTAACCACCAAGCCACACCCACAAATTAGGCCATGCCCACAGAACTGCTTGTTAAGAAATTTGAATCCCACCCCTGTATGTGGTTATCTTGCAAATATGTGAAAACATACTGGATAGACATAACAATGATAATGCAGAAAATATTTAACATGCAAATCTTAATGAAACTTGAAGCTTTTCTTTTGAATAACATGGACAAGCCAATTGAAAAAACAATTTGGGAGTGTGATTCCTTCACATGGCGGCAATTGCAAGGATTGTATTTGCCAAACACTGGAAGAAAAGGGGATGCTGACTGTTAAAAAATAGATTTTGAAATTGACTGAATTAGTAGCAATGGTGAAATTAAATGTTTTGATTAGAGATAATGGATTAGATAGCTTTGTAAGAGACTGGAAACTGTTTATGGACTTTCTACACATTCAGTACAACAACAGATGGTTAACAGGGATTTAAAGATCAGTATAATGTTTAATTTAATCTGTTTCTGCTTTCTCTTTTCTTCTTTTATGTGTGTGCATGTGCTTAAAAGGAAAGGAGAATGTACTGTTTTTTTTTCTTTTTTACAGCACCCAGACAGGATGGATTTTATATGTTAAATGTTAAATTTATTTGGTATTTGGATCACCTTTTTCTTTTGGTACATTATTTTTTTGTTGTTGTTAGTGCTGAATGTATGCTTTTGTTTTGTTTTTGTATTTTACCCTTTAGAAAACAACAACAATAATATAATCAACAGCAGCTTGGGAGGATGGATCCACAGCTTTTCATCTGCGCTGTTCTTTTCTGCTTTTATATTTCTTGGTTAGGTTATTGAGAGATTGCTTAATCAAGTTGTCTAAATTTGGTATTAGGTTGGAGTTTATTGAGAAGTGGGTTTCTTTTTCAATAATCCAATAATTCTTTGACTACAGTACTACTTTTTATACCATATCTTATAATCAAGTTAAGCTGATGTTTTAGTGAGTTCTGGAACACAGTTGGAGAAGAAGTAAATCATAATTAAACATATTGGATATTTTAATTTTTATTCTGTATTTTGCTCTGTTCTTGTGTCGCGACTATGCAACACACACGTTTGAATTGAAGCCATCGTAACCTGAAGGATGGCATTCCTCTTCATTAGAATAAATTCTGTATCATAATAATATGCACGGTCTATGTAAAAGGCTGAAGGGGAAGATCTGCGTATTAACCACGATTCATGTGATTGAGTTCATATGAATAATTATTAAAAATGGTAATCATGGATAATAAGGGTAATCGGGGTAATGAAGGATAATGAGGGGAAATTATTATAAATATTGAATCCTGGGAAACTCGGGTTAGATCCAACTTAATTTTGTTTGCTTAGTTATTTCGGACTCCTTTTGGAGGAAGGAATAAACAATAAGCTTTTGTGTTATGAAATATTGAAGCGAAGAATGTCTTATTTTGTCCCTGCATTTGTGCCAAAGAGTAGCTGAGAGGAAAGTTGGATCTCTTACATCCTATATTTCATTACTGTGATATTATGGCTGAAGGTACTGCTGTTGACAGAGGTTTTGAGGATGTTTCGGAGGTGGATGTGGATAATACTGTTGGAGGGGCTGGCATGGTGCCTGAGCAGCCCTCAATTCAATCGGATGATGTGGTGTCTTTGGAAAGTGGACAAACAGATAATGTGAGATGTGAAGAGGATCCTCAGCCTGTGGTACAGCCGAAAATCCAGAAAGAACAGAAAGCGGGATTGGAGTTGAGGGACGATATGTGGGGAAAAGTTTCACAAGGAAAACCTCCTACTTTTAGGCCGCTGATCTCTGGGACGTTTGAGAAGTGGAGAGAACGATGGATTGCTGATGAAGATGAGTGTAGTACTTCTATGACCAGTTTAAATGCTACTACGTTGGAACTGCTTTGTGTCAAGTATGGTGACTTAAGCATTCGTGATTCTACTCCCCCGACCATTTGGGAAAGTCCAGGGAGGGGATTTAGAACAGAAGACACATCTTTCTTTAGTTCAAGTGCCAGAGATAGCAGGGAGATGAGTAGGAGGAGGTCAGGAAGCATTTTCTATGGAAGTAGATGAATCATTAGCAGATGTAGTAGGATGTACAGCAGATGTACTCTGAGTACATCAGAGTAAAACTTCTAAACCAGTCCCAGGTTCCAGGGTTGAATTTAGGGATGTGCAAATGGGGAATAGACAAACAATTCACTGCTGGGGTCCATCAGGCACATCTGGATATTGGCCCCAAAGAATGGTTTGGGATGGTCCTACTCCTATAAACACTTCCTTTGATGGGAACCCTAATAGGTTAGCATTATTTTTAAGCCAAATTGTGAACCACCTAGAATTATATTCAAATTGCTATCCTTCTCAATAGTCTATTACAGTTGCAATAACTACAGTGTTAACAGGTGATGCTACCGATTGGGCTGCAGAGTTGCATAGTGTGCATGCAAAGGAATTGATTGAAATTGGTTTCTTTTTTGGATGCACTCAAAGTTCAATTTGAAGATAGGCCAAGGATACATCAATATGAAGAAGCATTAATGTCATTGAAGCAGGATGGGAGGCTTGCTATGGAGTATGTCAGAGAATTTCAGAAATTAGCAGCTAGGTTGCACACCTGGCCGGAAAGACTATTTATTAGAGAATTTAGATCTGGTTTAGACAGAGGTGTCAGGCGGAGCTCCATTCAAAATCCAGGAAAGAAATACTTAGACTCTTTAGTTTAGAGAAAAGATATCTTCTGCTGAAAGTGAAGTGGTAGCAACCAAAGAATTCTGAATCTGAGAAATTAGGTGCGCAATTCACATATACAAAGTGATGGAAATGTTCCCACCCCCAATAGTTCAGATGACACTTCCAATTAGAAGTTGTGAATATGATCATGTGGGCATCTTCAGGTGACAATGAGGCCTCTGTCCATTGACCTTGGCATATTTTGATAATGGGCTGCAGTTGCGCAGAGAAAAGAAAGCTAAGCGAGAAATAGAAACCTAAGTCTATTGTATGCTTCCCCCCCCCATTTACACAACAGAAGAATGTAACACCTCCAGCTCACTTCCCAGATTTATCCCTACCTCCCCTTCCCCCCGTTACTTATGGCAGTCGAAAGATGCAAAGCAATAGTAGAAGATCTTGAAGGCTGACATTCGGCCCTCCTAGAAAAAGGAAAACCATCAGTCCTAAAAGAGAGAGAGGAGAAAATATAAAGACAATTATTAATCATTAAACAATCACAAAAGAATACAATCCTAAGGCTTATCAGGATACTTGGAACGAAATGCCTTGACCAACTTAGGGGCTTTAACGTTGGTTTCGTTAACCCATTCGGCTTGTGAAGAAGGGAAATGTTTCCAGGCTACAAGATACTGGAATCGACCCCTCCATTTGCGAGAGTCCAGAATTTCTTTAACTTCAAAATGTTATTCACCTTCAATCAGTATTGGTATGGGAGGGTCAGCCTGGACGGGTCTTAAGTCAGAAGTACGTTCAGGTTTTAGCAAACTAACATGGAAAACCGGATGAATTCGTTGAAGAGTTTTGGGTAAGTTCAGCTGGACTGTTACGGGATTTATAATCCGTTCAATAGTGAAAGGACCAACATACTTAGGACCAAGCCTCTTTGACTTTTGAGTGGTCTGCAGGTATCTGGTGGACAGGAAAACTTTGTTGCCCACTTTATATTCTTTCTGTGGAGATCTTTTCTTGTCTGCAAACTTCTTATGAGCTTGATGGGCCTCATCTAGTGCTTTGCGTGTGACTGCCTAGTTAAGTTGGAGTTGAGTTATCCATTCATCCAATGAATGGATGTTTGGCTTTTCACGAGGGAGTTCAGGTATGGGTACGAAATCTTGTCCCGAAGCCACCTTAAATGGAGTAAATCCAGTACTAATGTGTACGGAGTTGTTATATGCCACTTTGGCAAATGGTAGTAAGTCAGACCAGTTATCTTGTTGATAATTTATGTAACATCTAAGATACTGTTCTAACACTGCGTTAGTCCTCTCACAGGCCCCATTGGTTTGGGGGTGGTGGGCGGAGCTTAAACCCTGGGCGGAGCCTATCAACTTCAGGAACTCTTTCCAAAAATTTGAGGTAAACTGGACCCCTCTGTCAGAGATTATGCGTTCCGGAACGCCATGTAACCTATAGATATGTGAAATAAACAATTTAGCCAGCGTCTTAGCAGACGGAATCTTGGAACAAGGTATGCAATGTACTTGTTTGGAAAACAAGTCGGTTACTACCCAGATGACCGTGTTTCCACCACTTTCGGGTAATTCTACTATAAAGTCCATAGAGATTTCCTTCCAGGGGGCCATTGGTCTAGCTATATTTTGTAACAATCCTACTGGCTTACCAGGAGGTCTCTTTGCCGAAGCACAAATTGGACAGCTAGCTACATAAGCTTCAATGTCCTTCTTTAACATAGGCCACCAGAATTGCCGCTTAACCAGATGTAAGGTCTTCACAAATCCAAAGTGGCCAGCTGCTTTAGAATCATGAGCCTGTTGTAGTATTTGGCCCCTCAGCACCTGTGGCATACAACTTAGCCCCCACCCAAGCCAAACCATCTCTAACTGTATAGTCACTTGAATGAGCCAGGAACCATTCGTCCAGTTTTAAAGCTTCTTTTAATTGTTCGGTTAGGTAATTCGATAAATCCACTTCTTGATTCTTCTTTTGGGCTCTGGTGATCACTGGGGCGGCTAGATGTTTGGTTGAGACAATTGGGCTTATCACCTCCTGGCGCATACTATTATATTGGGGCAGTCTAGAGAGA
This sequence comes from Laticauda colubrina, assembly GCA_015471245.1. Classification (NCBI taxonomy): domain Eukaryota; kingdom Metazoa; phylum Chordata; class Lepidosauria; order Squamata; family Elapidae; genus Laticauda; species Laticauda colubrina. Next base: position 19,296,343 of record BLBF01000019.1, read on the forward strand.
GCATCCGCCATGAAGTTCTTCCCGCCTGGAATGTACTTCAATGAGAAATTGAACCGCTTGAAGTACTGGGCCCAGTGAACTTGTTTAGGGGACAACTTCCGGGGCGTTTTTAAAGCTTCCAAATTCTTATGATCAGTCCATACCTCAAATGGGTGTTTTGCTCCTTCCAGGAAATGTCTCCAGGTCAGTAAGGCCCAATGAACTGCAAAAGCTTCTTTCTCCCAGACGGCCCATCTTCTCTCTGTTTCAGACAGCTTACGGGAGGTATACGCACAAGGCTGTAAGGTCCCTTTCTTGTTGATTTGAAGTAACACCGCTCCAATAGCCACATCACTTGCATCGGCTTGAATCACAAAAGGAGTTTCCATATCCGGGTGCTTCAGCACTGGTTCTGCAGCAAACAGTCGTTTTAGCTTTTCAAAAGCTGCTTGGCACTCCATGGACCACTCCAGTGGCTTTCCTGGCCTTGGCTTCACCTCCCCTTTTGTTTTTAAGAGATTTGTGATGGGCATTGCTATCTTAGCAAACGTCAGATGAATTGCCGGTAAAAATTTGCAAATCCCAAAAAGCTTTGAAGTTGTTTTCTGGTGCGTGGTGGAGCCCATTCCAAAATGACATGCACCTTCTCTGGATCCATTTCTATGCCTTCAGATGAAATGCGATATCCCAAATAGTCAATTTTGTCTTGGTGGAATTCACACTTTGACAATTTAGCATACAACTTAGCGGCACACAATTTCTGTAGAACCGACCGCACTAGTTTCACTAGTTTTATCCGTGTAGATAAGGATATCATCAAGATAAACCAGAACCCCCCTGTATAAATGTTCATGTAACACTTGATTGATCATTTGCATGAATACAGCTGGGGCCCCTTGTAAACCAAAAGGAAGAACGTTGAATTGGAAGCAACCCATTGGGCAGTTAAAAGCGGTCTTCCACTCATCCCCTTCCTTAAAATCAAATTCGGTAGTATGCTTCTCTCAAATCCAACTTCGTGAAAATCTTCCCCCTCGCTAAATCGGCCAACATGTCCTTCATCAAAGGAAGGGGATACAAGTTTTCCACAGAAATAGCGTTCAAATTTCTGTAATCCACCACCAAGCGTTTGGAACCATCTTTCTTTTCATGGAACAACACTGGGGCCGCTACCCGGGGTCTAGCAGGTTGAATGAAACCACGTTCCAGATTTTTATCTATAAACAATCTTAGCTCTTCCAATTCCTGTGGGGTCATTGAGTACAACTTTGGTTTCGGGAGCTTCACCCCAGGCAAAATCTCAATAGCACAGTCTGTTGGCCGATGAGGCGGAAGCTCATCCAAGGCCTTCTCACTGAACACTTCTTTTAAATCCCAATACTCTTTGGGAATTTTCTCCTCCCCTTTCACGGGCTCAGTACCTGTGGAAGCTATTTCAATTAGGTCCTCAGGCTTCGGCTGGGATCTGCCCCTTTTCCCCAGTCGCTGCTTGGTGCATATGCGCAACATCCCCTTTCTCCAGTTAACTTGGGGGTTCCATTTCCGGAGCCAGGGCATTAATGTATTAATGGTTGCTCTATCCCAGGGACCACAATAAAACGCAGGGTTTCATCATGCTCTCCCATGATCATTTCTATAGGTTCCGTGACAAAACGTGCAGGGCAACCTCCAGCCACTGATCCATCTGGTTGGCAAAAGGAAATGGGCATCTTCAAAGGTTTTAGTTTTAGGCCCATTTTCTTCACTACTTCCGTGTTGATTATACATCTTGTGCACCCAGAATCTAACAGGGCTAGCATTTCCCCTTCGACCCCTGAATTGGGTACCCTCAACTTCACCAGAATGGTCATAGGGCCCACGCTTGGACTTACCAGGAAGTCGTCTTCTGAATCGAAATCATCCTCCTCAGGGGTCACTGGGGTTTCTGATTCCTCTCCTGCAGGAGGGGTGATCTCTGCTGTCTCTTTCGACTTTAGTACTGCTTCGTGAGGCTTCACTGGGGCTTTTTCAGGTTTCTTCCCTTCTTTTGGCGCCCCCTTTGGTCCCAGCTTGACTCTGCAGTTCACAGCCCGGTGACCTTCCTTTCTGCATAGAAAGCAGGCCGAGAGGTTGGGTCTTGCTGCCACTCCTCCCCTCTGAGGTTTGGGAGCCTCTTGAGGACGTGGGGGGCAAAACTTGCTCCACCCAGAATCTCCCCGCCATTTGCTTCGGGTTAAATCAATCTCCACTTCTTCTGCCAGCAAGTACCACATCTGCAAATCATTGGGGTCTCTTCTAGCAATGCATCTCTGGTACACATCTTCATTTAAACCATCTTTAAACCCTTCTATCAGGGCTTCCTGGGGCCAGCCTCGGGAATGACCAGTTAACTGTCTAAATTCTTGGGTGTAGTCAGCCACAGATCTCCGCCCGTTTTATGGTTTTCATCCTAATCCGGGCCTTGTGCTCTGCCAGTAGGTCCTCAAACCTAGCCCGCAGTGCAGCCATGAACAGGTTATAGTTCAGCAGCTGGGGAGCATTATCATTATGCAAGGTCACCATCCACTCTGCCGCTGTTCCCTCCAGAGCCCTGGTAACGCACCTCACTTTGGCTGCTTCTGAGGGAAAATCCTCCCCGTATTCTTCCATATGGCTCCGAACTTCGGCTAGGAAGAATCCCAAGGTTTTGGGATTCCCCCCGTATTTTACTTCTAACGGCAGCAGCCTAGGAGCTCTACGCCTTCTAGGAAATACACCTCCCGCTGAGGGCCCCGGGGCTGCTGCTGGATCGGGTTGATTTATGGGAGAGGGGGCTGCTCTGCTTCTTCTGGCTGGGGCTACTTCCCCTCCCCCTTCATACCTTTGTGCAGCTTGGGGTTGTTCAAAGGCTTCATTCAGGAGTCTCCTGGCTTGATCTAGTAAGAGTTCTCTCTTTTCGTTCTCTTGCCAAGGTTCCTCTTTTCCACGCCAACGGGTAGTTGTGACCCCGGGGGGGGGTCCTTCTCCGAATCTTTCCAACCAACCCCCACCGACCATCTGGGCTTCACAGTTGGATCCTCTTCCAGACTGAGCTCTGCTAGCGCTTGGGCTTCCTGCACCAGCAAAGAATTTTGCCCTCCAATGGCTCCCAGATCCTCTTGGTCACTAGTTGAAGATGACATGATGTCCAGGTCCCCTCAGAAGAAAATTGGATATTCTCTCCGGGTGGGCTGGAAGTGAGATTCAGAATAATGTCAGGCGGAGCTCCATTCAAAATCCAGGAAAGAAATACTTAGACTCTTTAGTTTAGAGAAAAGATATCTTTTACTGAAAGTGAAGTGGTAGCAACCAAAGAATTCTGAATCTGAGAAATTAGGCGCGCAATTCACATATACAAAATGATGGAAATGTTCCCACCCTCAATAGTTCAGATGACACTTCCAATTAGAAGTTGTGAATATGATCATGTGGGCATCTTCAGGTGATGATGAGGCCTCTGTCCATTGACCTTGGCATATTTTGATAACGGGTTGCAGTTGCGCAGAGAAAAGAAAGCTAAGCGAGAAATAGAAACCTAACTCTATTGTATGCTTTCCCCCCCCCATTTACACAACAGAAGAATGTAACACCTCCAGCTCACTTCCCAGATTTATCCCTACCTCCCCTTCCCCCCGTTACTTATGGCAGTCGAAAGATGCAAAGCGATAGTAGAAGATCTTGAAGGCTGACAAGAGGATTGAGGCAGGCTTGTCTTTATAGGAGGGTTTCCCAGAAACTGGAGGAATGGTATAAAACAGTTGTGGAGTTGGATGTGGGACTGAGGGAGTTCTGTCCTATGTTTGGAGGGCCCAAAAGACAAACAATAGGAGTAGAAACAGCATGGAGTAAGGTGGGGAGAAGACTAAAAGGATTGGTAGGGGAATGGGGCCCGTAAGGTGTTTCCGATGCCAAGGTCTGGCACATAGGGCAATAGAGTGTCCATCTATAGAAGTGCCACAAGTAGTAATTTACCAGGTGGTATCATGCCCCGTGGGACGAAACAAGGGACAGTTACCTCTGTCCTAACTACCCAAGGTAGGCTCGGGGTTATACAATAGTGGAGATGCCAGTCCGGATGAGGATGATTTGGTGAGTAATCCTGTGCGACCATTTGTTATACCAGTATTGGAAAATCTAACAAGCAAATTGAGGGGTCAGTATGGATCATTAATTGACACCGGATGTACTAGATGTTAAATTAGTAAAAAAGTGGTCGATTAATTAGTTAGCAGTGGAAGAACTGCCCAAACCTATGCATTTTGAACAAGTGGATGGTTCATTATTAGATGGGAGTCCTGCTACAATAATGACAACCCCTATCAAACTAGAGATAGGGAGTCATTGGGAGTCTTTATGATTTATTGTGGTACCACAGATGAGGGAGGCACTAATTTTAGGTCTAGTATGGTTAGACAAATGGAAGCCCATAATATGGTGGGAAGACGATTTTAGAAAGTTACGAATTGCAGTTGGCCCTATGTCCCCTCCATATCTAAATAATAGGGAAGTTGTAACAGCTATAGATTCTGAAGAACTACATTATCCAGAGGAATATAAAGACCTAGCAGATGTGTAGCGAAAAGAACTGTGAAACATTACCACCACACAGAACAACTGATTGCGCAATTGATTTAATTCGTGGAGCAAAATTTCCAAAACCAAGAATGTATGCCATGACTCCAAGAGATGGAGAAAATGACACAATATATACATAAAATTTTGGCATGTGGATTTATTCAGCCCGAGAAATCACATATAGCTGCCCGTTTTACTTCGTGAGAAAAAAAATGGTGGATTACGTCTTTGTGTTGATTTCTGTGGGCTCAACACTATTTGTATAGACAATGTATATCCTTTACCACTGATCAACAATTTGTTAGCAACGTTAGTGACTGGCAGTTATTTTGTGAAATTTGACTTACAAGAAGCCTACTATCGAGTTCAAATACGAGAGGAGGATCAATGGAAAACTACTTTTAATTGCCCCCTTGGAAGTTTTCAGTTTTAATGTTATGCCATTTGGGTTGCAAGGGGCACCCGCTGTCTTAATGCAACTTATAAATGAAGTATTACAAGAACATTTATATCGTGGCATTCTCATATATTTAGATGATATTTTAATTTATACCAAAACAATGGAGGAACATGTGGCTTTACTGAGGAAAGTTCTGAAAAAATTACTTGACGCCAAGTTATATGTGAAACTTTCGAAGTGCGAGTTTCACTGTACATTGTTGGATTATTTGGGATACAGAATATCCAATAAAGGAATAGAAATGGATTCCAATAAAGTCAGAGCCGTAGTTGATTGGAAAGAGCCAAAAACATGAAAGCAATTACAAAGTTTAGGATTTGCGAACTTTTACCGGCAGTTTATTCCTAAATTTGCGCAAATTGCTTTACCACTAACAGAATTGTTAAAAACTAAACATCAAGCACCAAAATCCAGACCTAGTCAACCCATTGTATGGTCACAGGAGTGTCAGCAAGCGTTTGATGACCTGAAAGCTTTATTTGCTCAAGAGGCCATTTTAAAACATCCTGATACAACTAAAAGTTTTGTAGTACAAGCTGATGCAAGTGATGTGGCTGTGGTGGCTGTCCTCTTACAGTATAACATTGATGGACAATTACAGCCATGTATATATACATCACAGAAATTTACAATCACAGAATGCAGGTGGGCTATTTGGGAAAAGGAGGCTTTTGCCGTAAAATGGGCACTTAGTACATGGAGACACCTATTAGAAGGATTGAAAGAAAAATCCAAAGTTTGGACAGATCATAAAAATTTACAAGCATTACAGAAACTGAGAAAAACATCCCCTAAAAGTAAGATGGGCTTTGTATTTTAAACATTTTGATTTCCAGTTGTTTTATGTTCCGGGAGGTAAAAACTTCATGGCAGACACACTATCTAGACTACCTCAATACAATGTGTCTAGAGACAAAGTTATTCAGCTCATGACCTCTGTAGGACCGTCAACCAAACAAATTCAGATGTTGACCACAAAAGAGATAACCAAAATGAAATTAGAAGAGGCTACAAAAATGGATGGATAAAAACAAATAATAGCGCCTGTTTACATAAAGATGGGTTATATTGGAGAGGGAATAAAATATATGTTCCATCAAATTGTAGGAAAAAGATATTATCCCAATGTCATGATGTAAGGCAGACTGGACACTTTGTATTTTTAAAACACTACATTTGGTAAGGCAGCAGTTTTGGTGGCCACTTATGAGATCAGACATTGAACAGTACCTTAAAGAATGCCACATTTGTGCTACTACGAAACCTCAAGTAGGAAAACCTTTAGGACTATTACAAACTGTATTGGATCCAAACCCGCTGTGGCAAGATATAGCCATGGACTTTATTGTTGCCCAGCAGTAACGGATATACAGTAATCTGGACTGTTATAGACTTGTTTTCAAAACAAACTCACTTTATAACCATGTAAAGGATTACCTTCGGCAACAAAATTAGCCAACCTGTTTATAAAACATATATATAGATTACATGGCACACCTAGGAGGATAATTTCGGATAGAGGTGTACAATTCGCAGCACGATTTTGGAGAGCGTTTGTACGCCTTTTAAGATGCTCCCAAGATCTTAGTTCTGCATACCATCTCAGCACCAATGGTGCTGCTGAAAGAGCTAATGCAATGATTGAAAAGTATTTGAGATCATATACATCTTATCAACAGCGAGAATGGGCTGATTTACTTCCATTTGCTGAAGTAGCATACAATAATGCTATACATGAAAGCACAGGATATAACCCATTCCAGGTAGTAAATGGGATAGAATTTGTGCCAATCCCTGATTTACAATGTGATGAACAACAACCCATAAGTGTCCAAATGTGGTCGAAAAAAGTTCAGGATAGCTGGGATAAAAAGAGACTCTCAATAAAACAGCACCAGAATATAAACAACAAGCAGATAAGAAAAGAGTATAAAGCATTCAAACCTGGAGACCATGTTTATCTATCAAATATATAAAATTACACCTAAATATTCAAAAATTGGGACCAAAATATATTGGACCTTTCCAAATTATGAAAGTGATAAACCCCGTAACTGTAAAACTTAAATTGCCACCACGGTTACATCGAATACATCCTGTGTTTCATGCTAGTTTACTTAAGCTTGTAGAACACATTGATATACTTCAACTTGAGGAATCTGTAATAGCTAAAGATGTAACCCATGCTAAAATTGATAAAATTCTATATTCACGGATATGTAGAAAAGTGTTACAATACTTAGTGAGATGGAAAGGATATCCTGAAACAGAGGCAACCTGGGTGAAAGTAGCAGATGTATGTGCAAATAGACTGATAAGGCAATTTCATACCAAATATCCTGATAAAACTGGACCACAAGTAGAGACATAATTAGTGATATAATGTATATTGTTTTATAGACTGGTTCTTGGCAGAGGGGGACATATGTCGTGACTATGCCACACGTCTGAATCAAAGCCACAGCGACCTGCACAATGGCATTCCTCTTCATCAAAATAAACTCTGTATCATAATATGTGCCAACTATGTCAAAGGCTGTGAGGTGAAGCTCTACGTATTAACCACAATTCATGTGATTGAGTTCATATGAATAATTATCATTAAAAACAGTAATCATGGGTAATAAGGGTAATCAGGGGTAATGAAGGGTAATGAGGGAAAATTATTATAAATATCGAATCCCAGGAAACTCAGGTTAGATTCAACTTTATTTTGTTTGCTTAGCTATTGTCTCGGACTCCTTGCGGAGGAAGGAATACGCTTTTGTGTTGCGACATGCTGAAGCAAAGAGTGTCTTATTTTCTCCCTGCATTTGTGCCAAACAGTAGCTGATATCTTGTTTTTTAATATATTTTTTTTCATAGCATTGTTAAACCTGTAAATGAGTAAAAGTGAACTGAGAGATGCACAATATTCTGATTGCTCACCCATGGTCAAGTTCACTAATAGGAATAGCCTTACACAAATTATAATTTTGTAAGGCTTTCCGGCAACCTACATAATAAAACACTTTTGAAGGAGAGCAAGGTTAAAACAGTTTTAATTCTCCATTTATGTAATCTTACCTTTACATAATTCTGAATCCTGAAAAAGTCACAAATAGGTGGATCTACAAAAATCATCTTAAGTAACTCTTAAAGAGGTCAATTTCATGGAAGAATAATCCACCTAAATAGAATTGATGTGCTAGAGTTGTATCTGAGAGTACAACAAGAAATTTCCCCATGGAAGAGTAATATCAATTGTGTTTAGTCACTCACTCACTCAGAGAGAGAGGGAGAGAGAGAGGGGGGGGGAGGGAGAGAGAGAATAGAACTGATTGCAAGTGCTTTTATATTTGATCAAGCTGAAAGAGAGCACACAAGATAAATCTAATAAACATTGGGAATTTTAAAGGAACATAGAAATATAGAATATTGCTAGATGAAATTTCAGTGACAGTGCTTTGTACTGAAATAAACACAGCTTACTTTTAGCCTCAAATAATACATTCTTCCTAGAATAATCTTTCATTTCTCATAACTCCACACCGAATTAGCCAAATTTTAATCATGTCTGGAATTATAGCTAGGCAGAGTATTGAAGCTTTGTTCAAAATTCCTTAATATCCCCCACCCCCATCTCAGCTTTCTAGACAGCAATGAGCCTCTTTGAACTAGCTGTCAGATCCCACCTAAGTAATGCAAGGAAGAGTGTTCCTTTGGGGCAGATATGCTAACAGGATCTTGCAAGCTGGCTCCCAAAGTAAAAGGCTATGCTTGCTAATGAGAGACAGTTCTATGGCATAGCTCCTTGGGGTTTCTGTTACATCTCATAACTGCATTCCTTCTTGGAGAGTTTGGGTGAAGGAGTATGGCCACATATCTATTTCATTTAGACTAGACAATGGCAACAATCCCACTCACAAAAACCAACCCATGTATTCCATAATTGAACCATGTGCAGGAACGAATTATTTTTTAACTAACAATAGCTAGTAAAATTTCAATACAAATTAGTAGCAATGGTGATTGATGTAAATCATAATAGTTAAAAGAGTTCTGCTTGACGAGCTACTTGTACAAACCTATAGTTTACAAGCTATTTAATTCAAAATAAATACCAAGTTAGTTTTAGACCAAATTTGGAGTTTTTATTTCTACTTTCTCTCATAATTCTCATGCAATTGGATATTAAAATAGCTTATACTCATTCTTTGAAAACCAAGACGGCAACAATGCATTTCCATCTATTTCATGGCCCAAATAGAATCTGATCTGAAAAGGAGCCTTTGAATAACGATATGTAAGTAGTGTGCCAATGAAAATCAACCCATTTCTGAGCTCCTAGCCAATGTCAGTTTCTCAACCCATTTCTGAGCTCCTAGCCAATGTCAGTTTATCCTTTTGGTTTGCTGTAATTTCCTTCACATATCTACCCTGGAAATGGATGCCTCTCAGTCACCTACTACTGATAGTACCATGAATGTCCACTTATTCAACTCACATTTGTCTTTTTACTTATAGACAGTTGACAGGCTGAATTTCACTTTTTTTACTCAGCCTTCAAGTCTATATATAAAAGGAAGGCTTGATTTAAACTAAAAGAAAGAAAACTCTGCAGAAAACCATGGTGAATTCTATACTTTGCAAGGTAATCCAGGGTCAATTCCCATGAACAACACTCTGTTGACAAATGATTTAGGCATACTTTCAAATCAGATGTAAAGCAAATACTCTTAGAAGCTTCCATAAAACTATGTTTAAAATCAATAGTCTGACTAGTTCTGGGATTAATAACTGACCTAAGTTTAGTAGCCAGAAGCTAGTTCAGAAAATTTAAATGGGGGAATCCTATTTCTCTGCAAACTCATTTAGAAGTGAACTACAATATTTAAAGCAAGTTCAGACAACATGGTAGCTCGAAAGATTGCAGCATTTTCAAAGAAAACTCAGTCTTCCTCATTTCAAAAATACTGTTTTTGTCAGAGAATTGCTCTTCCAAACAGGTCTAAAAATTCTAAGCACTTAATCACAAATATTATCTCAGTTATAAGTATGTAGAAGATTGGGTTGTAAGATTTGAGCTGCCTGTCACGAGGGAAATTATTTAGTAAATCTTCTCCAGTCTAGTTCTTTGTAGATGTGTTGTAACCAGGGATAGGCTGCTGGGGGTTCACAGTGGTTCGGGAGATCCTCTAGCTAAGATTCTGCACAGTTCAGAGAACCCCCAAATCCCACCATGCCCCACCCTTCCCAGGAATTCCCGCGCAGCCTGATTTGCAGGTAAGTGCAAGATGCATATGGAGGCTTGGGGAGGGCAAAAAATGGGCCTCCTGGAAGTTCAGAAGGCTGGAAATGAACCCATTTCCGGCTTCCACAGAGCCTCTGGAGCCCAGGGAGGCTTTTTTTTGCCTTCCCAGAAGCTCAAGGAAAGCCTCCAGGGTCTGGGGAAGGCAAAAACACCCCCACACACATTGGTGCAGGAGGCACCTATGGAATGAGGATAATAATGCATCTATGCAATCAAGAAACAATGAAAAATAATTTTCCACATCAAAATTGTATGAACATTTTGGAATCTCTTATTTTACAAATTTTATAAGTTTTTACAAATGGGCAGGTTGAACATAATTGTTCAACTATTCCGTATCTTTCTTTCTTTTTGAAAATTTTGAACAGCAAAATATTTGGCAAGCACTTTTCTCTTCTCAGGCCCATCACTTCTCCTTCAAAAAATGTTACTAACTGAAATTACCCCTCCATGTTAGACTAGAAACAATACAATGGGCATCACAAAAATCAGAAAAGTTTGATACAACTTTTAAATATCCATTCTAAAAGTGGAGTTTATCTTTCAGTGACTGAAAAGTTTTGGATTAATTTTAACAGTAGCCTTCTCCCTTGAAACAAATCTTGTTTAGATTTTTTTTTAGAAGATCTGAAATCATAAAGATGAAGAGTAACCATTTATTGAGAAAGTTCAGTTTAAGTGATCTACTCAATTACGTAGCTCTTGGATGGAAGAATGCAAAAAAAAAAAAAATGAAATGGCAAAAATGAGATTTATTTATATGGTGGGATTTTTTGACAATGTATGTATTTTTATATTTATATCATTGCCTTCTTAACATATTAGTTGAGTTCCATTGAGAAACCAAAAGAGAATAAGTTATTTTATTTTTTCTTTGGTTTGTTTATAATCCAATACAGATATGCAATACTATCAAAGGGTAAGATTTTTTTTTCATAAACTAAGATTTATAATCTAAATCCAACAACAAAGTAGTAACCCAGCATATGCAGTAAGTCTGTTTCAAATAGAAAAGTGTGAATTGAACAGATTTCAAAGAAAAATTTCCACACAGCCCAGAATTGATGGGTGTTGCACAAGTATAATAAAGAAGAAAAAGGGGAAGTAGTTATCTTATTTAATTTCAGTGCACTTAAACTGCCCCCATAATCTGGAGCCATAGATTTCAATGATTCCAGGGAAATGAATATAGGCATGTCAGTGTTGCACTTTGGATGAAATAAATTATAAAAATGTTCCCCATGGAAGGAAACAAATAACTGTAAAAATACTGTAAAAATGAAAATATACATCTAGAAACTGAGTATTTCTAGATTCTTTAGAATGAGATCAGGGCAATTTATGCCCTGGGATTTTAAAACTGCTGTACTGTGATGGGAGCAAACAAAGTGTTTTAGAACTCTGAACTTGTTTCCCGAAGAAAAAAGGATGCTGTGACTTGGGTATCTGGCCTTTCCTGTTTCTCTCATTTATTGTGTCCAGCAGACTGATCCTATTGTCATCATGTACTTGTCAGCTGCAGAAAGAACTGTGTTGTTAGTACAGTCATGCACAGAAAAAACAACAGGACTAGATATTACAGAATTTTTTCAGCTTTGCAACAAACAAGGAGAAAAATACAACACCAAGAACATGCAAACACTTGAAAGACTTGAAGAGACAGCTGTGAAAGCCGAACAAGAAACATTCCAACAAATTGAAATTTGCTCTTTGTCACTGTTAAAGATATCTCTTTTAAGGAAACATCAAGGTATGGAATTCTCTCATTCATGCGCTAATGACAAACACAGTCCTTTGAAGGACAGCAAGAAAATTATCTTGCTGTTTGGACTCCAACATTGATCCAATATACTTTAGGCATTCGGCAGTCATATTGCCTCTGGCACCACCTTCAATTCCCATTTAGCTGTTGCGCTTTTCTTTGTTTTCTTTCATTTGGGGACTAAGTTCAAATGCTGGGAAGCAAGACTTTTCTGGAACCAAGATGTCAGAAAGGAAATGGATAGCTCCTGCCATACCTGAAAAAGTAAGTTCAAAAGAAATGTGGCATCTTCATTCATAACTTTAACCAGGGCATGGTGGCAGATATTTTGGGGGCAAACTGGACTAGTTTTAAGTCAATCTTTTCCCATTAAGATGCACAGCTGTTAAGCAAGCCTGCCTAAGACTAACAATTTTAATGAAGAGGTCAAAACTTTGAGAAAGAGTCAAAGACCACAACTGGCATCAAGTATCTTCTCTGGAAACATAGTATCTACCAGTATCTTACTTTTTTATCTCTTAAAAAAAGACATTACAGTGCTGAAATCTAGTGGTATGTTCTTGGAAGAGTCTAATGAGTTTTTTAAAATAATCAATTCACAACTTGCCCATTGCAATCTTATGCTGGTTAAGATACATGAGAATCCATGCAAAGCTCTTCCTAAGTTAATTATTTAATAAGTAAGTCAATAAATGCCCTAGAGGAAGACTATTTTCTCAACCCTTTTCTGTCAGGATTTAGTCCCAGGGCTGGAATGGAAGTAGCATTATTGTTCTGGTGCATGAGGTATGCCAATATCTGGGTGGAGGGAAAGTGCTGCAGGGTCACCCTAGTCTTCTCAACAGAATTCATTACCATTTACAATAATATCCTTCTGGATATCTATTGAGAGATAAATCCTTTCTATAATGGATTTATATTATTCTGAGTGGTAGATAGGGAAGGTTGGCCCAATAGGTATTCTCTTGTATAATGATCAAGGTTTGGTCATTTTCATCCTTTTTTTGACACCTACATTCAATCACCAAGAGAATCTAAGGGAGGAGGTATCATCTACTGATGATAAACAGTTATATATTTTCAGCTTGAGTCAACTCAGAGATGCTATTAAGAGCTTGGCAACGTTTGTAGGGAAGGAACAAAATAGCTGAATTTAATGGAGAATGATTTATTGGAAAGGCTTTCTATCAGCTCTAGTTTGGATTTAATTTAAATTTAATGGGATGACACTCTTTCTGAAAGAGCAAGTCTGCCAGCTGAGGACTTATAGCTGCTTCAGATGGGCAAGTGGAGGCCATAGCCATAAGGTCGTTGAAGCAGAAGGTTGTGATGTCAGTAATTTATTCTCTTATCATCACACAGCTAGACCACTGCAAGGAGCTGCTTTGGAAGACCTCTTAGAAAATGTAGTTGATCAAAATACAGCAGCATGCTTGTTGATTGCTGGGGAAAAGGCACTACAGTCCTATGGACCTTGGATTGGCTATATTTCATCCTGGGGATGTGTTTTCTGTGGAAAAATACAAGCTGCAGGATAATCTGCAGTCTAAAAAAAAATGTGACAGCATATATTTATTGGGGCAACACCAGCATAAATGTTCTTAGGAGAAAATACCACGAAGCTCCATTGGACTTATTTTTGAGAAGGGAGAGATTTGTGCTTGTGAATTTTAATTTACTTCTAAATAAATCTGGAAAATATGGAGCCATTGAAAATAACATGATTCACTTAGGCCTTGTTAATTTCAATGAGTTGCTGTATGAAGGAGAAAGGGAATATAGTTGTATACTATCATCCACTTCAGTGATTTCCTACTTATTTGGATCTATGAAGTTGGAATTTTTTTCTCCAAATCCAAATCCATTTTTCAACCTCTCAGAAATTTTGGATTAAAATTTGGCAACTTTCCAGCTAGCATGCCACGGGAATGCTTGGGAATTCTAGGAATTACATACCAAAATAATTTGGAATGCAACTCTTTGTTTAAGCATTCTGATATTCCATATTTACATTTCATATGCATTCTGTAATATAAAACCAAATATAAAACCAATGCTTTAAGGTTGTTATTCAGAGCTTGACAGATGTAAGTATTTTGGTTGAACCCCACTCAGTTTATCAGAAATTTACATACATCCAAACCTAGCTTTATAGTCCTATAATGCAAATTTATGATTACTGAATTCAAAAAACAAGCTCTTGCCTTCAAACAATGAGTAGGGTCGGTCAGGAATACGGCATCCATGTGCACCGTAGTCTAGACACCATTCACCAAACTGAGAAAATATGACAAATAAATAGGATAATTAGTACATTTCTTGTTAAACAATATACCTAAATAAATATACCAACTCTGCACTTACTACAGATTATATGGTGATGTTAATCTCTATTAGTATTAACTCTAAAGAGAAAATGACCAAAAGTTTATATAATGAGCTCTAGTGAGCAACAAATGAGCCACAGGTCATTAATTCAGAAATTCAACTGCTGAACTGTCAGAAGATAAGGTTCACCCCTAGTCTGGACCATCATTTTTTTATAAATTCAAATTAATATAAATTGTATTATCATTATCAACTACATCTTCATGCAAACTCTTGCTCTTAATTCCAACATACCTCCACTAAAATGACTGAATAAATAAGGTAAAAACCTAATACAATTATCCTTATTGAAACTTTTTTTAAAAATTGGCTTAATAAATCACTTGTGATTCTTCATAGCCTCTATTACCAATTGCTAACTAGATTCTTGGCATTTTCTTTCATTTAAACAAACAAATCCAACCAAATTAAGTTTGCAAATATAAATTCCTGTGCTTACCTAGCCAAGCACCTTCAAGAGACAGGCAACACGTGGAAAATAGAATATATTTGGCTGGTGGGGGGGAGATGAGGAAAACTATGGGTGCAATCGAGAAATGAAATAGAAAGGATGGAGACATGGTTGGCTGGCAGCAGCCTAATTGCAGCTCTGAATACAGATTTTCTGTTGGTTTCTACAATAATAATAAATATAGATTCTGGGCATACAACTGCTTTCCTTACTATCCCTGTGGAAGGCAATAATTTTATCAGAGGGCATTCAAATTCATTCTTTAATAAAAGTGGAAGACTTAAAATAAAATTTTGATTAGTGTATTCAATGTAATTTTGATTTACAGTATGAAACCCTTTCTGTTAGAAAACAAAGCGATAGTACTTTATTCTTCCTGTTTGATTTGATTCAAGAAAAAGAAATCTGTCAGGGGCACATCAATAAGAAGAACAGGGTTTAGTGTTTCTCTAAAAGGAAAAAAGTACCTTGCAAGCTCGGTAAAGATACTTTTTATCTTGAGTAAGGTGATAGAGGGACAGGAAAGAATAGCCATTTCCAGCAGTCCCATGACAGATTCCGTATCCTTTCCTCAACAACCCCCTTTGCCAAATGACATCACTACATTCCATAGCATCCTTCAAATATTTATCTTCCTTGAAAACCTGTGGATATCAAGAAGCATAAAATCAGATGCCATTCTTTGCCAAACCTCAGCATAAGCTAAGAAATGGTTTTATAACTACAGATAGTCCTCTAATTACAATTGCAATTGAGCTTGCAATTATAGTCATTAGCCATGAATGCTTTTAAATGAGTCACCACATGATCATGTCTGATTTTGTGGTTGTCATTAAGTGAACATCATGGTTGTTAAGCGAATTCATTGTTCTCTATGGGGCATTTTTTTGCCAAAAGCTGAAAGTAAACATTGCTTTCTGGTAAAAAAAACAAAACAACTCATTAATTGTGATTATGTGACCATAGGATGCTGCAAATGGAGATACTATAAAAGTGAGGCACTGCTGAATGTGCAAAATGTTGCATATGTTCAGGTGTTTCAAACTGCTTGCAAAAGCTCTACTCATGATTTAATTAGGACAATCGCCAGAATCCTGACAGTTTCTAGACAGAAATCTTGACAGAAATCCTAGACAGCTATCTGGGCAAATGAAGGGACTGAGGCTGACAAATTTAAAAACCAACTTCTTTGATGAGGTGAATTTTCAACTAAAGACTTCAAAGTTCAAATGTAATTTATCTGTTGTCTTCTGTCTCATCCCACTGTCTAAATCCAAATGGAAAGCTTCTCAAAACAAGATATATCTTCAATTTATAACATCAAATATAGATTTTGTATGTTCCAAGCTATGGAACCAATAAAGCAAACAGCCATATGCAGCTTTGGGTAAAGCCCACGTCACACTGCACCAACGGATGCAAAGAGGATGTAAAACGGACAAAAAAACTTGCCATCCGTTGGTTAACGCAATGTACTCACTGCCTCCGTTTTGCTTCCTCTCTATCCGTCCAGCATCCGTTTATTGACGTTTCATCCGCTCAGAAAGTTTTGAGCTGCCCAAAACTTTTGAGCGGAAAATGTATCCAATGCATCCGTTCTGCATCCTCTAGGCATACGGGGGACATCTGTTCTGCATCCATTACGCATCTGCTATATCTGCTAGGCATCCGCTGTGCATCCGCACAACTCAAATCCGTTCCAGCGGTAAACGGATGCAGGGAGGAAGCAGAACGGATGCGCAGCATTAGTAGCACGGATGGAGAAAGGATGAAAGCGGATGCAGCTCATCCGCTCTGCATCCGCTCTGCATCCTCTACGCATCCGCTCTTCATCCTCTATGCATCCGCTCTGCATCCGCTCTGCATCCTCTACGCATCCTCTATACATCCGCTCTGCATCCTCTATACATCCGCTCTGCGTCCTCCCCACGTCCGTTCCTTTCCGTGTTATCCGCTCTGCTCATGCAAATTTTTGCCCCTTTTGAGAGCGGATAACAACGGATGGAACATTTTGCTCATCCGTTGTGTCCTTTTTGCATCCGTTGGGCAGTGTGACATGGCCTTCATTTAAAACACAGTTTGTCTTAACTATGGGGAAACAAGCATTGTAAGTTAATTCAATTTTAAGATTAACCTGACTAACTCACAGAATAATAAAGACTGTATTACATTTTAGAAAGCAATATTACAAAGTGTTGGAAGAACGGACAGTATATGCTAGATAGGTTAATATTAAAAATCTGAAAAATTACTTTTCATTTCAAAGCACATATTTTTCTACTATCATTATGTGGGTCAAACAAAGACGCACCGTGTAAGCTTGCATGAGCATATGGATGACTCCAGGTGCCCCATGACACCAATGCACCAGCCTGTCAGTTTCATTGCTTAAGGATGAGGGATAATTCCCAGATCGGAATTTTTTATGCCGCACATAGTCAATGCTTGGTTTCAAAAGTTCCATCAATGTCTCCCTTTCAACATTAGCTGCTGGCTGCAAAAGCAAATAAGATTTTGTTTTTTTTCTTATCCAGTAAAAAAAACATTGTCATAAAAATGAAATATTTTGATCACATATTTTGATGAGCCTCATATCCATGCTAAAAATAAATGTCCTAATTTATCTTTGTTTGGTTATCTTACAGTTAAAATAAATCTAAATAGCACTTTGTTCACTATGCATTGCTTTCTGTATTACAAGAATGTTAACAATAGTAACAATAATATGAATCACCTGGCTTTGAAAAGTAGAATAATAACTGCAGGCAAGTGATGGCAAATATTTCATTTCAGCCAGGACTTCCTTTTGTATTGCTTTACATTCACTTTAAACTGTTGGCCATCATCAAGAAATAAACTAACATAAACGGTAAAAGTGACCTAAGTGCAAGAACTTGTGCAACTCAGGCACAAGTTTAGGGCCAAGCCTGAGCTGTCCTCCAAAAGTAACTAATCATCTTGCTCACTATTTATAATGGTTCTCAATAGGGGTAAATGATTTTTTTCACAATACTGAGAAACTGCCAGTCACCAATCGAATAGCTCCCTTTCGAAAAATTAATTCCCCAGTAAAATTAAGCTCTGTGCTCTCCCAGTAGAGCAATATTTCAAAGTAGAATTAGAGAATTCCTTTTAGCATAGTCTGAAAAGTAGACAGCTGCAAACCAAAAGTGATCTTTAAAGAATTAGATGACCAAAAAACAAATTCATGAACAGTTGAAACACCATGAAATCCTTGATGATGAGATTGGTTTTGCTTGAGATGTTTCATTCAACTAGGTTTACTTAAGATGGTCTGGAGGGTTCTCCAATTTTGAATTAACACCGGACAAAAAAAAAATCACACAGAAAAATAATATGCTAATCAAGAACAACCAAGAAGAAAACCACATTGCTACCAACACTGGCAGGGAAACTATTGTAAATAAACAGTGAACAAACCTCACATTCACAAGCTCTGATGATGTTACATAGTTAGGTAATGAAATATCTGAATTGCGAGCAAAAAAACAAGCTCAAAGAACACCAACTCAGCTGTTCAATTCTGAGCTACATGTATTCTGTTCTGTTGGAAAATGGAACATCACCTGCATAAGCATGTAGTAAATCCCAGCCACACCATGGGCTGCCCCCACATACTGTTTCCGATGCCACTGGTACAGCAATGGGCACCGCTCAGTCTTTCGTTCTTCTCTGGAAAAGTTTTTTCCTGATTCAATGATGGATTCCACAACCTTATGCAGACAGAGGAGGAAAAAGAACAATCTAGAAGTATATTGTTCTTTTGATTTAATTATTATTTTTCCTAAAAAATGCAAACATGTTCTTGCAGTACTTGTCTTCTCTAAGAAGCTCCTTGGACACAAAGGAATCAAGTCTAATCTCAGATAGCACTTGAGATTTCTTAAAGTATCATGCCATTATTTCTATATAATGCAATATTTTATCACCCACAAAATCACTTTTATCACCAAGCTAGAGGGAATACAAAAATATCTAAATTTGTTGAAATGACGATGCATTACCTATTCAGGCAGCACTCTTGCTATCACTAATTTTCTTCATTTTTGGACTACTTCAAAACACTTGAAAGATTTATCTTGTTATTACTAGTTTTTGTAAGTTTTCAAGAAGGCTAGATGCTGGAAAACAAGGCTTATTCATCTTTGATTAAGAACCCCTCCATAGTAATACAGTAATACATGGTTTATATTCTATAATTTTCTGAAAACTATGCATTCTCCTTTCCTGCTCTTTAAAGCTGATATCAAGTTAGACTATTGCTTTAACTTCACCATTACCATCAACACTAATAGGGAGTATTTCCAGGTTTCAAAAGGCAATGTGGACATTTCCATGAGCTACATTATGTCCTTTGGTACACATTATGTCCTTTGATACTGTGCACCCCCAAAATACACTGCAACAAAAAAACAGACATCCATTCTACCAGGGATGGGATGCATATATTTTTACTACCGTTTCTGTGGGTGTGGCTAGCGGGCATGGCCATGGGACTGGATGGGCATGTTTTCTTTTTTTGCAGCACCCCCCTGCGCTCTGTTGTTGTTTTATGTTGTTTTTTGCCTCCTGGGCTTCAGGGAAGCCTCCTGGGAGCAAAAACAGGTTCAGGCCTAGGAGGCAAAAAAACAGAGCACAATGTTTGTGTGTATGTGTGCAGCACCCCCCCCCCTCGCATGCCCCTTTTTGCCTCCTGGACCTCAAGAAAGCCTTCTGGGTGAAGCAGTAGAACAGTGAGGGGGATCTTGGCACAGCTGATTGTCGGAACAGCTGATCATCAAAACAGCTGATCGTTGGGAGGGGAAAAAAAGAAAAGAAAAACTGGTTCGGCCAAACCAGTATAATACCACCACTGCATTCTTCCAAAGAAGAAGAATGGCAGAAAGAGGGTAAAGTGAAGCAGCCAAGAGGGAAGTCACACACCCAGGAACTATATCTGTCTTTCTCTTCTACCTTCTTTGGGAATACACAGGCATGGACAGCAATATCACGTGGGCACTGCCTTAAGCCCATGTCACACTGAACCAACGGATGCAAAGAGGATGTAAAACGGACAAAAAAGCTTACCATCCGTTGGAAAACGCGATGTACTCACTGCCTCCGTTTTGCTTCCTCTCTATCCGTCCAGCATCCGTTTATTGACGTTTCATCCGCTCCAAAAGTTTTGGGCTGCCCAAAACTTTTGCACGGAAAATGTATCCAGTTCGTCCGTTCTGCATCCGCTACGCATCCATTACGCATCCACTATATCCGCTAGGCATCTGCTACGCATCCGCGCAACTCCATCCACCCGGACGTGGGGAGGAAGCGGAATGGACGCAGAATGGATGCAGAACGGATGCCTAGCGGATGCAGCACGGAAACAAAGCGTTTAAAACGGAAAAAACGTTCGCAGAGGGGACCTATCTCGGATATTAAGGATGGCCTAGGGGATGCCTAGAGGATGCCTAGCGGAAAACCTATATTTCCTATAAAAAGGGGGAGCAACTCATCTGCATCTCACTTTCAGAACAGCAGCCCAGCGGTGCAGACCTCTGCAGCCTTCATCTGGCTCTTCCTCTTCCACAGCATCCAGTCATGTCCACCGTGGATTGTAACAAAGTCTTTTCGGCAGCCACGATCATTCTGCAACAGTGCGAAGCCATCTGCAGGCTCTGTGAACTCTACTGCGAGAAGAAAAAGAGGCAGCCAAAAAGAGTCTGGGTCCGAAGATGGTTCGCCAGAAGAGCAGAGGACAGACTGTACAACAAGCTGATGGTGGAGCTCAGGAACGAAGACACTCGGGCGTTCCAGAACTTCATGAGGATGCCTCCAGCCATGTTTGACGAAGTTGTGCAGCGGCTGACTCCCAGGTTGACCAAGGTAAACACCAGCTTCTGGCCCAGCCTGGAACCTGGGCTCAAGGTGGCACTCACTCTGCGCCACCTGGCCTCAGGGACCACCTACAGGAGCATGCAGTACGGCTGGAGGGTGCCATCCAACACCATCAGCATTGTGGTCAGAGAAGTGGTGCAGGCCATCATCGAAGAATACAAGGAGGAGCTCCTCCAGTACCCCTCCACTGAAGAAGGATGGAAGAAAGTTGCAGAGCAGTGGTATCAGAAGTGGAACTTCCCACACACCGTTGGAGCCATAGATGGCAAGCACGTGGCCTGCAAAGCTCCACCCAACTCACGGTCCACTTATTTCAACTGCAAGGGCTTCTTCAGCATCATCCTCTTCGCCATGGTCGATGCTGACTACAAGTTCATGTACATCGATGCTTCAGGCAACGGCTCATCTTCAGATGCCCAGATATACAATGCCAGTGACCTCAAGGAGGAGCTGGAAGGCAACCTCATCGTGGGCTTCCCAGATCCAGAACCCCTGCCCAATGACACACAAGATGTGCCCTACTTCATCGTGGGGGATGACGCCTTCTCCCTCACAACCTACCTCATGAAGCCCTATACTTCCAGATGCCTCACCCGTGAAGAGAAGATCTTCAACTACAGGCTGTCCAGGGCAAGGCGGGTGGTGGAGAATGCCTTTGGCATCCTGGCCAACAGGTTCCAGGTACTTCTCACCAAAATGCAGCATTGCCCAGAGACCGTGAGGAGGATCATGGAAGCTTGCTGCATCCTGCACAATCTCATGCGCACCCGCTACCCAGTCTTGCAGAACAGGTTGTGGACCTCCAACAAGGCAATGGGGACATGGAGCCTGGGGAATGGAGGCAAGGGCGAAACCTGATAGACACTGAGGATGTGCAAGGCCCCAACAGAGCTTCATGTGAAGGGAAGAAGCAGCGCAACCTCCTGAGACACTGGTGCAACTCCCCAGTTGGAGCAGTGGAGTGGCAAGATAGGATGGTAGATGCTTAATGGATGCTTCCTTCAGCCTGTCTCATCATACGGATGAGATTGGGCCATGTATGTTTGGTTGGCCTACAATGAACAGGGCGTTTAATAAAGAGTTGTGTTTATGTTGACATGTGTGGATAATTATTACATTATTATTGATAATAAAGGGCCATAGGTGTGGCACCTGGGAGGGTGGACCATACAGTCCCACTATGCTTGCACTGGAGGTTTATCTATCCCACTGCTATCCTAACCCATCCCACAGCTATTACCCATCCCACAGGTATCCTAACCCATCCCAAAGCTATCCTTACCCATCCCACAAGCATGCAAAGGCTTAAACCATTTCTAAAAGTTTCCACCAAGACTTTATTAAAAAAAAGAAATGAAGCAAGTGTGTGAATCATAAATAGAGTTTATTAACAACAAGCTATAAAACAAAAATGAGTCTCTGGCACTCCTCTTGGTCGCTCAGTCTCAGGGGTGAAGGGTCCAGGTGTTGTGGAGGTGGCTGGTGCTGGAGTGCTTTTCATCAGCTCCTCCAGAAGCAGAAGCAGCAGAAGCCCCAGCCCCAGAAGAGCGAGCCCGTGCTGCAGAAGCTCCAGCAGAACCAGAGTGAGGGCCAGGGGGTGGGATGGTAGCCCTGTCCCTCTTGCAAGGGCTGGCAGCAGATGGCTGAGGCTTGCTGTGCTTCCGCATGGTTGTGGGGTTGCTGGCTGGCAGGGAGGCTGGCAGGCAGGCAGGCACCAAGGCTGGCAGGAAGGCTGGCAGGCAGGCAGACAGCAAGGCTGGCAGGAAGGCTGGCAGGCAGACAGGCACCAAGGCTGGCAGGGAGGCAGGCACCAAGGCTGGCAGGAAGTCTGGCAGGCAGGCAGGCACCAAGGCTGGCAGGCAGACATGAACCAAGGCTGGCAGGAAGGCAGGCAGCAAGGCTGGCAGGCAGACCGGCTGGTAGCAAGGCTTGCAGGCAGGCTGGCAGCAAGGCTTGCAGGCAGACATGCAGGCAGGGCAGGCAAGGCAACCAATCCCTCTGAATGGCGACCTGCTTCCGAGCTGCTTCCGTTATATCCATGGGGCTGACGCAATGCATCCCCCCTGCATGCGCAATTAACGCCAGGCATCCGTTCAGCTTCCGCTCTGCATCCGCTAGGCTTCCGCTGTGCATCCGCTTCATTCGTTTGGCGTCCACTCTGCATCCGCTGTATCCGTTCCGCATCCGCTTTGCTGAGGTCCCCCGGAAGCCTTGCGGATGCGCCATCCGCTCTCATCCACTTCCATCCGCTGGGCTTCTGTTCCGCATCTGCTTTCCATCCGCCCTGCGTCCTCCCCCCGTCCGTGTTATCCGCTCCGGTTATGCAAATTTTTGCCCCTTTTGAGAGCGGATAACAACGGATGGAACATTTTGCTTGTCCGTTGTGTCCTTTTTGCATCCGTTGGGCAGTGTGACATGGGCTTTAGATCAATTGAATTCCAAACATTTAGAGGCAAAATTGATACTTTAAAGTAAAAAAATAACAGTCTGAAGTGGATGGCTATGAGAGATTTGATGTCTTAAGTCAACCCACAAAAATGAAAAACAACTTCTCTCCTGATTGCTTCTGGACTGTGGGTTTAAAATAAAACATTTAGGAAAAGGCAAAGAAAGATTTGGGTGAATAAGGCATAGTTCAGCACAATAAAACTGTTGTGGTGGGATATATAAAAAAGAACAGAGGAATTGCAAGAACTAAGCATTATATGAACATTTAGAAATATCCTCCTTTCCAAAGCAGATAATTTTAAGTTGATCTCTCTGAAATATCACTGAAAGAAAAAATATACAAAAAGTATACAATTGGATTTAAGAGTCCATTAGTAGGACAATGTCTACAACATTCAAACTGAATTATGCAATTAGGCAAATGATGTAAATTAATACAAATGTCAATGTGTGATTATGCAAATGACATCAGGCTTTAGGAAAAGTGGGGTTTTTATTCTTTGGAAACTGAAATCCCACATACAAAGACAGCTGAATGGTACAGAAGCAAAGTTTATTGTATTTCCCTTACCTCTTTGATTACTGATTGTGGCACTGTCTCAGGATCAATTTCAGTATTCAAATAAAGCAAAGCATACAGGTAACCAGATCTTCCATAAAGCAATTCATCTGGAAGGTCAGAATCTGAAGCAAGGACTATTCGCTGGAGCTGCAAAAGTCTGTGCAAATCAGAATTGAAAAAAATATGCAATGGAACTCTCATTTTTACATAAAATCTCAGATGTGATTATGGAATATTCTTGTAAGTCTTTGTTTGACTTCCATTCACATTACGTAGGATATATCCTAAAATGTCACAGATGCAATCCATGTAAAAGTGGGAGGAGCTTCTGGAGTTTTTAGAAGCTCCCACACAGATGCCCCTGGCAGCCAAATCTTTTGAAAGACAACTCTACTGATTCCAATCTCATTTATTTCCGTTGAAGCATGTTTATATCATCTCTATCATTCTTTGCTTCTGTTTCATAAAACTCCCCAATCTTATTATTAGGACATGAAGAAGTTTTGTGTGACAGTGAGATGTTATTTTCAAAAGTATGACAGTGATTAATTCACCACTAAGCATGGATTAACAGGCAACCGATTAACATTCTAAATATAAACATCAATAGAAGAGTGGAATCCCTATGAGCCAATCAACCATCCAATATAGAGGTAAGAAAGAATATAAAGAATGCAAACATCAAACATTTGGTGTTTATAACTCTTTAAACATAACTATTGTCAATTTCAAAGTAAAGGAATGACAGGAAGACTTTCCAAAAGCCTCAAGATCAGAATATTACTTTCCAGAATACTTAAAAAAATTAGAATAATTAAATTAAGATATACATACAAAATTAAAATAGGTCATTATTTAGCACAGGAGAAAGGACAACATGAGGACACAGTGCTCTACAATCATCATTTGACAGAGGGATTACTGGGAGTGCTTGCCAGTAATCATCTGCCCGAAACAATCCAAAAGGCAGTCTTATACCAAGGAATATTTAGTTGATCTAGTCTTTTTGTCCAAGTCAATCTCAGTCACTCACTTGGTCACACATTCCTTGGATTCACTATCATTTTTCATCTTGTGGTACACAACTGCTCCCACTGCTAAAGGTCCAGCATCACCACAAAGAAACGTAACTCTTCTTCCATTCAGATTACGTAGGATTCTCTTCACATAATCCAGGGATCTCTGTAGGTGAGTCAGCTCCTTCGTCACACGATATAGCTGAAGATATAAGAGGGCTATGCCTGAAATTGCCATACAAAAAGGAAGAGGGAAGACTTAGTTGGTGGTTTTCTCTACACTTCTGATCACATATCTGTGATCTAATATGTAATACTGGAGGTATCATTCATGTACACATCTAAATCCAATAGTTTAACACATGTTAAGAAAGAGGCCTACTGTTGAAGTATTATATGGCATAAATACAATTCTTTACAATTTTCTATTCTTTTTTCCCTTATAGTTTTTTCCTCTTCTCTCTATAATTCTCTAGTCTCTTTTTGTAAGAAGTTGGGTTTTGCTAAAAGACTAAAGGCTAGGTCACATCGCCCGACGGATGCAAAACGTATGTAAAAGGACACAGCGGACAGCCAAAAATCCGGGGGTGGCTCCATCCCTTCTTATCCACTCTCAAAAGGGGGAAAAATTTGCATAAACAGAAAGGAAAAGAATGGACGGGGGGAGGACGTATCGTGGATGTAAAATGGATGCTCAACGGAAGCCTAGTGGATGAAAGCGGATGGAAGCAGATGGTATGTCCGCAGGGCTTCCGGGGGAGCATAGCAAAGCGGACGCGTAGCGGAAAGAGCGGATGTGTAGTGGATGAAGCGGATGCAGAGTGGATGCGTAGCGGATGCAGAGCGGATGCGTAGTGTTAACTGCGCATGCGGGGAGGATGCATTGCGTCACAGATATAAAAGGAGGCAGCTCGCACGAGGCCAGCATTCAGAGGAAAGACCTGCTGCCAGACACATCTTCATCAGAGACCATGGGGAAGAAGAGGAAGCCTGTGCCATCTTCTGCCAGCCCTGGCAAGAGGGATAGATCCACCATCCCACTCCCTGGCGCTGACTTTGCTGCTACTGCTTCTTCTGCTGCTGCTGGTGCTATTCCTGCTGCTGCTACTTCTTCTTCTGCTGCTGGTGCTGTTCCTGCTGCTGCTGGTGGTTCTCCTGCTGCTGCTGCTTCTCCTGCTGCTGGTGTTGGTGCTGCTTCTCCTGCTGCTTCTCCTGCTGCTGCTGTGGTGGACCAGCCCCAAAGCCCTGAAAGCCCTGATGATGAAGGCCCTGCCAGAGGGAGGAAAAGTCAAGGCAAGGAGAAGGGAAAGAAGAAGGAGTACTCCATCGCAGAGGAGCATGAGGAGGAGGTGCTGGAATGGCTGAGGGAGAACGAGTACATGTGGAGGAAGGGCCACAGGCTGTATAGAGACACCAAGCAGAAGCAGGCGGCTTGGAGACAGAAGGCACAGAGCCTGGGCTACACTGCTGATGCCCTCCTCAGGTAGTGGAAGCATATGCACACCTGGTACGGGAAGCTGCACCTGAAGAAGTCTGGCCAGGAGAGCTACGTGATGACAAAGTGCAGCTTCCTGGGGGGTGAAGTCCACCACCGAGGAGCAGCCCCTCTGTCTACCCTCACTCTCAGGCAGCCCACAGACAGCCAGTCCTCTTCTGACCAGGAGACAGCGACCATGTCCGGGCACGTGTCCACAGAACGTCCCGCGACAGAGACCCCCTCGACAGCTGCACACCCTATGCCGGAGGATGTGGAGGATTCTCTCACACACATGGAGCAAGAAGAAGCAGCGACCACCAGGGACCAACCCACACCCACACCCAGCTCCACCTCCACAGAAAGCAGGCACAGAGGCAGACCGAGGGACAGAGCCACACTGTCCTGCTGGAGATCAGGAAAACCATCAAGACCAGCGCAGATCTCCTCTCTCAGCTGGTATACTTCGAGATTCCATACTCAAACCGCAAGCCCTTCCTCACCTAAGTGACCCAGAACCTCATGGACATGCCTGAGCCCCAGTACCAGGTGATGAAGGAGAGGATCACGGCGCTGCTGCACCACCCTCCAGGCCCAGCTGAACCTGCTCCCACCCACTCCAGGTCTGCTCCTCCACCCCAGGCGATGTCACAGCCCTTCCAAGGCTTTCAACAGCCCCTCACCTACCAAGGCTACGGATACCAGGACTTCCAGCAGCACGCACAGCCCTTCCCAGTCCAGGCACAGGTTACTTGCATGCCACAGGTGCCACCGATGCCGCAGAGGCCGACGCCACAGATGCCACCGATGTCACCGATGCCACAGACACCACAGATGCCACAGATGTTTCCTCGCATGGCACAGACGCCTCACCTCACCCAGCTGCACACCAGACATCCCCACTACACTCCTTCCTCCACCCCACAGCCAAGCTCGGCCTCAGAACATCTTTCACTGGTCCTGTGCCTGACATCCCAGGTCCTGGATGAAGGGTCTCTCAACCTCACTGGGCTGAGCCAGCTTTCTGAGAGCTTCCTGAACACACCACCTCCTGTAGTCCTCTCGGGGCCAGGCACCCCATGGCGCCTCAGACCAGCACTCCAGCCACTGCCACCTCCACAGTCCCTGGACCCTTTACACCTGAGACTATGGACATGCCTCAGAGTGACTGAGAACATTGCCAGAGACTGAGTTGTTACCTGTTGACTTTATTTTGCTTGGAACACTTTTCTTGGTTCCTTTTGCTGTTTAAAAAAAGTCCTACACTTTACTTAACTGTTATTAATAAAGGTTATCTTTGCTTCACACACTTGGGTCATTTATTTTACTTAATAAAGTGTTGCTGGAAACTTTTAGAAGATGGTTAAGCCTTTGCATGCTTGTGGGATGGGCAGGGATACCTGTGGGATGGGTAATAGCTGTGGGATGGGCATGGATACCTGTGGAATGTGTAATAGCTGTGGGATGGGCAGAGATACCTGTGGGATGGGTAATAGCTGTGGGATGGGCATGGATACCTGTGGGATGGGTAATAGCTGTGGGATAGATAAGCCTCCAGTACAAGCAGAGTGGGACTGTATGGTCCACCCTCCCAGTTGCCACACATATGGCCCTTTATTATCAATAACAATTTTATCATTGATCCACACATTTCAAAATAAACAAAACTCTTTATTAATGCCCTATTCATTGTAGGGCCACTCAACATACATGGCACAATCTCATCAGTGTTATGAGACAGGCTGAAGGAAGCATCCATTAAGCATCTACCATCCTGTCTTGCCACTCCACTGCTCCAGCTGGGGAGTTGCACCAGTGTTTCAGGAGGTTGCGCTGCTTCTTCCCTTCACGTGAAGCTCTGTTGGGGCCTGGTACGTCCACAGTGTCGACCAGGTTTCGCCCTTGCCTCCATTCACCAGGCTCCATGTCCCATTCCCTTGTTGACAGTCCACAAGCCTGTTCTGCAACACTGGGTAGCAGGTGCGCATGAGATTGTGCAGGATGCAGCAAGCTTCCACGATCCTCCTCACGGTCTGTGGGTGATGCTTCATGGTAGTGAGAAGTACCTGGAACCTGTTGGCCAGGATGTCAAAGGCGTTCTCCACCACCCGTCTTGCCCTGGACAGCCTGTAGTTGAAGATCCTCTCTTCACGGGTGAGGTATCTGGAACTGTAGGGCTTCATGAGGTAGGTTCTGAGGGAGAAGGCATCATGAACCACAGTGAAGCAGGGCAGATCTTGTGTGTCGTTGGGTAGGGGGTCTGGATCTGGGAAGCCCATGATGAGGTTGCGTTCCAACCCCTCCTTGAGGTCACTGGCATTGTATACCTGGGCATCTGAAGCTGACCCGTTGCCTGAAGCATTGATGTACATGAACTTGTAGTCAGCACTGACCATGGCGAAGAGGATGATGCTGAAGAAGCCCTTGTAGTTGAAATAAGTGGACCCTGACTTGACTGGAGCTTTGCAGGCCACGTGCTTCCCATCTATGGCTCCAACGGTGTGGGGGAAGTTCCACCTCTGATACCACTGTTCTGCAACTTTCCTCCAGCCTTCTTCAGTGGAGGGGCACTGGAGGAGCTCCTCCAGGTATTCTTTGATGATGGCCTGCACCACTTCTCTGACCACTTTGCTGATGCTGTTGTGTGGCACTCTCCAGGCATACTGCATGTTTCTGTATGTGGTTCCGGAGGCCAGGTGGTGCAGAGTCAGTGCCACCTTCAGCCCAGGGTCCAGGCTGGGACGGAAGTTGGTGCTCTGCTTGGTCAACCTTGGTCTCAGACTCTCCACAACTTTGTCAAACATGGCTGGTGGCATCATGAAGTTCTGGAATGCACAAGTGTCTTCGTTCCTCAGCTCCACCATCAGTTTGTCATACAGCCCAAACTCCGCTCTTCTCCCAATCCATCGTCGGACCCAGACACTTCTTGGCCGCCTCCTGTTCTTCCTATAGAAAAGGTGAAAGAGCTTGAAGAGGGCTTGGTTCTGGTGTTGAACGATGGCGGCTACCAAAAGGAGTGTGCGATGATCCATGGTGGAGATCAATGGATGATGTTGAAGAGCAAGCGCAAGGCTAAAGAGGTTTATATCCGAGCTGCATCCGCTTTCATCCTTTCTACGTCCGTGCTACTAACGCTGTGTGTCCGTTCTGCGTCTGTTTTGCTTCCTCCCTGTGTCCGTTTTCCGCTGGAGCGGATTTGACTTGCATGGATGCGCAGATGCCTAGCGGATATAGCAGATGCGTAACGGATGACAACAGATGTATAACGATGTTCCCCGTATGCGTAGCGGATGTAGAACGGACGCGTTGGATACTTCATCCGCTCAGAAAGTTTTGTGCAGCTCAAAACTTTTTGAGCGGATGAAATCACAGTAGACGGATGCTGGACGGCTAGAGAGTATGAAAAACGTATGCAGTGAGTACACAATGGATGCATCGCGTTTTCCAATGGATGGCAAGCTTTTTTGACCATTTTACATCCTCTTTGCATCCATTGGTGCAGTGTGACATGGGCTTAAGAGAATTACCTGAATCATTTCAATGCTGATATATTGTGGACATGAATCACTCATATTACTACATTCTGGGCCAATTGGAAATTCCACATACTTTTCAAGTTCAACCCTTGTAGAGGTGCAATTGTAGAAAGCCATACTTGATGTTACACAGGATGTGTCACCCACATCATGTCAATCTTCCCCAGAAAGGGATGCAATTGGTTATTAGCCAAAACTAATTGAAGCCCCCCTTGTGGGGATCCCAGATAAATATAGGATTTTTATGGAAAAGTTCAGTCTCATCCAGAAGAGGGTTGAGCACATATAAGACCTTGATCCTGCAGTTGTTAGAATGCAGCACTGCAGCCAAATTCTCCTAATTGCTGACTGCTAGCAGATTGGTTCAGCAGCTCAAGATTGACTCAGCCATCCATCCTTCCAAGGTGGGTAAAATGAGAACCCAGACTGTTGGGGTCAATATACTGGCTCTATAAACCATTTAGAGAGGTCTGGAAAGCACTATGAAGTGATATATAATCCAAGTAATATTGCTATAATCACCAAGACTTCAGACTTGTTTGAATTTATCTTTAGATTGTTCTCCAGTATCAGACTATTACAGACTAAATCATCGACAATGGAAACTCCTGAAACAGCCTATCTTGAACTTTCAGGAAAGAGGTGCAATTGGGAATCATTATGTACTGGTAAAGCTGACTGCATATCTATGTATAGTTTTCATAGATATTAAACAATGGGGAACAAGATTAACTATGCAGTATTGTCTGCATAGTTGCAACTGTCACAGGACAATTCCTAAGGAGGTCAAATTGATATCTGCCAAGATCACCTTCTGATAGCATTGTAAAAAGGAGAACCAGCTGAACTCAAGCTGTTCAGATAGTCAGGGGCATCAACAGAGTTCCAATTTCTCTGTTTCATTTTCACTTCCTGCTGCATTTTATCTATTAGGCCTATCAAACCCAAATGGGAAGATGGCAGTGCTTTTTTGATTGTTCAGAAAATAAGGATTAGGCCTCATTAATACTTGAAGGGAATACCTGTAAAAATATCCCGTAAATGGTAATTCACTTCTGTATTACTGCCAAGAAAATTACCTGGGTATGTGTATAAAATTATCAAAAGTCTTTGACTCAAAGACTTTATTTCAGTCCACCAACTTTCATTACTCTAGATCAACATTTCCAAATTGGTGTTGTTTAGACACAAAAATACAACAGAATAATGGAATGGAATGGAATGGAATAGACTAGAACAGAACAGTACAGTTCTTTATTGGCTAAGGTGATTGGATACACAAGGAATATTCCAGTGTATATGCTCTCAGTGTACATACAAACAACAAAACGGTAAGTCATAGATTATAAAGATAGCCATAAATCATGATACAAACAAGTGATAAATCATAAGATATCAATAAGAGATAGTAGATAAGATGATAAGATAAGAACGATAATAGCAATACAGCCCTATTACATGGATAAATATCTTTCGGCAGTGCTGTGGAAATTAGGTGTTTAGTAGAGATGGCATGGGGGAAAACTATATTTGTATCTAGTTGTTTTGACATGCAAAAATGTCAATGTTGTCCCAGTACTTATTATTTGTTTGGTACTGTGAGATAGGAAAAGAGGGATTGCTATGGAGAATGGACAGGAAGTCAGCTATGCTGGGAAAGTTGCTGACATAGGAAACGGTACAGGTAGAAGCCAACACAAAAGGTCATGTGATTTGTTTGGCACACATCATTTTTAGTTCTCATTGAGTCTCCCAGAACCAATTAACAGTGAGTATTAGGTACCATTGAATTTTGTATCACTGAAGAGAAATATGTGGTCAAATAATGCATTTTGCTAAATCATCTTATTTATTGAATTACAATTAAAATGCAAAATTGCTTTTAGATTTAAGTTAAACAGGTTAAGAAAGGAAAGCTATCTGTGTCCTTTATTACAAAAATATCGATTCCCAATTCAATTAACTAGCAATGGTCCTAGCATGTCTCACAAGACCTATGGCTACACAATGGGTAACAACATGTACATATCTTGCTGCGTTTCTCCAAGGAGAGGATGGACAAAATGAGTAGGGGGGAAAAATCCAAAATAAAAGTAGTATGAACAGATTTATATTTAATTCACATAAAGCTCCAAAAATATTTTAACACAATGTTGTATTTAAATGTTCATTTTCAAAACTAAGGCTTAGGAGACTTAGGTGACAGTTTCCTAGGAGACTGATATGATTCTTCTTTATTTCTTATTGTATGCCAAAGTTTGAATTCCTTCATCATGATTCAGGAATGAATTAGCAATGAACTACCTGCACCAGAATTTTGTTCTATTGCATTTCTAAAAAAAAAAAAAAAAAGGCAAGTGAGAAGCAGCAAAAATTTTAAAAAAGCATTTCACCAGCTTTTGGCCATTTCCATTTTTTAAAGCAAACAAATCACAAATGCTACAATTTTGTCACTTCTCCTCCTCCAGAGCCATCTGCCTAGAATGTTTTGCATCTTCCAGAGCCATTAAGAAAAGCTGAAAAATACTGATCCCTTTTAATAACAGAAAGTGGGCTAATCTGCTTTCAAATTTAACTTTTGTTTGGGATAAAACCAAAGAAATGAATGTTCTCTACCAAAATATCAGCTTTTCAGGTCATTCCCTGAGCTAATCCCTGGAAGCAATCCCTGGACAAACCTAGGTCATAGAGAGTAGGGAGAAACAGCTCTCCAATGGTGGTCTGAGCAACCAGTTTTAGGGACTGCTCCCTAACTGTTTATACCACAGATGATCATTATTACAATTTATCCAAAACAAGAATTATTGCCCAACTCTGTTCTTATCTCCCTTTTCCCCTTTCTTTGTTAAAAAACTTTTAGGTTTTAAAGTTATTCTGTGAATCTTTTCAGCTATATGATGGAGCTCAAAACACAACGAAAATAAAAGTTAAATTTGGATTTGTGTAAACTTTTATTTTAATAGGCTTCAAATGAAGAACTATGTTCCCAAAGTTAGAGGGATGAAAAACGATGTATGATATCTAATATCTGTGTATAAACTTTGTCCTGCAAGCAATGCATATACTGTGCCCACAAATTACATTACCAACATCAATTTTTCCATATTTATTTTGCTATCTTATATTCTGATTGGCCAATCCTGGAGAGGTACTGTACAGAACATTCAAGCATTGGAAAGAACCAGGGACCTTTCATGTTCTGCAACTCATTAGGCATTGCCTCTAAGAGACATACACATAAGGGGATTAGGTATACATTTATATCTCCCAAATCCCCCTCCTCCTTCCCAAAAACTTCCACAACTCTGTCTTGCCACCTCAATATCTCAGAAAATGAATCTGTAGATAATTTTTTGTTTGTTTGTTTTCATTTTGCTCACATATTCCTTTTTTACAGAAAAATTTAGTTTATTCAAAAAAGTTTAAAATACAAAACACCTAAATATTTTTAAAAAGAAAAGAAAAACACTAACAAAATAGGTATCTTAAAAGAAACTAACACAACATACACCTAGCATCCTCCCCAGTCAAATATTTTTAGTGTAATACAGCAATGTTGATTTGCACTCCCTTGCAAACAGGCCAAAATAATTTCACACTGTTAAAGTACTAACGCTACTTACAAATTGGCCTGTCATTTATAAACTATATTAATAACAAAATGGTTAACAGTTAACACAATAATAATAAATATATTATGTAAAAGTATAAGAATAACAGAATAAAAATTGTAAACAGTAATAAGAAAAAAACAAAAGTTGAAATCTCAAAACCCTGTTAATAAATGATAAATGTGATCAATTCACATTTCCTCTACGCTTGTTCTGAATTACTTTTCTTAGTTTTTGCAACATTTCACAACACCTCACAGAGTTTATTGTTGCACCATGTTCCAGAAAATTGATAAGAAGCACACCTTGCCTATCCCAAAAAACAGTCGCCATAATCTTCCTTGCAAATATTTTATTGTTTTTTCGGGGGAATTTGTGTGCCCCCACTCCATAGACTGCAATTTGGTCTCGCTGTTCACATGTTTGACCCAAGTCTCGTCTCCAGTTACGATTCGATCAAGAAATGAATCTCCATCTTTGTCGTAAGAGTACAGAAATGTCAATGATGCAGCCATACGCTGATTCTTGTGGTTTTGTGTCAGGATTTTTGGCACCCATTTTGCACAAAATTTGTAGCCTAGCTTTTGTGTAACAATTTCATGCAACAAACTGCATAAAATTTGTGGAAAACTAAGCGAAAGTTCCGTTACTGTGAAACAGCGGTTTTCACGAATCTTGTCATCGACTTTCGCAACCAGTTCATCAGTCACAATGCTCAGATGTCCACTCCGCTGTTCATCATGAATGTTAGTTTGTCCATTTTTAAACTTAATGCACCATTGGCGCACTCCACCTTCAGTGATGATGTTGTCCCCGCACACTTCACACAGTTGCTGAAAAATTTCAATCGGTTTATGTTTTTTTGCCAACAAAACCCTTATCACTGATCACACCTCACAACTCGCAGGATTTTCAATTGCAGCACACATTTCAAATGTTTGCTGTGAAATAACGGGCAACGATACGAACCTCCCACTATCATGACTAGATGCAAACTAAGCGGCGCACGCACAGACCAAAGATGGCTGCACTAGCTCCACCCCTTCTTGCTATAGATGAAAACATAATCTATTTTGTGGATAGCTCTTGTATTTAACATGGCTTTAGTCCCAATCATTCCAAATATTAACCCTAATCGATCCTGGATCAAATGTCCACTTTTCCTTCTTTATAACATCTCTTATCAATTGCTGATTAATTAAATACCATAAGTCAAGTCTCCAAAGCCAATCTATCTTTCACAAATAAAATTATTTCTCAATTACATGTCATTGTTGTCATCATCATCATTTTAGTCATTATCTGTCAACTGCAGGATTAAATCTTCTACAGCAGGGGTTCCCAACCACCAGGCCCCGGACCGGTCCCGGTCCGTGGATCATTTTGTACCGGGCCACAAAGAATGAATAATTGTTATTAAAATATATATTAAAATATGTTTTTAATAAAGAAATAGTAAAGAAGCCCTTTACTATTGGGGAAAAATTGATTTTGCCGGTCCTTGAAAAAGTGTTTCTGCGTGAAACTGGTCCCTGGTACAAAAAAGGTTGGGGACCACTGCTCTACAGCATGTTTCCAGTTAGATATATGAAGTCTATTTCCCATTCTTCTTAAAAAAACTTCTTAAAAACTCCTTAAAAAAATATTTACCACTCACTCACCCAGAAAATTATCTGCTGTTATATAAAAGCACAGTGTTAAGTTTTCACTCGGTTTATGTAGTCAGCTCTATGACTTCTGACTTTTTTCCTGGCCAGATTACATATGTGTGTGCTAAAACTGGACAGATTACAGATTAATTTAAATATTCTCCATTCTTTAAATCTTTCAATGTGGTCTGGACTCTTTATAGCATTCTCATGGACCCAGAGAAAATTGTGATACCATGACTAAATGTATTTCAAGCATGCATTAAAAGAAGGAAGAATTCTTCCCTCTATGTGATCAGACATTTAAAAATGTCCAAACATTTGATTTTCTGAATCAAATGTTTCTGAACTAAGAGAAGATGGGGGGTTCTAGAAATAGTGCAGTGATCAGTAACAAAGATTATTAGGGGGGTGGAAATTAAAACATACCAAGAATAATTGCAGGAATTTTGGTGACATGATATCAATCCAATCCAATATTTGAGGGCAGTGGTGGAATTCAAATGTTTTTACTACCGGTTCTGTGGGCATGGCTTGGTGCTCATGTGATGGGTGGGTGTGGCCAACTTGACATCACTCACATCAAGGGGAACCTTACCCGGCCTCTCCTTGCCTCAAAGAGATACAATTTCCCTGTCTATTTATTTACTACTACCGAACATCCAAAATACACTATTTAATCCTATGTATATATGTCATATGTGTACATACATTACATAGTATAGAATGTGTATAGGCACACAAAAAGATACATTATCTACTATATATACCAGTGATGGCGAACCTTTTTGGCACTGAGTGACCAAACTGCAACCCAAACCCATTTATTTATCGTGAGGTGCCAACACGCAACAGTGGAATCGGTGTTACAACATACATGCGGCCGTGTGCTGTGCGCACAGCCATGCCTGATGAGCACTGTGCGCATGTGCACAGTGTTTGCAAGAAATCATCAGCTGTGATGCCTGGACAGCTGACAAGAGCTGCACGTGAGTGTATAGCATTTGAAAATCCTCTTCTTTCCTGCTTTTTCAACCTCAGCTGTGCCGCGCAAAACAGCTGAGGTTGAAAAAGGAGGAAATAAAGGACACCCATGCTAGGTACAAATAGTGGATTTCATTTTATTCAAATAATAACAAAGAGACCCTCTCTCCCCTTTCAGGTGGGGTAACGTGATGACGGGGCTCTTGCTTAGATAACTCCCCTTTTCCATAAGAAGCAACATCTCATCTCTCTCTTTCTCCCTCTTTTTCTTTCATCTTTCTCACTCTTTCATTTCATCTTTCTCCCTTTTTCTTTCATCTTCCTTCCTTCCTTCCTTCCTTCCTTCCTTCCTTCCTTCCTTCCTTCCTTCCTTCCTTTCTTTCTTTCTTTCTTTCTTTCTTTCTTTCTTTCTCCTTTTCTCCCCCCTCTGTCTGTCTCTGCCTCCCTTTCTCCTCCCTGTGTCTTTCTCCCTCTCTCTGTTCCCTTTATCCCTTTTTCCCTTTATCCCCCCTCTCTCTGTGTCTCTTTTTCTCCTTTCTCCCTCCCTCCCCCCTCTCTCTCCCAGTTCTCTGGCTACACACACAGTTTCCTGGAGATGAACCAAGGGGGGAGGAGGGTGAAGCCTTCTGGAGCCCTCCCCACATGTCTCTTGAATTGACACTTGTGACAGAGGGAGACCAAGAGCAGGAAGCCGAGCCTTGGATTGCGGCGGGCATTAAAGTACCTGGTGGCGGTGCTTCCTTAGCCATGACTGCCAGGCAAGAGAAAAGACATCGGGCTCTGCCCCCACAAAGGGGAACAGTAGTGATCACAGATAGCCCCGGCTGACTGGGCCAGGGGGACGCTCCTCCTGTCTGCCCAACTTTTTTCCCCAGCCGAAGCGGGAGGGTAGAAGGGACTTTCAGAGGGTAAAGGGGATTAAATTGCTATCTTTCTCCATGCTCAAGGGGATCTGCTTCAGGTGACCATGGCTTTCTCTCCTGCTTAGAGATAGAAGTCCCACTGATCAGGAATTTTTTTTTTGTCTCAGAGCTAAGCAAAATGAGAGCTTTAAACAAAACACAAGGGCATGAGGCAGACATGAGGGCATAGGGGAGCGACTGGTAGCAGCACTCCTGGATGGCAAGGGGGCAGATGTTCCAGGGCTGCATTAGGCCACCGACGTCAGCGACAGCAAGCAGACCAGGAGTGGGAGCAGCTGGGCCTGTCTGCGGCAAGCGAGGGAGGTGGGCACAAAGTCAGCAACTTACCAAAAATTATGCAGGCCACAGAAGTCAAGCGAGGACAGGACAGGCAAACAAGCAGCCATGACGACAACAAGAGCAGGAACCAGAGAGCAGCCAAAGAACCATTAGGTAGCGTGTGTGCCTCTGGAGGCAAGAGAGGCAGATAGGGCAGGGCCAGCCAGTGGGACAAAAAGTTAAATGGTTTGCGGAGTTTTTTTGCAAATGGGATAGGGAAGGTGTGATCTAGACCAGAAAATCAGCTGGAGGTGCGCATGCGCAATGGAGCTGAGTTGGACTGACCGCTCGCATGCCCGCAGAGGGCTCTGCATGCCACTTGTGCCATGCGTACCATAGGTTCGCCCTCATGGATATATACTGTTATATATCTACTTTACACACACACACACACACACACACACACACACACACACACACACACACACA
>BLBF01000019.1:19335005-19348063 GCA_015471245.1 Laticauda colubrina
CACACACACACACACACACACACACACACACACACACACACACACACGACCAGTTACAATATCCAACACAGTCACATGACTGAGGTTTCCTATGTTTTTTTCCCAGTTTCCAACAATTCCTTCTGGTAACTGGTTAAAAATGCCCATTGGGGAACATGAGCTTGTTTAACAATCACAGTCTTTGCTTAATGATCACAATGTTCATTAATGACCATGGTGTTTGCCTAACCCAGGGGTCCAACCTTAAACACTCAAAGAACCATTTTTCTATTTGCTTTTAAACAGGTATTTCCCTCGGTGTGTCTCTTTGTCCCCCCATCATCTCTCTCATCTTTTTCTTTCTCCGCTTCTCATCTCTTTCTCTCTCATCTCTCCCTCTCTCTCACACACACACACCTTTCTTTCTTTCTGTTTCTCATCGCTCTCTCTCATCTTTTTCCCTCTCCCTCAATCTCTCCCTCCAGCTCTCTCATTTCTCTCCATCCCCCATTTGTTTCTCTTTCCCCTCATTTTTTCCATTTTCTCATTTCTCTTTCTCTTCCCTTTCCTCTCTCTCATGTCTTGCTACACGCACATAGACACAAGCGGATACCCTCCTGGGCCGGGATATGCACATACACACAAGTGGATATCCTTCTGGGTCGGGATCACGGCAGCGGCAGGGATGGCAACTCCTCTCACTGCCGCCACTGCGTGATTAGCTGCTCACTGTGCAGGACAGTCAGAGCTTCCCTCCCTGCATTTGGCAGTGGCTCCACCCCATTCCCCCCTCCTAAAGCCTAGCGAGGGAGAAGTTGTTTGATATCCCACTCCAGGGGACCCCAAGGCCAACTGCTGCAGGAGTATCGCTCGGGCCCCTCACTGCCTGTCTCTGCCTATTTGTGGAAGAGCATCTTCTCCCTTGCTGGACATTAACCAAGGGGAAGCAGTAAAATCAGTTTTTATTCCTTTGCTAAAGCTGCTATTCCCTTCTTCACATGGCTATGCCCAGCAGTCAAGAGGGAAAGAGAGAAGGCAGTGGCATATCTGTGTGCTGCTGCTCTTGCTAGCATGGTTATGAAAACTGGAAGGGAGCATATTGGTGCCACCGGCAGCTGCCTCAGTAAAATGCTCTCTAATGGTTTCTTTATTATTATTCCTTGAAATTCACTATGGTTTTCATACTCACAAGACCATCTGCTAAGAATTGGGCAATTTTTCTTTAAAGAGCAGCTTTCTGATTTCTCACACACACCCCTCCATCTTTGCAAATGCTATGGATTACAACAAACAAAGGAAAGAAGCAGCAGTGCTGAAAAAGGAGACAAGGTAAAAGAGCGGGAATTTTAAATAGACTAAATAATTGGGGGGAGGGAACCCTCTCCCTTCAATCTAATTTATGCTCACTTGCTAACAAGATAGATGAAATACTCCTTTTAAATAGATGCAATTTTGATTTCTACAACTCAGCAATTCTGTTTTACTGAAACCTGGCTTAATGCAAAAAATCATGACACAGCATATATATCCCAGGATTTCAGATATTTAAATCAGACAGAATTGAAGAGACATCAGGTAAAGCGAAGTGTGGAGGATTATGTTTATATATCAACAACATCTGGTCTCAGGATATAACTATAATATATACATTCTGTGATGAAAACCTAGTCTTTACATATTTATTGGAAGCCATTTTATGTTCCACGTGAGTTCCCTCCCTAATAGCTGTGTATGTTTTTCCACAAGCTTGTGTAAACAAGGCATTACAAACTCTAGCTGATCAGATTATGGAGGCTGAAGCCAAATATTCAGATTCCCTTCCCATCATTTTAGGAGATTTCAATCAAGCAAATTTAAAGAAAAAGCTCTCCAAATATTTCCAGCATGTCAATTGTTCCACCAGAGGCAAACATACTTTGGACCACTGCTACACAACAGTAAAAGATGCTTATAGGTCTTTACCATGAGCAGCTGTGGGACACTCTGATCACTGCATGATTCACCTTGTACCTGCTTATAGATGAAGACTTAAAACCACGAAACCAACAATTAAATCAGTGTGGACTTGGACTTATGAGGTAAAGCTGAAGCTTCAGGCTTGCCTTGATTGCACTGATTGGAATGTTTTTGAAGATACTTCTGCAGACCTAGATGAGCTCACAGATATTGTAACATCATATGTCAGCTTCTTTGAAGACCTATGTGTACCAACAAGGAACCTGCAAATATATAGTAACAATAAACCTTGGTTCACAGCTAAACTTAAGTAGCGACATCATTCTAAAGAGGAAGCCTACAGAAAAGGTGACAGAATAACAGTAGCACTTAGACTTATATACTACTTTATAGTGCTTTATAGTCCTCTCTAAGCAGTTTACAAATTCAGCATATTTTCCCCAACACTCTGGGTTCTCATTTTACCCACCTGGGAAGGATGGAAGGCGCGAGGGGTAGGCTGCAGGGCGAGGCTGTGGCCGACCACCCTTCCCAGCCCTGCTTCTCCAAGGGGGCATCCGGATATCCTTACCTGGCTGTTCTGCTGCTGGAGCAGTCGGGAGCAGGCCAAGTCAGATGAGGGGGAGGCTGCTGCACTGTAGGCCCTGGCAAAGGCAGGCAAGTAGGCTGGGCCACATGGTCAAAGCAAGGAAGCCAAAGAGCAGCTAAAGGTATGCTACAGTATAACTCTAAAGGCCCTGTCACACTGCCCAACGGATGCAAAATGGACACAACGGATGAGCAAAATGTTCCATCCGTTGTTATCCGCTCTCAAAAGGGGCAAAAATTTGCATAACCGGAGCGGATAACACGGACGGTGGGAGGACGCAGGGCGGATCGAAAGCAGATGCGGAACAGAAGCCCAGCGGATGGGAGCGGATGGGAGCGGATGGCACATCCGCGAGGCTTCCGGGGGGCGGCAGCAAAGTGGATGCGGAACGGATACAGCGGATGCAGAGCAGATGCAGAGCGGATGAAGCAGATGCAGAGCGAAAGCCTAGCAGATGCACAGCGGAAGCCAGATGCACAGCGGATGACTAGCGTTAATTGCGCATGCGGGGAGGATGCATTGCGTAAGCCCCGCGGATATAAGGGAAGCAGCTCGGAAGCAGGTCACCATTCAAAAGAAAGACCTGCTGCCGGATGGATTGACAGCCTTGCCTGCCCTGCCTGCATACCTGCCTGCAAGCCTTGCTGCAAGCCTTGCTGCCATCCTCCCTGCCAGCCTTGCTGGCTGCTTGCCTGCCAGTCTGCCTTGGTGCCTGCCTGCCTGCCAGTCTTCCTGCCAGCCTTGGTGCCTGCCTGCCTGCCAGCCTTCCTGCCAGCCTTGGTGCCTGCCTCCCTGCCAGCCTTCCTGCCAGTCTTGGTGCCTGCCTCCCTGCAAGCCTTGGTTCCTGCCAGCCTCCCTGCCAGCCAGCAACCCCACAACCATGCGGAAGCACAGCAAGCCTCAGCCATCTGCTGCCAGCCCTGGAAAGAGGGACAGGGCTACCACCCCGCCCCCTGGTCCTCACTCTGGTTCTGCTGGGGCTTCTGCAGCACGGGTTCGCTCTTCTGGGGCTGGGGCATCTGCTGCTTCTGCTTTTGGAGGAGCTGATGACAAGCACTCCAGCACCAGCCACCTCCACAGCACCTGGACCCTTCACCCCTGAGACTGAGCGACCAAGAGGAGTGCCAGAGACTCATTTTTGTTTTATAGCTTGTTGTTAATGAAGTCTATTTTTGATTCACACACTTGCTTCATTTCTTTTTTTTAATAAAGTCTTGCTGGAAACTTTTAGAAATGGTTTAAGCCTTTGCATGCTTGTGGGATGGGTTAAGATAGCAGTGGGATGGGTTAAGATAGCAGTGGGATGGGTTGAGATAGCAGTGGGATGGGCAGGGATACCTTTGGGATGGGTAATAGCTGTGGGATAGATAAACCTCCAGTGCAAGCATAGTGGGACGGGATGGTCCACCCTCCCAGGTGCCACATATATGGCCCTTTATTATCAATAATAATGTAATAATCATCCACACATGTCAACACAAACACAACTCTTTATTAAATGCCCTGATCATTGTAGGGCCACTCAACATACATGGCACAATCTCATCAGTGTGATGAGACAGGCTGAAGGAAGCATCCATTAATCATCTATCATCCTGTCTTGCCACTCCACTCCTCCAGCTGGGGAGTTGCACCAGTGTTTCAGGAGGTTGCGCTGCTTCTTCCCTTCACGTGAGGCTCTGTTGGGGCCTTGCACATCCTCAGTGTCTATCAGGTTTTGCCCTTGCCTCCATTCCCCAGGCTCCATGTCCCCATTGCCTTGTTGGTGGTCCACGAGCCTGTTCTGCAAGACTGGGTAGCGGGTGTGCATGAAATTGTGCAGGATGCAGCAAGCTTCCATGATTCTCCTCACGATCTCTGGGCAATGCTGCATGGTGGTGAGAAGTACCTGGAACCTGTTGGCCAGGATGCCAAAGGCGTTCTCCACCACCCGCCTTGCCCTGGACAGCCTGTAGTTGAAGATCCTCTCTTCACGGGTGAGGTATTTGGAGGTGTAGGGCTTCATGAGGTAGGTTCTGAGGGAGAAGGCGTCATCCCCCACGATGAAGTAGGGCACATCTTGCGTGTCGTTGGGCAGGGGGTCTGGATCTGGAAAGCCCATAATGAGGTTGCATTCCAGCCCACCCTTGAGGTCACTTGCGTTGTATACCTGGGCATCTGAAGATGACCCATTGCCTGAAGCATCGATGTACATGAACTTGTAGTCAGCATCGACCATGGCAAAGAGGATGATGCTGAAGAAGCCCTTGTAGTTGAAATAAGTGGACCCTGACTTGGCTGGCGCTTTGCAGGCCATGTGCTTGCCATCGATGGCTCCAACGGTGTGTGGGAAGTTCCACCTCTGATACCATTGCTCTGCAACTTTCTTCCATCCTTCTTCAGTGGAGGGGCACTGGAGGAGCTCCTCGTATTCTTCGATGATGGCCTGCACCACTTCTCTGACCACAATGCTGATGGTGTTGGGTGGCACCCTCCAGCCGTACTGCATGCTCCTGTAGGTGGTCCCTGAGGCCAGGTGGCACAGAGTGAGTGCCACCTTGAGCCCAGGGTCCAGGCTGGGCCAGAAGTTGGTGCTCTGCTTGGTCAACCTGGGTGTCAGCCGCTGCACAACTTCGTCAAACATGGCTGGAGGCATCCTCATGAAGTGTCTTTGTTCCTGAGCTCCACCATCAGCTTGTTATACAGTCCGTACTCTGCTCTTCTCCTGATCCATCTTCGGACCCAGACGCTTCTTGGCCGCCTCTTTTTCTTCCCGTAGTAGAGTTCACAGAGCCTGTAGATGGCTTCGCACTGTTGCAGAAGGATGGTGGCTGCCAAAAGGACTTTGTTACGATCCATGGTGGACATGACTGGATGCTGTGGAAGAGGAAGAGGCAGATGAAGGCTGCAGATGTCTGCAGCTGGGCTGCTGTTCTGAAAGTGAGATCCAGGTGAGTTGCTCCCCCTTTTTATAGGCAGTATAGGTGTCCCTTTGCATCCTCTAGGCATCCTTAATATCCGAGATAGGTCCCCTCTGCGAACGTATTTTCCATTTTACATGCTTTATTTCCGTGCTGCATCCACTAGGCATCCGTTCTGCATCCGTTCTGCTTCCTCCCTGCGTCTGTTTACCACTGGAGCGGATGGAGTTGCGCGGATGCGCAGCAGATGTCTAGCGGATGTAGCGGATGCGTAACGGATGCAGAACGGATGCCTAGCGGATGCGTAGCAGATGCAGAACGGATGCATTGGATACATTTTCCGCTCAAAAGTTTTGAGCAGCTCAAAACTTTCTGAGCGGATGAAACGTCAATAAACGGATGCTGGACGGATAGAGAGGAAGCAAAACGGAGGTAGTGAGTACATTGCGTTAACCAACGGATGGCAAGCTTTTTTGTTCATTTTACATCCTCTTTGCATCCGTTGGTGCAGTGTGACAGGGGCTTAAGGCACCAGCCAAGGCGTGCGAGACCGATAAGTAGTGGTGGGGTGGGGCAGGGGTGGGGTGGGGCCAACCAGAATTTTTACTACTGGTTCGCCATCCTGGCTGAATCCCACCACTGTTTGAGGGACTGCCACAAAGAGGAGATCTTATCCTGCATGTGAGGGCAGGTAAGAAATAATGGATGGAAACTTATCAAGGAGAGAACCAACTTAGACGTAAGGAGAAATTTCCTGACAGTGAGAACAATTAACTAGTGGAATGGCTTGCTTCC
Organism: Laticauda colubrina; assembly: GCA_015471245.1. Lineage (NCBI taxonomy): Eukaryota > Metazoa > Chordata > Lepidosauria > Squamata > Elapidae > Laticauda > Laticauda colubrina. The sequence continues at coordinate 19,341,225 of BLBF01000019.1, forward strand.
AGAAGTTCTGGGTCCTCCATCAATTGAGATTTTTAAGAAGAGATTGGACAGCCATTTGTTTTATTTTTTAAAAAATATACTTTATTGATTTTACAATTAAAATAGACCAACAATACATACATAAACGCAAGAGAGAAGAAGAGAAAAAAATAGAAAGAAAAAGATAGAAAACAATTAAAAACATTTTCATCTTCAACAGTTTGTGAGACCTCCTTTTTATCCTTATTTTATACTATATACACAATTAATTCTTACATATATCTGTATGTCACTACTATGATTGTATCACATCTTCTTTTGCCTTTTAGTGTGAAACCTATCTTTGGTCTATCCATTTGTACCAGCAGTTCCAACTGTTGTAATATATTGAAGTGTCTTTAACTTTTAATGCCAAGGTTAATTTGTCCATTTCTGCACAACTTGAAATTTTTTGGATAATCATCTCCACTGATGGAACATGAGGCTGTTTCCAACATTGTGCAAAAGCCAATCTGGCCACTGTCAAAATATGTATTAATATATATTTCACTTTTTTGGGTAGTTCTTTATCAAAGATCCCTAATAGAAAGGACTCTAGTTTAAATTCGATCTGTTTTCTTGTCATTTCCTCCAACCAATTTCTAATTTTCTGCCAATATTTTTGAGCTTCAGTACAAGACCACCACAAATTGAAGAAAGTTCCCTCTTTTTTTTTTTTGCATTTCCAGCAGTTTGGACTCATATTGGGGTATATCTTCACTAATCTCGAAGGAGGAAGGTGCCATCTGTAAAACACTTTATAGGCATTTTCTTTGTATGCTACCGATTTTGTGATTTTATTATTTCTACCCCAGACCTTTTCCCATTCTATTAAGGTGATACCATGCCCTATGTTCCTACTCCATGTTCCCTTTAACAATTTCTTCCTCTGATTCTACCTCTAATAAATAATTATAAAATTTTGTTATATTTTTTTTGCCTGATCCTAATAAAATTTTATCTAATTGCTAGAGTTTATTATTAATTCCAAATTCTTTCTTGTCCTGTTTTTATCTACTTTGAATTTGAAGATATACCCACTGATCAATTTTTAATCCCTGATCTTGAAGGTCTTGCCACGATTTCAGATTTCCTTGCGTATCCAATAGGTCCTTATATTTAATCATTTTAGTAATATCCAAATTATTTGGGTGGACCATTGCCTCCTTGTTGAGATCCAGATTGGTATCTTTAAGTAGTGTTTTTTCCATATTTTCTTCCAATTAATCAATAATGAATGTCTGGTTAGGTGTCTGTGAAAATATTTCTGGCTAGTTTTCCCAATATCCCATAAAAAAGCATGCCACCCCCTCTTTAAGTCATGGCCTTCTAAGAATAATATTCTCTTTTTAGTTAAATTCACCCATTCCTTCAACCATACTAAAGAGGCTGCACTATAATACAACTCCCAATTTGGAAGTGCCAACCCTCCCCTGCTCTTCATATCATGCATTGTCTTTAAGTTTATTCTAGGTTTTTTTCCCTTGCAAGATGAATTTTGCAGTTATTTTATTAAGTTCTTCAAAAAACTTTTTGTGTACTTTGATTGGAATTGTCTGAAATATATCGAGGAATTTTGGAAGAATATTCATTTTAACAGCAGCAATCCTGCATAATAATGAAAGTTGCAGCTTGCCCCATGTTTCTAAATCCTTCTTTACCTGTTGCATTAATTTATCATAATTATTTTCCTTAAGTGTCTTACAATGTGCTGTCAACCAATGTGCTGTCAATGTGCTGTCAACTAAATATTTAACTTTCTTTATCACTTGTATTCCCATAACTTCTTCTCGTTCTAATTTCTGTTTTTCTGTTAAATTTTTGGTCATTAATTTCATTTTCTTCCTATTTTTAATCTTGCTACTGCTCCAAATTGTTCTAATTCATTCATCAATTTTTGTCCTCTTTCTATTGATTCTTCAATGAAAAAAATCATATCATCTACAAACGCTTGCAACTTGTATTCTTCCTTCTTAACCTTTAATCCTTTTATGTCTGGATTCTGTCTAAGTTGCATTAATAATAATTCCAGTGATAATATGAAGAGCAGGAGTGAGAGTAGGCAGCCCTGTCTGACTCTTTCTATTTTTATTGAGCAGATATATTCCCCATTTATTATAATATTTGCCTGTTGTGTATCATAAATGGTTGTTATAATATTTTCAAATTTGGTGCCTAAATTCATATTATAATTTTTTGGGATTAAAAATTGCCAATTTAAATTATCGAATGCCTTCTCTGCATCTAAAAACATAAGTGCAATTTGTTTTTCAGGGTGGGCTTCATAAAATTCTAAAACATCTAATACTATTCTTAAATTATTCTTGATTTGTCTGGTCGGGAGAAATCCATTTTGGTCTTCATATATATGTTCATTTAACATTCTTTTTAGTCTACTTGCTATAATAGAAGTAAATATTTTGTAATCAGTATTTAGCAAAGAAATCAGCCTATAATTTTGAATTATATCGGGGATCCGAATCCTCCTTTGGGATCAAAGAAATCAATGCCCCCCTTCATGAATCCGGCATCCTGGCTGCCAATAAGACATCATTAAATGCTTTCACCAGAAGAGGTCTTATTTGTTCTGCTATTGACTTGTATAGCTCTCCTGGGATCCCATCTGGTCCTGGAGATTTATTGTTTTTCTGGTTCTCTATTGCTGATTTCAATTCGAACCAAATAATGTCTTTGTTTAATAATTCTTCCATTTCTTCCCCAATTGCTTTATCCTTCATTTCATCTAAATAGTTTCTTAACCTATCTTCTTCCTTTTTATATAACTCTTCAAAATACTTATGGGCAATTTCTTTTTTCTATTCTATCCCTTGTTGTATATTACCCTTTCCATCTATTACCTGATAAATTAATCTTTTTTCTTTCCTTTTTTAAGTCTATATAATAGCCATCTCCCTGGCTTATTGGCATGCTCAAAATAAGCTTGTCTAGTTGTATTCAGATTTATAATCATTCTCTCTTGATCAATTCAATTCAATTCAATTTATGTTTAGTTATTGTTGTCTGATTTTGCAATTTTGAATCCTTTGGGGTACTCTGTAATTGAGTTTCTAATTCCTTAATTTTTTGTTTTAATTTGTTTTGCTGAGTGTATTTTTCTTTGTTCCTTATAACTGTCTTCATTGTATCCCAAATGTTTTGTTTCGTAGTTGCTCCATTATCATTTTCCTTTAAAAAAATAGTTTAATTCCTCCTTGAGTTTGTTAGTATAATCTTTTTCTCTGAGTATTTAACGTCCATCTTTTCTTGGGGTTTTTCCCCTACCCTTCCCTATTATCTGAATTGGATTGTGATTTGCCCATTCATTGGGTAGAATTTCAATCCCTTTTATCTCATTTGCTATTTCCCCGTTCATCCATGCCATATCAATTCGTGTCCATATTTGATGAGGATTTGAATAAAATGTAAATTGTTTTTTCTCAGAATGTAATCTTCTCCATGTATCAATCAAATTTAACTCCTTCATCATTTCCATGCATATTTGGGAAGCTCTCTTTTTTTCCCCTTTGATCCTTCCCCCATTACTGTGGTCTTTTTGATAATCAGCAATAGATTTAAAGTCCCATATAATACATTTCATAAACTTCCATCTCTGTTCTTATGATAGCCTTGATCTTCCTGGGAGTTCGTTTCCAGTTCATCCTTATTGCTCTGGTCTTCTGGGCCTACCAACCGTTCATAAAATTCCTGGGCCTTTTCCATGGAGTCTATTTTGATTTTCCTCTTGTCCCAAGAAACTAACATCCCTTCTGGGATTAGCCATTTAAGTACAATTCTTTTCTGATTTAGATAAGCTGCTAAGAATTTATCATCTCGTCTTTGTTCTCTTACTCTTCTTGGTATTTGTTTGAGAACCAAGACTTCTTTGCCTTTATACGTGATTGATTCATCTTTTGACATCCTATATATATCCCGGACATTCCTTCTCGCAAATTGTATATGGAATTCTATTGGGCATTTGTGGCGTCTTGCATAATTAGTGCTAACCCTGTAAACTTCACCAAACTCCCTCAAGATGTCATCTTTATCCTTTTCCAATAGTCCAAACCAATATTCCTGCCATTAGTTGTTCCAAATCTTCTTCTTTTGATTCCACTATATTTTGGAATCTCAAGTATGTAGCAGCCTTATCCATCTCTAGGTAAACCAGTGAGTCCTCCATTTCTTTAATCACATTCTTTAATTCTTCATCAACCCTAATTTCCTTTCAATTCATTCTGTTCTTTTTTCTACCTCTTTTATTGTTGCTTCATTTTTCTCCAAGGCCTGCTGTAATAATCCAACATTGTACTCTAAAGTTGGAGATATCCGCTTTCAATTCTGCTTTTAATTTCCCCATCTCCTCTTTTAATTCATTTATATCTGCTCTCATCTCGTTTCATTATGGTTTTTCATCATTGTTTCTTGCAGTTTCATCATCGATTCCTGTAAGGTAAGCACGATTGATTGGATATTGGCATTCGAGATGTTAGCTTGTTTCTCCACTGGTAATATTTCTTCAATGTTTTTTTGTGCCATGGGCGAAGCTGTTGCTGACGAGGTTGTTAATGTTGAAGTGACCTTTCTTCCAGTTTTCAGAGTTGTAGTTGTTGTGGAAGTCATTTCTTTTAAGATTTGTTTCTGTTGTTGTAATATATTAATTATATTATCCCAAATTAACATTCAGTAATAGAATCTCTATATTAGGATTGACTGATATCTAATTATTTAATCTATCTACTTGCTGGATAGCTGTACTCTTTGCCAATTACTGGAGTATAAGTTGTTATAAATAAAAATATTATCACTGTATTATTTTAAATCCAAATTCTAAATCACATATATAATTTTGTAAGGCATCAATGCTCAGCCACTATACATAACTTCACGTAATAGAAAAAGCATATAAATATTATATCCAAATTCAACTATATTTAAATATTATAAATATATGTATTATCTAACCTTATTTTAAATATTCTTAAACACAAACAGTATTACATTCATCCGCAAGTGGATTAATTATTTAGAGATCGCACAATGAATTGTAATATTAATACATAAAATCCTTTATAGTTATTAGTTAAATAACACTTAATGTTCTTACTATTTTTCCTATATATCTAATTAAAGTATAACTATCACTATTATTAATAAATCAATTAGATCAGTTAATTCAATTATTTAACAATCAATTACAACAATCATTTTTCCTTTCCCCAGTATACATATTTATAAATATTATAAAGAGAGATTGAAAAAGGAGAAATAGTTCATCATAGCGCTGGAGGGTGGGGGAATAAAGAAAAAGGAGCAGATGTATATAGGAAAAAGAGAGTAAAGAAGGGGGGGGAAAGGAGTTTTAAAGTAAGTTTTTAGCTTTCCATCTTTAAGTTTTAAGAGCTTACACTCCAAACGCACCGGAAGTGGGGAGATAAGAAATGCTGAGTAATGACTGTAATTACACATTATCTCCACACATTCGGAAGCTTCCACTTTTACTTTTCGTCTTAGAGTTCCTAAGTTCGATTTTCCTGATTTTCTTCAGATGGAACCACCTCCTCAGTTAAATCAGTATATTCGCTGAAGGGCAATTAAGTGATTTACATCAGTTATATTGTTACAATAACTTCTGGATTTCTAAGTATCGCCTGTGGCACCGCACTGTCTCTATTCCGTCAGCTGCGATCTTCTTCCCGTCTCAAATTTAATAAAGTCTTTCAGCATAAAAATCAAATGAAATAGTCCAAATCCCCCACAACTTCCAGTCACCTTCCAGCCGCTGGATTCCTTTCTATTAATATCAATGTGGTATATCTCTCAATCTCATAAGTTTCCCTTTTTACTCATTATTGTCCTCTATCTCTATTCTGTCTGCCAAGCCCCTTCACTTTCACTTGCCTCGCATCTGCTTTTTGTTCACTTCCTTTTAGGGTTACAGACAGACACTTGTAGCAGCCTTATAAAAGTCTATAGCATTCCAATCATCCTCTCCGCCGCTAATTTTCTCTGCCACACTCTTCACCAATGATCCCACAAACTGCCACTCACTCGCTTCTTTACATCGGTGGCAATCCGGACTTCGGAGCCACCATTTATAGACGGCTGTTTCTTGCTTGTTCGGCTCTGGATGGCTTCTCTTTGCTGCAGGGGGTTGCCTTCCCCACACTGCAGCTTGAGTCTCCCCCACATCGGCACGAATCTCTCCAGGACTCGGGCACCCTCAAAGGATCACACCAACCGCAAAAAGAGATTAACTACAGATGGACTTCTGCACCTCTGTTTGTCCTTGCCTTACCACCAGAAGTTCCAAGCAAAGCCGGCCAGCCATTTATTTTAAATGGTAGTTTCCTGCATGAGGAGGTGGTTAGACTTCCAAGATTCTTTCCAACTATGTTATCTGTGTTCTGTGCATTCTTCACAATACAATCAACTATGCTACAGATCAGTGGTCGCCAACCGGTGGGCTGCGACCCACTGGTGGGCCATGAGAAAAGTTTTTTTTTTTTTTTATTATAAAGTTTTTATTAATTTTCTACAAACAGACAAACATACAAAACATTAAAAACATCTACTCTCATATATACTTCCGGTGTATCGGTTGGTTCATCAGTTTTGTGCATTCATTTTATAGTGTCAATTACAATTATATTGCATAACCACTCATATTGTCAATCCATATTCTAGTATTACTAAAAAAAAATAAAAATAAAAAAATCTTTTTCTGACTATACTTTTAATCATTCATGCTTTGCGAGATAACAATACTTCAAACAGTTTATTCTATAATTTATCGTATAATCATAACAAATCAATCCTAAAAA
>BLBF01000019.1:19353063-19421961 GCA_015471245.1 Laticauda colubrina
CCAGAGATTTTGCGATATCTCTGGGATCCTGGGACTGTGCCCTTCACGATCCCCGTCTCTACGGGACGGTTTAGGTCCGTTAGAACCGACCAGAGGCAAAAATATCAGCTGAGATCTCAGAGCCCCGAGATCTCAGCTGTAACACCGAGACGTAGCTCCGCCTTCCCATGAGAAAAGTTTGATGGGCCTCAGAGAAATCTCAACCCCAGAGCACTCCCAACAAAGCAATTAATACAGATTGCACAGAAACACAAGACTGCACCGCCCAAATGGCCCACCAGTACCCTCCCTGCCCACTCACTCCTTACCTGGTAAACTTGCCTGCTAAACTGCTCTTTTTCCTTTTTCCAACCATCATCTGTTCTGCTGTGCCGGGAGATTTAGATTAGCTAGGAAGCAGGAAATGATTGGATTTCTTGCTTTCTAGTGAGTCTTTAGATCTTTGGCTCAGCACAGCCGAACCTTCCTTAGAACTGAAGGTTTACTTGCAAGCAAATTCAGTGCAGACTCACGGCAAGCAAATTTGAGAGACTGAGCTAGCTGATGACAGATAAATAGATCACTGAATGATTTTGTCAGCAACTCAATCTGCCTGCTTTGCCTGATTTTAGGTAAAAGTTGCTCTTTTTTATCAAAAAAATCAATATTTACATGCATGGTATGTTAGTTAATTTTGTGAGTTTGCTTGCTAGCAAATTTTATGTGACAGACTGAGCTAGCCAATGGCAGTTAGATAGATCTCTGAATGAATCTGTGATTCTGTGAGCGACTCAATCTGCCTGCTTTGCCTGATTTTGGGAAAAAGTTGCTCTTTTTTATAAAAAATTCAATATTTATATATTTATATTTACATACAAGCCGTGCTTCACATGACCACCAGTCACATGACCACCAAGCCACACCCACAAATTAGGCCACGCCCACAGAACCAGTCAGTGGTCCCTGGGATCTAAAATTATGAGTTTGGTGGTCCCTGAGGTCCAAAAGGTTGGTAACCCCTGCTACAGATGTATTCATGGAAAGGGAAACAAAACATTATCAACAATTAGAATATCGACAGAATGCAACCTGAATGTAGAAATCTAGTGCTTGATATACAGTGAACCTCTTATGACTTCATTTTCAAATCAACTATCAAAGAGTTCATGTATCTCACCTGTCCAGCCAGTATATGCAGAGCAGTCATGAGGATCTGCTGTTTTTAATCCTTCTTCCATTTGCTGCAATAAGTCTTTAATTTTAGTTGTAATTTTCTTGTTAAAATATGAGCTGATCTGCAAAAAAAAAAGGCTAGAAATTTTTAAGACTTATGTGCACAGAAAAAGATCTGATTCAGGTAACAAATTAAAGCTTTGTGAATAAAACATGCAAATCTTAAGCAATAAATCAATTATACATGTAATATGTAAGCATTGGAGCGGTTGTAAAAAGTTTAGGGACTGAAATATTTTAACCCTCAAAATTTTTTGCTTTGGATGGAATGGGTTACCTGAATTGTTCCAATCTTACTGGAAATGTTTCATTTTGAAATGCAGCATTTTGACTACAAAACAGAAACCACAACACTCCCCCTTCAAGAACACTACATTCCAGCATGTCCCAAAAATTTGGAACACATTTTGTTTGTTTATTTTGATCCTGAACTATTTTACAACTTCCTAATTCACACAAAGATCAAACCCAAATCAGTAAAACTACATGATGGTTTAATATTATGCATGAACTCAGCCAGCATGCTTGTTTAGCACTCAAAGGAATATGAGAGACCCAGCAACTTTGATAATGACTTTAATTACTTTGGCCAAGGAAAACTTTCAACAACTTCCCTGTCTCTGCTTCAAATAGAAAAATAAATGGCACCCATATATTAGTTTCTTGCTGTATGATTGCATGCTTTCAGTAGGGTTTCATTTCAGTTTCCTTTGTTTTTCAACTTCTCTTTGAAATAATAATTTTGTAATTTAGCCTTAACAATGGATTGCATCCAACCATTTGTTCATAACTAGATGGGGAGAAAGAAGACAAGAAGTAACTACAGGTATTTATGCTGCTAAGTGAGACATTTGCTAAGTGAGTTTTATTCCCATTTTACAATTTTTCTTGCCACAGTTGTTAAGTGAATCATTGCAATTATCAAGTTAGTAACATAGTTATTAAGTAAATCTGGTTTCCCATTGATTTTGCTTGTCAGAAGACTGAGCTAGCATGCCTTCTTGTGGTACGGGAAAAATAAAATACATGGTTACTTTCAAAGGCATTGTATTATGAATGCATTTTTGCTAGTATGGGAGAAAGTCAGAGAACAACACTATTTGAGGATACCAGTTTGGCTTTCAATCATGGAAGCACTGGTTCACCCAAATGTCATTAACATAGAAAATATTGTCAGATATAAAGATATTTTGAATGAGAAGAGGGAACTCAAAAATAAAAAAGAATTGAGCAATCAAGGAATTGATATGACAGTATTTGCAAGTGCAGATACATTCTAGATACCAGAAAGATGCAAAACTATGTGATTTTTATGAAGAATTAACAGAGAAATTGATAAAAAATGTACATCTACCTATTATACATTAAATTGGAAGATGAAAAGTAAAAGAAACAATGATAATATGGGCAAAAAACGTTGGTTATACAATTGAATTATACAATTGAATTAGATAAATGGTAAAAATTGTCAGGACAGGAACTATAAATTAACGTCAACTGCACTCAAAGAAAATTTGTATGTTTTATTTTGCACCAGTGCAGTTGATAAAAATGTTTAAAGATAAGTCGGCTAAATGGTGGAAGTACCATTAGATATCTGGGTCATATTATCATATGTGGTGGACTTGCCCAAAAGCAAAAAAAATACTGGACAAAAATACATATGTGGTTGGAAAAAATAATAAAGCAGCATATTGATTTAAAGCCAGAAATATTTCTATTGGGGATTCTACCTGAAAAATAGTAAGGAAAATGTATATTTTTTTATTCATATATTAATTGCTGCTAGAATTGTATTTGCACAAAGCTGGAAGAATGAAGAGATACCTACAGATGAGAATGTGATTAGGAAAATATTAGAATGTGCAGAAATGAACACATCAACACTTGCAATTAAGAAAGAGCAAACTGAATATTATATGACATGGGACTTATTTTATCAATGGTTAAACAACAAAAATGGAAATTAGAAACAGGTAAACAAAATAAAGAAGATATGTTAAAAGAGATAAGCAAATGCTATGATTAGTAATTTGAATATTACTATTTTAATATTGTAGAATTAATATGTGGAATATTACTTTTAATATTGTAGAATTAATGTCAATGTAATTAATGATGTTACAAACTTTTATTACTGTTTAACAAAGATACTTGTATCCAGACAACACACTGTTCAACTGAAGATGGAATTATTGTATTAGAAATAAAAAACATTCATTAGAAAAAGAAGATTGCAAAAGTTGATCACTTCACTACAGGACATATGTAACTGTTGTAAATATGAACCAGTTTTCAAGCATCCAAATTTTGATCATGTGACCATGAGGACGCTGTAATGGTCATAAGTGTGAAAATGATCATAAATCACTTATTTCATTGCCATTATAACTTTGAACTTTCACTAAATGAATAGTTGTAAGTCAAGGACTACCTGTACTGTGATGATACCTTTTTGTGGCTTGTGAACCTGGTACTGGTGGCTGTTCTTAGTTTGCAACAATATATGTTGGTAGTTTAAAGATATATGCTCTTCATAACTCAATAAAGCAGGAATTGACGCAACCTAACTAGTGCACAAGATAAGCTATACAAACATATTAAGATTTAGGTTTGTATTATAAAATATCAATCATTATTTGGGCTCCAGTCAATGTAATATTTTTACAGTCCAGCAAATCACTCAACTTTACTGAATTGAATTTCAGCTGCAGGAATCTGAAAATAATGGGCTGAAACTAGCCAATCCATCCCACAAAATATGATTTATTCATCTAATAAAGAGAAAATAGTCATCTGTGTCCATAAGATTTCCAAGAAGATATGATTTTTTTACAAGAAGTCTAGTATTTTGTGGAGAACTAGCCTACACGTGTCAATATTACAATTATGGACCACTGGCGAATAGTTTCTTTCTAAGCAGTAGATTAGCAATTTTTGTTACTTCGAAAGAAACAATTTTCAAATCTATTTAAATTCCTGCTTTTAGTTATTCTCTAGAAAGAAATCTCTTAATTAATAGTGTGTGATTCTGCAGATTGTCCTGTATTTCTTAGTGGTTTTTCATACCATTAGCCATGATATCATTCTAAGTAAATATACTGAGGAGTGTGGACTCATTCATACATTGGCATAATCTTGGGTAGGTAGGTATGTATTGGTGTATTTAACTCCAAACATTTAAATGTTCAGCTTAACAGTTCAAGCAAAAAAGGACCATTCCCCCGTAAGGTTTCAGATAGTTTGTAAAAATGGTCTTTTCTGGACCATATTAGGTAATTTACCAAAGCGGTAACCTTGTCTTCAGTACAAATAAAAAGTATGAGCAATCCCAAGTGTACGTTAAATAACTAAACATCACTAAAACATCTGAAGTTGTCCCAATTAACTATTTTCTCTAGCTAAATAATGTTTGCCATTAATTATCATTAGTCTTAAACTCATTCCAAAAGAACCAGTTAGAGTCTAAGCTAAATCTTGTTTATATGGAACATGCTGTTCAAAATACTGGGGTATATATACTCAGTGAGTTAATTTTTAATACTCCTGGTTCAACTATGCAAAATTTATTTTAGTCCTTGATGTTGGAAAAAAATATAAAACTTGACAACTCTATAAAACCTGACAACTGAAGCAACTTCTAATTGTGCTTTGCAAAGTATCTGTCATAACTCAATTTATATTTGACAAAATATTTATGATTTATGATTCAGCGATAATGGTTTTGACATTAGAGTTAAAATAAACAACAAGCAGCAGTTTACTGTGCATACCATTTGCTTATTATTTTGAATATAGGTATTGGTTTGGGGAAAATGTATGCATGAAGAAATGGAAAGCTGGAGATGAGACAGATGGGATATGAGAACAAAAGCAAAACATCCACTTGTAGGTGTGAACTGCAAGTGCTCATGGTAGGAGCTATAGATTTCAGAGAAGAATGAATTGAGAGGTCTGACATGACAATTTTCTCTTATTATCTATAGTTTATATTTAACATACATATTTTAAAATATTTAAAATATTCAGATTTCCTTTATTTAAAACCTTTGTCTGCCTTTCTGTAGTACATCAAAATAGAACTTTTTGCCTCTCCTTATGGGTAGAAAATGAAGTTTTATTTTGATGCAATTAGGAAGCAGAAAGATTGCAGTTCTGCTCTGCAGCACTTGCAAAGCAAAGTTCACTCACAAGACTGTCTTCAAGTTGGAGAAATCCTTTCTGGGGAAGAGCTGGTCTTGCAATCAGCATCATTTTAATTTTTCACAAAAACCCCAGTGGAACTCCAGGAACATTGTTTTTGCTGGAAAGAAAGATATTGCAACTTGGCAGATTTGGCAGCTACCCAGTAATGCTGTATTACAGTGTCAATCCTGGAAACAATTCAGGATGTAAACATTTCAGATTTGTGAACTACCAAGTGACAGCCAGATATCCATATGTGGCAGCCTTCTCTGGAGTTGAAAATGAAAAGCAACAATTATTACGATATAAATGGCATGTTTGTCAAGAACTATAAGAGAAATGGGACATGTCATGAATAGTCACAGAGAACACGCAGGTTGACAATCCTTGCCATGCTGAGAAAAAATATTATTTAATAACAAAATATTTTAATATTATAGTGTTAGTCATGGAAACAGCAAGAAATTAATTTCTGCTTTGTTTTTTTGTTGTTGTTGTTTTTTGCTTGTATTTTTCTATTCACTCCTAGACAAGTTTGCTTAACATACAAATCCAAGGCACGTGGTGGATGAGCATTGTATTAGTTAATATCCTGCCAAACACTATTAGCTGATTGGATATTGAATTTTGTTGCTATAATCCTGGAAGACTCAGGGACATATCAAAAGAGCAGTAGGTTGCTTATTTTAGGTTCAGAACTAGAGAATATGTCAATGGGCAGATAGCCACACTTCTTGAAAGTATATCCTACAGGAGCCAGTAAGGCATATTTTCTGAGTAGAGATAACAGGGTATAATATGGATTTCCCTGTCATCTGTTTAAAGATATCAGTCCATTCTATAATTATTCTCCAAAAGCCTCCTTTTGTATAAGTAATCATTTTATGACTTGTTATATTGAAATTGCACTTCTAATTAATACAGATTCAGTATAATTACATATACTGATTCAATGTGTTCCATGAATGAAAATCCATAGAAATTAGTTCTGATGCATGGGATAGACAGACTGGGATTGCCAAGAGATAATTCTCAATAATTGATCAAAGTGCAGTTTTATGCTCCTTTGGAAAAAATCATGATAGCTCATGAAGCCTCAGATATTTCTTCACATCTATTTTAAGATACTGGAATGTTAATGGTGACTATCGCTTCATATGATAAGTTCCCCAATTTATACTTCCATCATATTTGATTTTAATCCTTAGTTTTTTGTCACCTCATTGCTTACATCCTTAATGCTCCTGTCTCCATTTTTGCACAGCCCTGTAAGGTGGGTTGGGTTAGTAGGAAATGACAGGCCAAACATCACCCAACAGACTTGCATAGGAGTTCCCAGACTGCTTCCTAAAAATCTGATAAACCAGATGAGGCTCACTCCGCTCCTCCATTGACATAATAGTAATTTCAGTATATGAAATTGAAAGTGGAGACACAAAAATAACGATTAAGAGAGGGAGGGAATTTCTACATTCAGTGAGTATTTGGGAAAGTAATCATCCCATTATATTTTCCACCAGTCTGATAATATGTGAAAGGCAGCTAAACATCACTGACATACTATTTTTTAACAATCATACAAACAAGGACATCCAATTCCTGACGTTTGCGGAATTTGGTTAGCTTCAAATTCTTCCACACGCTTTGGGTGTGGGGGAAAGGCCTGGAGGCGAAGGAGTCGAATACTAACGCGAGGCACCTAAAAGAGGGAGAGAGGAGACACAAATGCTAACCTAGAACTTAAACGGGGAAAATAAAGATAGAAATCTGCTGTCCATGACGGAACAGCGAGACACCAAAGGACTCCTTTCCCTCAGGAGAGTTTCCGCCGGGCCTGTATCTAGCTTACCTGGCTGTCGCTCTCGAAGGGGAGGGAGTCGTCTCGTTGTGGCGAAGCCGAACTGCATCGATTGTCTTCCGAATCGTTCGGGGGAGGCAAAGTAGTGCTAGCCGAGGCAGTGCTTCCATGAGGTTGATAATCTGGATAGGGGTTATTGAACGCCCTCTCCTCCATCTCCGCTTCACTTCCCAATTGCACCTTTAGTCGCTTGGACATGCCCTCTCCCATCTCAGCCTGCCCCCTGCCCTCCCACCGTCGAACGGCGAGCCAAGCAGGACAAACTCCCCAGCTAGCGATAATAACAGCAACGCGCTTTAGAGGTCGGAAAACGGCAGCTGCAATCGACGCCTAGAGAGACAGCAGCTGTTGCATACCAGCCAAAAATTAAGGGGCGGGGGTTCGGCAGGTGGTGAAGTTATCTCCCAGAGAAGGTTGAGAAATGCGACACGCCTCATTACGAAGCGGGGTGAAAATCTAAAATCCTTAAGCAATTAAAGCCCATGTCACACTGCACCAACTGATGGAAAGAGGATGTAAAACGGAGAAAAACACTTGCCATCCGTTGGTTAACGCGATGCTTCCATTTTGTACTCACTGCGTCCGTTTTTCTTCCTCTCTATCCGGCTAGGTTCCATCCGCTCAAAAAGTTTTGACCTGCTCAAAACTTTTTGAGCGGAAAATGTATCCAACGCATCTGGTCTGCATCCGCTAGGCATACGGGGAACATCCGTTCTGCATTTGTCATCATCCGTTAAGCATCCGCTATATCCGCTGGGCATCCGCTGGGCATCCGCACAACTCAAATCCTCTCCAGCAGAAAGCGGACACGGAGGAAGTGAAACGGACGCGCAGCGTTAGTAGCACAGACGGAGAAAGGATGAAAGCGGATGCAGCTCGCAAACAAAGCATTTTAAATGGAAAAAACATTCGCAGAAAGGACCTATCTCGGATATTAAGGATGTCTAGAGGATGCAAAAGGATACATAGGGGAAAACCTATATTGCCTATAAAAAGGGGAAACAACTCACCTGGATCTCACTTTCAGACCAGCAGCCTTGCTGTGCAGACCTCTGCAGCCTTCATCTGACTCTTGCTCTTCCACAGCATCCAGTCATGTCCACCATGGATCGTAACACAGTTCTTTTGGTAGCCACCATCGTTCTGTAACAGTGCGAAGCCATCTACAGGCTCTTTCAACTCTACTACGGGAAGAAAAGGAGGGGGCCAAGAAGCGTCTGGGTCCGAAGATGGATCGGGAGAAGAGCAGAGTACGGACTGTATAACAAGCTGATGGTGGAGCTGAGGAACGAAGACCCTTGTGCATTCCAGAACTTCATGAGGATGCCTCCAGCCATGTTTGACGAAGTTGTGCAGTGGCTGACACCCAGGTTGACCAAGGCAAACACCAACTTCCGGTCCAGCCAGGACCCTGGGCTCAAGGTGGCACCCACTCTGCGCCACCTGGCCTCAGGGACCACCTACAGGAGCATGCAGTACAGCTGGAGGGTGCCACACAACACCATCAGCATTGTGGTCAGAGAAGTGGTGCAGGCCATCATCGAAGAATACAAGGAGGAGCTCCTCCAGTGCCCCTCCACTGAAGAAGGATATAAGAAAGTTTCAGAGCAGTGGTACCCCACACCGTTGGAGCCATAGATGGGAAGCACGTGGCCTGCAAAGCTCCAGCCAAGTCGGGGTCCACTTATTTCAACTACAAGGGCTTCTTCAGCATCGTCCTCTTCGCCATGGTCGATGCTGACTACAAGTTCATGTACATTGATGCTTCAGGCAACGGGTCAGCTTCAGATGCCCAGGTATACAACGCCAGTGACCTCAAGGAGGGGCTGGAACGCAACCTCATTATGGGCTTCCCAGATCCAGACCCCCTGCCCAACGACATACAAGATGTGCCCTACTTCATCGTGGGGGATGACACCTTCTCCCTCAGAACCTACCTCATGAAGCCCTACACCTCCAGATGCCTCACTCGTGAAGAGGGGATCTCCAACTACAGGCTGTCCAGGGCAAGGCGGGTGGTGGAGAACGCCTTTGGCATCCTGGGCAACAGGTTCTAGATACTTCTCACAACCATGCAGCATCGCCCACAGACCGTGAGGAGGATCGTGGAAGCTTGCTGCATCCTGCACAATCTCATGCACACCCGCTACCCAGTCTTGCAGAACAGGCTCGTGGACCTCCAACAAGGCAATGGGGACATGGAGCCTGGGGAATGGGGGCAAGGGCAAAACCTGATAGACACTGAGGATGTGCAAGGCCCCAAAAGAGCCTCACATGAAGAGAAGAAGCAGCGCAACCTACTGAAACACTGGTGCAACTCCCCAGCTGGAGCAGTGGAGTGACAAGACAGGATGATAGATGATTAATGGATGCTTCCTTAAGCCTGTCTCATCACACTGATGAGATTGGGCCATGTATGTTAGGTGTGCCTACAATGAACAGGGCATTTAATAAAGAGTTGTGTTTATGTTGACATGTGTGGATCAATGATTACATTAGTATTGATAATGAAGGGCCATAGGTGTGGCACCTGGGAGGGTGGGCCATACAGTCCCACTATGCTTGCACTGGAGGTTTATCTATCCCCACAACTATCTCAACCCATCCCACAGCTATCTTAACCCATCCCAAAGATATCCCTGCCCATCCCACAGGTATCCCTGCCCATCCCACAGATATTACCCATCCGAAAGGTACCCCTGCCCACCCCACTGCTATCCTTACCCATCCCACAAGCATGCAAAGGCTTAAACCATTTCTAAGTTTCCACCAAGACTTTATTTACAAAAATAAATGAAGCAAATGTGTGAAGCAAAGATAATCTTTCTTAATAACAAACTGTAAAAGAAAAATGACCCAAGTCAAGTGTACAAATAAAGTCTACAGGTAGCCACCCAGTCTCTGGCACTCTTCTCTGTCACTCAGAAGTGTGCCCAGTCTCGGGTGAAGGATCCAGGTGCTGTGGAGGTGGCTGGTGCTGGAGTGCTGGTCTGAAGCGCCACTGGGGTGCCTGGCCCCGAGAGGACAACAGGGGATGGTGTGATGAGGAAGCTCTCAGACAGCTGGCTCAGCCCCGTGATGTTGAGAGCTCCTTCCTCCATGCCATGGGGTGTCAGCCCCAGTACCGATGACAGATGTACTGTGGCCGGGCTTGGCTGTGGGGTGGAGGAAGGAGCAGTGTAGTGGGGCTGTCTGGTCTGCAGCTGGGTGAGGACTGGCGTGGGTGGCATCAGTGACATGGGTGGCATTGGTGGCATCAGTGGCATCAGCGGTGTGGGTGGCATCGGTGGCATCAGTGGCGTGGGTGGCATTGGTGGCATCAGTGGAACTGGTGGGAACGGTGTCGTCCGATGAACCTGTGCCTGGACTGGGAAGGGCTGTTGCCTGTGCTGCTGGACCTCATAGCCATAGCCCTGGTAGGTGAGGGCCTGTGGGAAGCCTTGGAATGGGAGGGACATCACCTGGGGTGGAGGAGCAGACCTGGACTGGGTGGGAGTAGGTTCATCTGGATCTGGAGGGTTGTGAAGCAGATTGGTGATCCTGTCCTTCACCACCTGGTACTGGGGTTCCGCCATGTTCGTGAGGGTCTGGTTCACATGGGTGAGGAAGGGCTTGCGGATGAAGGATGAGGAGTTGGTGTGGACCAACTGAGAGAGGATATCTATGCTGCTCCTGATGGTGTCTCTTATCTCCAGCAGGACAGTGTGGCTCTGCCCCTCCTGTCTGGCTCTCTACCTTTCTGTGGAGGTGGAGCTTGGGGTGGATGTGGGTAGGACTGTGGTGGAAGTGCTGTCTACTTTCTCCCACTGCACCAGGGAGTCCTCCACGCACTCCGCCATAGTTAGTACAGCTGTCGGGGGGGTCTCCGTCGTGGCACGCTCCACAGAAACCTGCCTGGACACAGGAGCTGACTCTCAGCCGGAAGAGGACTGGCTCTCAGCAGGCTGCCTGAGAGAGAGGGTTGTGAGAGGGGCTGCTCCTCGGTGGCAGATCTCACCCTCCAGGAAGCTGCACTTGGCCATGACGTAGGTCTCTCTGTCCATCAGCTTGACCGCGGCCTGGCCAGATTTCTTGAGGTGCAGCTTCTGGAACCAGATGTGCATGTGCTTCCACCAGCCAAGGAGCACTTCCGAAGTGTAGCCCAGGCTTTCCGCCTTCTCTCTCCAAGCAGTCTGCTTCTTTTGGTGTCCCTGTAGAGCCTGTGTCCCTTCCGCCATAGATACTCATTATCTCTCAGCCACTCCAACCCCTCATCCTCATGTTCCTCCTCAAGAGGAGTATTGCCTCCTCTCCCGTTCTTGCATTTGCCTCTTCCTCCCTTTGGCAGGACCACATGCGCCCTCATCAGAGCAGCTTCCATGTTGTAGGGGCTGCTCCTCCACACCAGCAGCACCAGCAGTACCAGCAGCACCAGCAGCACCAGG
Organism: Laticauda colubrina; assembly: GCA_015471245.1. Taxonomy (NCBI): domain Eukaryota; kingdom Metazoa; phylum Chordata; class Lepidosauria; order Squamata; family Elapidae; genus Laticauda; species Laticauda colubrina. Next base: position 19,364,743 of record BLBF01000019.1, read on the forward strand.
ATCAGCAGCAGTAGGACCAGCAGCACCAGGATCAGCAGCAGTAGGACCAGCAGGACCAGGATCAGCAGCAGTAGAGTAAGCACCAGCAGCGGCAGCAGCACCAGCAGCACCAGCAGGACCAGGATCAGCAGCAGCAGAGTAAGCACCAGCAGCGCACAGCAGCACCGGCAGGACCAGAAGCACGAGTAGGACCAGGAGCACCAGCAGTACCAGGAGCACGAGCAGGACCAGCAGGACGAGCAAGACCAGGAGCACGAGCAGGACCAGCAGGACGAGCAAGACCAGGAGCACGAGCAGGACCAGCAGGACCAGCAGGACGAGCAGGACCAGCAGGACGAGGAGCACCTTCAGCAGAGTAAGCACCAGCAGAAGCACCACCGCCAGAAGCAGCTTCAGCAGAGTAAGCACCAGCAGAAGCACCACCACCATAAACAGCATCAGCAGCTCCTCCAGAAGCAGCATCAGTAGAAGCACCACCGCCAGAAGCAGCATCAGCAGAGTAAGCCCCAGCAGAAGCACCACCGGCATAAGCAGCAGGATCAGTTCCTCCAGAAGCAGAAGCAGAAGCAGCAGAAGCCCCAGCCCCAGAAGAGCGAGCCCGTGCTACAGAAGCCCCAGCAGAAGCAGTGTGAGGGCCAGGGGGTGGGAGGGTGGCCCTGTCCCTCTTGCCAGGGCTGGCAGCAGATGGCTGAGGCTTTCTCTTCTTCCCCATGGTTGTGGGGTTGCTGGCTGGCAGGCAGGCTGGCAGGGAGGCTGGCAGGCAGGTAGGCTGGCAGGCAGGTAGACACCAAGGCTGGCAGGCAGGCTGGCAGGGAGGTTGGCAGGGAGGCTGGCAGGCAGGCAGACAGGCAGGCAGCAAGGCTGGCAGGCAGGCTGGCAGCAAGGCAGGCAGGCAGGCAGGGAGGCTGGCAAGGCAGTCAGTGTATCTGGAAGCAGGTCTTTCCTCTGAATGGTGACCTGCTTGGGAGCTGCCTCCCTTTATATCCGCGGGGATGACGCAATGCATCCTCCCCGCATGCGCGGATTGAAGCGGATGAGAGCGGATGGCACATCCGCAAGGCTTCCGGGGGAGCACAGCAAAGCGGATGTGGAATGGATACAGCGGATGCAGAGCGGACGCCGAGCGGATGAAGTGGATGCACAGCGGAAGCCTAGTGGATGAAGTGGAAGCCGAGTGGATGCCTAGCGGAAGCCTAGAGGATGCCTAGTGGATGCCTAGCGTTCACTGCGCATGCGGGGAGGATGCATTGCGTCAGCCCCACGGATATTAAGGGAAGCAGTTCCCAAGCAGGTCAACATTCAGAGGAAAGACCTGCTTCCAGACACATCTCCAGCCTGCCTGCCTGCCTGCCTCCCAGTCTGCCGGCCTGCCTGCCTGCCAGCCAGCCTGCCTGCCAGCCAACAACCCCACAACCATGGGGAAGAAGAGAAAGCCTCAGCCATCTGCTGCCAGCCCTGGCAAGAGGGACATGGCCACCCTCCCACCCCCTGGCCCTCACTCTGCTTCTGCTGGGGCTTCGGCAGCCCGGGCTCGCTCTTCTGGGGCTGGGGCTTCTGCTGCTTCGGCTTCTGGAGGAGCTGATGCTGCTGCTTATGCCGGTGGTGCTTCTGCTGGTGCTTATTCTGCTGAAGTTGCTTCTGGCGGTGGTGCTTCTACTGGTGCTTACTCTGCTAATGCTGCTTCTGGCGGTGGTGCTTCTGCTGGTGCTTACTCTGCTGAAACTGCTTCTAGTGGTGGTGCTTCTGCTGGTGCTTACTCTGCTGGCACTGCTCCTGGTGCTGGTGCTTCTGCTGGTGCTTACTCTGCTGGCGCTGCTCCTGGTGCTGGTGCTTCTGCAGGTGCGTACTCTGCTGGTGCTACTCCTGGTGCTGGTGCTTCTGCTGGTGCTTACTCTACTGGCGCTGCTCCTCGTCCTGCTGGTCCTGCTGGTGCTCCTGGTCCTGCTGGTCCTGCTGGTCCTGCTGGTGCTCCTGGTCCTGCTGGTGCTGCTGGCGCTGCTGGTGCTTACTCTACTGCTGCTGATCCTGGTCCTGCTGGTCCTGCTGGTGCTGCTACTGAGGCTACTGGTCCTGCTGGTGGTGGTGTGGAGGAGCAGTCCCTACAACCTGGAAGCCCCTCTGATGAGGGCCCATATGGTCCTGCCAAAGGGAGGAAGAGGCAGATGCGAGAACAGGAGAGGAGGCAATACAACATCGAAGAGGAACATGAGGATGAGGTGCTGGAGTGGCTGAGAGAGAATAAGTATCTATGGCAGAAGGGACACAGGCTATATAGGGACACCAAAAGGAAGCAGGCTGCTTAGAGAGAGAAGGCGGAGAGCCTGGGCTACACTTCGGAGGTACTCCTCGGCTGGTAGAAGCACATGCACACCTGGCATGGGAAGCTGCACCTCAAGAACTTTGGCCAGGCCGCGGTCAAGCTGATGGACAGAGAGACCTACGTTATGGCCAAGTGCAGCTTCCTGGAGGGTGAGATCAACCACTGAGAAGCAGCCTCTCTCACAACCCTCTCTCTCAGGCAGCCCGCAGAGAGCCAGTCCTCTTCTGGCCAAGAGTCAGCTCCTGTGTCCAGGCAGGTTTCTGTGGAGCGTGCCACGATGGAGACCCCCCCGACAGCTGCACTCCCCGTGGCGGAGTGCTTGGAGGACCCCCTGATGCAGTGGGAGAAAGGAGAGGGCACTTCCACCAGAGACCAACCCACATCCACCCCAAGCTCCACCTCCACAGAAAGCAGCCAGAGAGTCAGACCGGAGGGGCAGAGCCACACTGTCCTGCTGGAGATCACGGACACCATCAAGAGCAGTGTAGATCTCCTCTCTCAGCTGGTACACACCAATGTCCCATCCTCCAACCACAAGCCCTTCCTCACCTACATCAACCAGACCCTCATGAACATGTCCGAATCACAGTACCAGGTGATCAAGGATAGGATCACCGGTCTTCTTCACAACCCTCCAGACCCAGCTGAACCTGCTCCCACCCAGTCCAGGTCTGCTCCTCCCCCCCAGGTGATGTCACTGCCCTTCCAAGGCTTTCCACATGCCCTCACCTACCAGGGCTACGGCTACCAGGAGCTCCAGCAGCACAGGCAGCCCTTCCCAGTCCAGGCATAGGTTCATCAGATGACACCGTTTCCACCAGTTCCACTGATGCCACCGATGCCACCCACGCCACTGATGCCACCGATGCCACCCACGCCGCTGATGCCACCAACGCCACCAATGCCACCCATGTCACCGATGCCACCCACACCAGTCCTCACCCAGCTGCAGACCAGACAGCCCCACTACACTGCTCCTTCCTCCACCCCACAGCCAAGCCCGGCCTCAGTACATCTGTCGTCAGTACTGGGGCTGACACCCCATGGCATGGAGGAAGGAGCTCTCAACATCACGGGGCTGAGCCAGCTGTCTGAGAGCTTTCTCAACACACCATCACCTGTTGTCCTCTCAGGGCCAGGCACCCCAGTGGTGCTTCAGACCAGCACTCCAGCACCAGCCACCTCCACAGCACCTGGATCCTTCACCCCTGAGACTGGCCACACTTCTGAGTGACAGAGAAGAGTGACAGAGACTGGGTGGCTACCTGTAGACTTTATTTGTACACTTGACTTGGGTCATTTTTCCTTTACAGCTTGTTATTAATAAAGATTATCTTTGCTTCACACACTTGCTTCATTTATTTTTGTAAATAAAGTCTTGGTGGAAACTTAGAAATGGTTTAAGCCTTTGCATGCTTGTGGGATGGGTAAGGATAGCAGTGGGGTGGGCAGGGGTACCTTTTGGATGGGTAATATCTGTGGGATGGGCAGGGATACCTTTGGGATGGGTTAAGATAGCTGTGGGATGGGCAGGGATACGTTTGGGATGGGTAATAGCAGTGGGATAGATAAGCCTCCAGTGCAAGCATAGTGGGACTGTATGGTCCACCCTCCCAGGTGCCACACCTATGTTCCTTCATTATCAATACTAATGTAATCATTGATCCACACATGTCAACATAAACACAACTCTTTATTAAATGCCCTGTTCATTGAAGGGCCACTCAACATACATGGCCCAATCTCATCAGTGTGATGAGACAGGCTGAAGGAAGCATCCATTAATCATCTACCATCCTGTCTTGCAACTCCATTGCTCCAGCTGGGGAGTTGCACTAGTGTTTCAGGAGGTTGCGCTGCTTCTTCCCTTCATGTGAAGGTCTGTTGGGGCCTTGCACATCCACAGTATCTATCAGGTTTTGCCCTTGCCTTCATTCCCCAGGCTCCATGTCCCCATTGCCTTGTTGGAGGTCCACGAGCCTATTCTGCAACACTGGGTAGCGGGTGTGCATGAGATTGTGCAGGATGCAGCAAGCTTCCACGATGCTCCTCACGGTCTGTGGGCAATGCTGCATGGTGGTGAGAAGTACCTGGAACCAGGATGCCAAAGGCGTTCTCCACCACTTGCCTTGCCCTGGACAGCCTGTAATGAAGATCCTCTCTTCATGGGTGAGGCATCTGGAAGTGTAGGGCTTCATGAGGTAGGTTCTGAGGGAGAAGGCATCATCCCCCATGAAGAAGTAGGGCACATCTTGTGTGTCGTTGGGCAGAGGGTCTAGATCTGGGAAGCCCATGATGAGGTTGCGTTCCAGCCCCTCCTTGAGCTGACTGGCGTTTTATACCTGGGCATCTGATGATGACCCGTTACCTGAAGCATCGATGTACATGAACTTGTAGTCAGCATCGACCATGGCGAAGAGGATGATGCTGAAGAAGCCCTTGTAGTTGAAGTAAGTGTACCCTGACTTGGCTGGAGCTTTTCAGGCCACGTGCTTGCCATCTATGGCTCCAACAGTGTGGGGGAAGTTCCACTTCTGATACCACTGCTCTGCAACTTTCTTCCAGCCTTCTTCCGTGGAGCAGCACTGGAGGAGCTCCTCCAGGTATTCTTCAATGATGGCCTGTACCACTTCTCTGACCACAATGCTGATGGTGTTGTGTGGCACCCTCCAAGTGTACTGCATACTCCTGTACGTGGTCCCGGAGGCCAGGTGGCACAGAGTCAGTGCAACCTTGAGTCCAGGGTCCAGGCTGGGCTGGAAGTTGGTGCTCTGCTTGGTCAACCTGGGTCTCAGCCATTCCACAACTTCGTCAAACATGGCTGGCGGCATCCTCATGAAGTTCTGGAATGCACGAGGGTCTTCGTTCCTCAGCTCCACCATCAGCTTGTTATACAGTCCGTACTCTGCTCTTCTGGAGATCCATCTTCAGATCCAGACACTTCTTGGCCGCCTCCTTTTCTTCGCGTAGAACAGGTGAAAGAGCCTGTAGATGGCTTCGCACTGTTGTAGAACGATGGTGGCTACCAAAAGTAGTGTGTAATGATCCATGGTGGAGATAACTGGATGCTGTGGAAGAGCAAGAGCAAGAGCAAGGCTGAAGAGGTCTGCACCGCAGGGCTGCTGGACTGAAAGTGAGATCCAGGTGAGTTCCTCCCCCTTTTTATAGGAAATATAGGTTTTCCGTTCGGTGTCCTTTTGCATCCTCTAGGCATCCTGCAGACATCCTAAATATCTGAGATACGTCCCCTCTGCAAACGTTTTTTCCATTTTAATGCTTTGTATGAAAGCTGCATCCGCTTTCATCCTTTTTCTGTCCGTGCTACTAATGCTTTGTGTCCATTCCGCGCCCATTTCGCTTCCTCCCTGTGTCCGTTTTCCTCTGGAGGGGATGCGAGTTGTGCGGATGCGCAGCAGATGCCTAGTGGATATAGCGAATGCATAACGGATGACGACGGATGTAGAACGGATGTTCCCCGTATGCGTTACGGATGCAGAACAGACACGTTGGATACATTTTCCACTTAAAAAGTTTTGTGCAACTCAAAACTTTTTGAGTGGATGAAGTGTCAGTCGACAGATGCTGGACGGATAGAGAGGATGAAAAACGGACGCAGTGAGTACAGAACGGAAGCATCGCATTAACCAACAGATGGCAAGTGTTTCTCTCCATTTTACATCCTCTTTCCATCCATTGGTGCTGTATGACAGGGGCTTAAATAAGCACTTATTGTAACAAGCTCTGAGGCTGTAATACTGAGCTTCTGCCTCCTGCCTCTCCGCAGCCGAAAATGATAGTCTCCAAAATCATTTTAGATCAAGATTATCAAGGGGAAAGAAAACCCAGAGTAGACAATAGATGAGCGACTCATTATATGCAGGGACATTTGAACCCTCTGATCTCCAGGGATCATCAGAAGAGAAAAGTGGAGACCCAAAAAAAAAAAAAAAAAACCCAAACCCACAGCCCTTTGGAGTTTTGGTACTGTGGAAAGGGAACTGTCACCCAAGCAGGAAAAGCCCAAAGGGAACATCAGGCCAGCCATAAAACAAACTTGCATTGGAAAAGCACTCAAATAAAATGTATTGAAAGAAGCCCCCTCGACAAAAGCCAAGTAATTAAGAAAGCTAGGGTAAGAAGGAAAAGAAATCCCTTACACAGGACATACCAAATCAGCAAAACAAACAGACAGAAATTATGAAATAAATCACAAAGGAAACGAAAAAAGATTACTACAAAACAAATAGGAAAAACCATTTTGAAGTTAAAAGAGATGAGGAAAAAACCGATGATACAATCAAGCCACCCCGCAGAGTTTATTTTCATGCCTCGCTAAGTTTGCCTTCTGGCAAAAAAATAAACTCTGACGGGATTTTAATATCTAAAACATTAAGCATTAAGCACTAAACAAACATTCATACACAAAGGGAGAAAAGGGTATAAAAAACCAAGGACTTACCATGCGAAGTCAGCTTGCTAGCCCAGAAACGCAGTCACGCTGTCTCTCACCTTCCTGAAAATAAAAAAGATCCAGCTTTCAAGCAGTAGTTTGTATCCTTGCGCCGGAGCTCTCCCAGCAGGAAAATTCGAACCCTCGAAGAAAGGCATTTTCAGCCTTTCTACAATTGGCGACCATAAAGATTTTCCAACCAACCCTGCCACTAGACCAGGCCCGCGGATCAATTCCCAGCCGGCATGGACCTTCTTTGTCCAGGGACAACATCCACAGACCCAGCCCAGAAGGCATAAGGGTAGTAAAGGGAGTCCGTGAGCCTTTCTGCTCAACAGCTGCTTCAAAGCAGGTGAGTACCGCTTTAAATTTTTAACTTTACTAGGGAGAGGAGTGGAAGCGTGAGTGAACCTGGTGTGTGAGTATGGGTTTCCTCTGCAGAAACAGCAGGACCTCACCTCCTCCGTGATTGCTAGCCACACCCCAGCCAGCTGCTAGCTCCAATTGGCTGGATTTGGGAACGCAAGGGGTGATCACGGGGTGTGAGTCCTTCTAAGGACGTAAGAAAAACTGAGCGGGCTGAGAAAGGAACTGGTGTTGGGAAATAAATAGAAAGCAGGAAAGTAGTCCTGGTGCATCCCGCAAGGAAAGCCCTGTGCAGTTAGAAGGGGCCCGTACCGGCTGCTGGCAAACAGAATTGGCAATAGTTTGCCTAAAAAAGAAGAGCAGGTCCTTCCAGATCCTCACCTTTAAGGGAGATCTGAAAACTTACGGCGGAATGTGGGTAGGGGCCCGTACCGGTTCTGCTAGGGGGCAGACGGTCCTCCAAGATCCCATTTTTTTAGGGGAGTCTTCAAACTGACGGTGGAGTTTCCCAAAGAGAAAGGGGCCCATACTCCATGTGTAGGGAAACCGGAGTCCTTTCTAGACATTTTTTGTCTGAAAACTGACGGCGGTAGCCCAGCTAAACCAAAATAATCCCCACATCAGGTAGGGACTATGGGAAGTTGTAGCTCGAGGGCAATAGAAGAGACCCCCTTGGATGAGGCTTGGGATGAAAGGCTGCCTGTCCTGCCTGGAATGAATAAAAAAGATGCAAAAAGAATTTGCAAAAAGTGGGCTTTATTGCGAGATGACCCGGGAAGACAAATTTGGCCTGATAGTGGTACTTTAGATTATAAAACCATGAAAGCACTTAGAACATGCACTAAACCCAGCCAAATACCCTATTGGTACTGCTGGGCTGAAATGGCTAGGATAAAAGACCTGACCGAGGGAAAAGATCAGGAAAAACCTGAAACCCATTCCCTGGATGGACAAACTGAGGCACGGTTCATGGCTCCCCCTCTTAAGCAAACCAGTGCCAGGCACAAATAGGGGACAATTAAAATACGTTTATACCCACACTCCCTTCTCTGTCTCTGACCTAGTCATCTGGAAAAAAGATACCCCAGCCTTCATGGCTGATCCTCAAACAATAATTGAAACCCTGAAATCAATCATAGACAGCCAAAAACCATCTTGGGATGACATGACCCAGCTGCTACAAATCTTTCTAATGAAGGATAAACTATTAAAAAACTATTTGGAAAAAAAAAAGACACCCCATACTTATTTGAAGCCCTGGCAAAAAGAAGGCACAAAGCCTCTCCCTCCAAATTGCAATATTTAAAACAAGAAATAACATATCTGGGCTACATTATTGCACCAGGAACAAGAAAACTGGCCCCTAATCGAGTAGAAACTATTTTAGCCATGAAACCACCCCAGACAAAACGTCAAGTAAGAGCTTTACTGGGAGTACTGGGCTTCTGCCACCCATGGATCCCCTCATTTGGAGAATTAGCCCAACCACTCATTCAATTAACAGGCAAAAACATACCTGACCCCATTGAATGGTCCAAATCTCTGGACAAAACACTTCAGACCATGAAACAAACCCTGGCATCAGCCCCAGCACTTGGGCTGCCTGACTAGAGGAAACCTTTTACTTTATTCATCCGTGAAAAATTAGGTGTTGCCTCTGGCATTCAAACACAGCCTTTTGGACACACACACCAACCAGTCGCTTACTATTCTGTAACCCTAGATTCAGTAGCTCAGGGCGCTGTCTCCTGCTTAAGAGGCAGCTATAGTTGAACTAGTGAAATGATCTAAGGATTTGGTACGAGGGCATCCTTTACTGCTGAAAGTTCCCTATGAAGTTTTTGCAATTCTCTTAAAGAGCCAGACACAAGCCTTTACTCAGCAGTGTTTGGCTCAATATGAAGCTGAACTTTTTACCTCTGATCACATTACATTTGAAAGATGTAATATTCTAAACCCAGCTACCCTGCTCCCCACAGAACAGGAAGAAGGCAATCTCCATGATTGCCTCCATTTAGTGCATGATGTTGAACTACCCCGCTCTGATCTAAGACATACCCCGCTACAAAACCCTGACATTGAACTTTTCACAGATGGTTCCTGTTCTGTTCGGAAATAAGTTGCGCGAGACCGGGCTCCAACAACAACTCTTTTATTTAACTCAGTAAAGCAATGGTAACGGAACAAGAGCCCAAGCCGCAGCAGCCCTTTTTACAGCGGCTTGCTCACGGCTTGTGGCCAATGGCACCACTTTAAGTGTTCCCGCCGTCAGGTGGGCCAATCGGATTGGTTCTCTGATGGCCAATCCAAGAACGGCCTTTTTGGCCAATCAGAATAGGGAACTTGGAGCCTACCAAGTTCCATACACAAAACCCCTCCCCCCTTGATTCAGTCCAACGTGCGTCACGTAGTCATGCAGGTCAGTGGGGCTTTTTCGAGTCCTGGTTGACCTGCGCAGCTCAGTCTCGGCATGGTTTTCAAATGGTTCGGATGGGATCGCTTTCTCTCTGTGCCTTCTACATGGAACTCTTGGAAGAGTGAGTCAGCCTTGCCGCTCCCGCCTGAGTCTCTCGGGCTGGTTGAGATGGCTCCGCTGCTCCCTCCTGGTTTGTCCGGGTTGGTCGAGCTGGCCTGGCTGTCTCCTTCCAGGAAGGCCTCGCTTCATTCTCCTGCTTCCAGACTTCTCTTTTGGGGTTCATCTAACCGTGAGTGCTCTTTTTGATTTGTTTGAGAGTCTTTGTTTAGTGTTTGTTGTCTTGTTATGGGAGGTTTGTCTCTCCCTTTTTTATTATTTTGTATTTCCCCCTCCTCCTCAGTTGTTTTTGGTCATTATTTATTTTTGGCGCTGGTGTGTTATTGCGTTCGAGGATTCGAGAACGAAGCTGGTCGATGTGCCGCTTCCATTCTTTTCCGTCGTCTAGGAGTAGTCAGTAAGACCAGGGGCCTGTGATCTGGGTGATTGTGGCTGGAAGCCATAACGGATCCCCGGTAAAGTTTTTGGCATAGACCAAGCTGCCTATTTCAAATGTGCAGTATTTGCTGGAGGAGTCAGGGGGTTTATCCCAGGTTATAAGTGGGGAGCAGTCTGTCGAGGTAGGAATGCAATTTCTTATCCATTAGGAGTTCTGCTGGGCTTTTGTTGGTTGTGCTGCTACGGGTAATATACTGTAGGGTTAATAATCGGTTTAGCTTTTCTTGCACGTCCCCCTTGTCCATTCTATCCAGGCCCTCCTTAGTGTACCGAACCATGCGTTCAGCCCTGCCGTTTGCAGCCGGATGAGCCGGCACAGTTAAAGCATGTCGGATGCCCTGGGCAGCTAAGTACTGCTCGAATGCCAACACGGTAAACTGGGTCCATTGTCCAACACCAATACATCAGGCAGTCCATGCATGGCGAAAAGTTTGTCTAGCTGTTTCATCACTGCCTCGGTGGTTGTAGAAGCCATGAGTATGACTTCTAACCAGTTCGAGTAGGCATCCACAACTATTAAAAAAGTGTTGCCTTTTGTCGGCCCAGCAACATCCATATGTAGTCTAGACCATGGGCCCCGGGGAGTTTCCCATTCCCTAACTGGTGCCTGTGGGGGGGTAGGCCTCAATTTTTGACAGTCATGGCATGTTGCCACCCAATGTTCAATGTCCTTGTCCAGCCCTGGCCACCAGACGTAACTCCTGCCCAGGGCTTTCATCTTAACTATGCCTGGGTGCCCCTAGCGCAACATGCACAAAACATCTTCCTGGAGTTTGTTTGGTATCACCACCATCACCCCACAAAATACAGCCCTTCTCGATAGACAGTTCAATCTGTTGGGTGCGAAATGGCTTAAAAGTCATAGTTTTGTTCTCTTCTGGCCAGCCCTTATCTACCCAATGCAGGATGCGAGCTGTCAAAGGGTCTTTTGCGGTGGCTCTCATGATGTCCGCTGCGGTTAGTGGTAGGTTCGGCCAGGCCTCGAGTTGGAGTGTGGAGACGGTGGGAGCTGGGTCATCTTCTGTGATGGGCAGCGGGAAACAGCTCAGAGCATCGGCATGGGTGATGGTCCTTCCTGGGCAGGTGGATCAGCGTGTAGGTGTAGGCAGTGAGGAATTCAGACCACCTTGTCATTCTAGGTGACAGAATGTTCGGGGTTGGCTTGTTTCCTGCTAGGATCCCTAGCAGGGGTTTGTGATCAGTGATGATTAAAAAGGTTCTGCCGTAAAGGTACTCATGGAATCTTTTGACTCCGGCAATGATTGCGAGGGCTTCTCGGTCGAGTTGGCTGTAATTACGCTCTGATTTGGAGAGCATTTTTGAATAGAAAGCAACTGTTGCCTCTCTGCCATTTGGAAGCTTGTGGCTCAGGATGGCGCCAATTCCAAAAGGCGATGCATCACAGGTGACCGTCAAAGGCAGGGTATTGCTATACTGGATTAAAACGGTGTTAGACATTTATAGGTCTTGAAATGCTGCTTGTTCCTGGTGGCCCCATTTCCAGATAGTTTTTTGTCGAACAACCGATGTAAAGGGTTCTGCTATGGTTGCCTTATGGAGCAGGAACACATTGTAGAAATTTATGACACCTAGGAATGCTTGAAGGTCAATTTTGTTCCTCGGTCTAGGTGCGTCTTTGATTGCCTTATCTTTTTTTTAGTGGGGTGTATCCCTTGTTCATCTATTAGGTAGTCCAGAAACTCGACCTGGTTGGTGGCTAAATTACATTTCTCTCGCTTTACCTTAAGGCCTGTGTCTCTAAATCTTCTTAAGACTTCTCTTAATCTGCTCTCTAGTTGGTTAGCGTTTTTTGCTGACACCAGAACATCATCAAAATAAGGGATGACTCCCTTGATTCCATTTAGAAGGCGCTCCATGAGGCTTTGGAACACACCTGGGGCAACGTGAATGCCGAACTGGAGACGGTTACACTTAAATGCCCCTCTTTGTTTCACAATAGTCTGTGCCTCTGCGGTAGTGGGGTCAACGGGTAGCTGTTGATACACTTGTGTGAGATCAAGCTTCGCAAAAAATTTTCCTCCTCCTAGGGAGTGCAATAAGTGTTGCACTACCGGTACTGGGTATGCGCTTTGTGGGAGTGCATGGTTTAGGGTTGCCTTATAGTCTCCACAGATGCGCACTGACCCATCTGGTTTTACAGGAGTCACGATGGGTGTTTCCCACCTGGCATGGTCAATTGGCTCTAATACCCCTTGTGCTATTAATTTGTTTAATTGTTCATCAATATTTGGTTTTAAGGCAAAAGGGACGTGTCTGGTTTTTAACCAGATGGGGGATATTTTTGGGTCTAGGCTAAACGAAATTGGGGTCCCCTTGTACTTGCCTAGAGTCCTGTCAAAAACATCTTGGAATTCTTGTAACAGGCTGTCTTCCCAGTTGGCTGCAACAATGCGATTTATCCCAGTCATCCCGATTCCCAGGGGTGCGATCCATTCGATCCCTAGCAGGCTAGGGTGATCACGGTCAACAATGGTCAGAGGCAAGATTTCGGCATGATTCTTAAATTCGACGAGGAAATGTCCAAGGCCCACTACCGGGATTCGATTTCTCTGGTAGTCCTTTAAAATCAGTCTTTGTTTTTGTAGTTCATTTTGTATGATGTCCGGTATCAGGCGCTGGATGGTGTTCCACGATACCATAGATAAAAAGGACCCGGAGTCGACTTCCATCTCACAGGGCTTCCCTTCGATGTTCACTTCTATCCGGACCCTTTTTTCATTTGCTGCCCTGGCATTTCTGATGGTTACCCTCTGGTGCGTTTCCCCTCTGTCGCTGGTTCTTTTGCTTCGGTTCCATCTGCTTCTGGCTTGTCTCTCTTCATGTCTGGGGGGTGGGTGGGTGCTGCCACGTCTTTTAGGACGATAGCTCTTTTTGTTTCGGCAGACCCTTTCGATGTGCCCCCATTTGTTACAAGCCCTACAGATTGCGTCTAGGTACCTGCATTCAGATCGAAGGTGGTTGCCTCTGCATCCAGCACACTGAAACTCCCACTTGTTTCTTCTCTTTTCGCGCCATTTCTTGTCTGATTGAAGTCTATGGACATCTTCATTTTCATCATCAGTGTCGCTCTGGGATTCAAGATCTTCATAGTGGGCGGTCGCTGTGGGCTGTTTCTTGCTTCCCTCTGCCTTCTTCTCTCGGGCTAGGTTTGGCGGACCTGGAATCAAATTCATTTGGTGCATGGTGGCTGCGGATTTCTTTGCTGCTTCGGCGGCGGTGGCTTCTGCAATAGCCTCGGCCATGGTTATGTTTAGTCTATTCAGCAACTTACTCTGAAGTGTAGCATCCTTCAAACCGAGGACCATGCGGTCTCTCATGACCTCGTCCATGTTCTGGAACTCACAGGCTCCTCCAATGTGTCTCAGGACTGCTACAAAATCTCCGACGGTTTCATCTTCTTTTTGGTCTCTCTTGTAGAACTCGTGTCTTTTTATCAAGTTGGAGACCACAGGTGCGTAATGTGCTCGGAGCATTCTGTTGAGCTAAGGCCAAGTCATCTGTTTGACGTCTTTTGGTTTGGCTAGCGCCTTCACCATTTTAAAGACGGCTGGTCCGCAGTGTGTAAGGAAGACAGCCCTCTTCCTTTGGTCAGATATTTCCTGCAGTTCGTTGCTTTCTAAAAACATAAGAAAGTGATCGATATATGACTCCCAATCCTCCTCATCAGGATTGAATGGTGCGGGCTGCGCGTTGTTACCGGCCATCTCTCTTGCTCGGTTCAGATCGCCGCGTGCTTAGGTCTTGCTCTTCTATGACGATCCCACTTTCATTGCCAGTGTTCCATTTGGAAATAAGTTGCGACCGGGTTCCAACAACAACTCTTTTATTTGACTCAGTAAAGCAATGGTAATGGAATAAGAGCCCAAGCCGCGGCAGCCCTTTTTATAGCGGCTTGCTCACGGCTTGTGGCCAATGACACCACTTTAAATGTTCCCACCGTCAGGCGGGCCAATCAGATTGGTTTTCTAATGGCCAATCCAAGAATGGCCTTTTCAGCCAATCAGAATAGGGAACTTGGAGCCTACCAAGTTCCATACACAACAGTTCCTCTTATATGCACCAGAACAAAAGAGTAACAGGAGCAGCTGTAGTCTCTCTACAAGAAATCATCTGGGCTTCCCCACTTCCTCCCTCCCATAGCGCCCGAGCAGCTGAGCTTATAGCTTTAACGAAAGCCTGCGAAGCTGCAAGGAACCGATCTACTAACATCTACACAGATTCCAAATACACTTTTAGAGTGTGCCATGCAACAGGAGCCGTGGACAGAGCAAACAAAGAGGTGAAGACCCTACTGGGCAAACTCTGTCCGGAGACACACCTCTCCTAGCCACAAGTGCTCCCAATTTCTCTCTTTTATATCAGAACTAGACCAAGACAGGACATAGGTATTTCCCCCTTTGAGATCCCTTTTGGTCGAACCCCCCCCCATACCCTACATGGCCCCAATCCTCATTCCATCTGCCTAGATAGGGGGGGATAGGGTTCTCTCTTCTTATCTTACAGCCCTGCAAAAGAGACTGCAGACCTTCTGGACTCAGAGTGCACTGACACAGACCTTACCCTTGGAAGAAGCCCTGCATCCATATGAGCCAGGATATTGGGTGTGGATCAAGTTCTTCACCAGAACCTCACCTTTACAACCCAGGTGGAAAGGACCTACCAAGTTTTACTGACTACTCACACTGCCATTAAGATCGCAGAACGAGACTCTTGGAGACATTGGACACATGCAAAGCCAGCAGTCACAGACCACAGCCAAACTCTACCACAATCAATTCCACCCATCAAACTCAAGAAAAATCCAGACACAGATCAATGGACGCTTGCAGCATTCTTCAACACCATTGAACCAAACAACTCTGAGGAACCAAGGACAATCATTGAAAACTGGACTCCCAGGTGCTGAGTTATAACACACTATTTTTATTTATATATATATATAATTATTTTTCCTTCTCCATTTTTTTCTTCTTTTTTTTGTATTTCTTTTTTAACAAAGAAGAGACTTTTATAATTTTTTATACTTGACCTATACCTTTTTACATTTTTCACATTGTACAAATAAAAAAAAAAGGGGGAGGAGAGGGAAGAAAAGAAATCTTGCAATGGGAAACATGAAATGCAATATATACTGTGTATTATTATTTTCTGTAACAATTGTCATACTTGTAACACAAGCAACTGTGTTCCTGGAACCAAAGCTTATCCCAGAGAAAGGAAACATATGGGAATATCTAGCAAAATAAATACTCACCACCACTAACTTTTGCCTAGCAGAAGGGAAATCAGTCAAGGATATATTAACCACATGCCTAATGGGAGTAAGCAACTAGGCCACATAACATCATTAACAACACCACATTTAGAAACCTTCCTGACTCCTACGAAAGCATTTTTAGCTGGGGCCACTCTACAGAAACTAAGGACAACACCATGTATGCCCTACACATTGCTGCAGTAACCACCTCTGAGAGATGCTTTAATGTCACTGGGTGTAGCTCACCTAGGGTCACAAAATGCACCAGTCTTAACAACACAGACCTAAAATGCAACTACACAGAAACCATATCATTTTCATATAGTTACCTGAAGTTCCCACCAGGATGGTTTTTCCTTTGTGGCTTAAAAGCCTTCTCATATCTTCCTGCAAATGCCACAGATGGCCCCTGCACCTTAGGAAGGTTAACCATGCTTATGTCATCCTTACAGAGACAACACAGGAGAGCCTTCCAAACCCTAGACTCAAACTGTGACTCCAAAGTCTCCCTTCCCACCAAAACAGAATACATCTCATTGGCAATATCTTTGGTAGGGGTACCTGGATTGGCAGTGTGAAATTCTAAAATTTTGAATGGACTAGCATGTACCCTGGCAAAAAGCTTGAATTTGATTTCCCATGCCCTGGATGCCCTTAACAGAGAACTGAGGGAGGTCAGAGAAGCCACTTTGGAGAATAGGGCAGCAATAGACTTCCTTCTCTTGAAGCCTAACTATGGCTGCAAAACATTCAAAGGGATGTGTTGCTTCAATCTGAATGAAACCTCAGAACTCGTAGGGAGGGACATTCACCACCTGAAAGAGCTAACTCAAAATATTGGCCAGGAACAATCATTCCTGCACTTTTCATGGCTCTTCACATGGATGTCAGATTTCCATTGGCTCAAAATTCTCATAACAACCACAGTCACCTAGACAAAAGCCAAGTAATTAAGAAAGCTAAGGAAATAAGAAAAGGAAAACCCTTACACAGGACATACCAAATCAGCCAAACAAACAGACAGGAATTACAGAATAAATCACAAAGGAAACGAATAGAAAAAAAAGCCATTATAAAGCTAAAAGAGATTAGGAAATGATACAATCAAGCCAACCTGCAGAGTTTATTTTCACGCCTCACTAAAATTTCGTGCCTCGTTTGCCTTCTGGCGAAAAAATAAACTGATGGGATTTTAATATCTAAAACATTAAACATTAAGCACTAAACAAACATTCATAAACAAAGGGAGAAAAGGGTATAAAAAACAGAAACTTACCATTCGAAGTCAACTAGCTAGCCCAGGAACGCAGTCACGCTGTCTCTCGCCTTCCTGAAAATAAAAAGATCCAGCTTTCAAGCAGTTGTCCGTATCCTTGTGCCAGAGCTCTCCCAGTGGGAAAATTCGAACCCTCGAGGAAAGGCACTTTCAGCCTTTCTACAATATAAGAAAAATAAAAAGAAACAATAGGACAGGGATGGTAGGCATGTTGGTGCGCTTATGCATGCCCCCTACAGACCTCTTAATAAAGGGGTGAGATCAATAGTAGACAGTCTAAGGTTAAAGTTTTTGGGATTTCAGGAAGAAACCACAGAGTCAAGTAGAGTATTCCAGACATTGACCACTCTTTTGCTGAAGTTGTATTTCCTGCAATCAAGTTTGGTGCGGTTAATCTTGAGTTTGTATCTATTGTGTGCTCTTGTATTGTTATGGTTGAAGCTGAAGTATTCATTGACAGGTAGGACATTGCAGTGTATGATTTCATATACTATACTGAGATCAGACCGAAGGTGGCGTAGTTCTTTCCTAGGTCTAGAATTTCGAGTCTGGTGGCATAAGGTTTTCTGCAACAAGTAGAGGAGTGGAGAACTCTTCTTGTGAAATATTTCTGGACTTTCTCAACTATGTTAATATCAGATACATAATGTGGATTCCAGACTGATGAGCTGTATTCAAGTTTTGGTCCAGCAAATGTTTTGTATGCCCTAGTTAGTAGTGTGATATTTCCAGAGAAAAAGCTAGGTAGGATAGGTTAACAACTTAGCCTTTTTGGCTATGTAGTTACAGTGGACTCTAGCACTTAGATAATTAGAGATGAGTACTCCAAGGTCCTTGACAGAGTTTGGATCTTCAACAAGGTCTTGACTATTCAGCTTGTATTTTATTTTCTGTTGTTTTTTTTTACCAATATGTAAGACAGGGCATTTATTTATTGAGATTTGAAGTTGTCATTTGTTTGACCATTCTGATACATAGTGGAGGTCTTTTTGAAGAGTAGCAGTATTGTCTGTGGTGTTGAATAGCTTTACATCATTGGCGAAGAGAGCGCAGTTGCTCTTAATATGATCACAGAGGTCATTTATGTAGAGTATGAAGAGAATTGGTCCGAGAATACTGCCTTGGGGGACACCACTGTTGACAGGTACAGAATTTGATAGGACGTTCCCAATTTTGACCATTTGGTGTCTGTTTGACAGGAATGCTTTTATCCAGTTATGTAGGCATTCAGAGATACTAGAAGATTTTAGTTTTAGTAGTATTTTGTTGTGTACCATTGAATCAAAGGCTTTACAGAAGTCTATGTAGATTGTGTCTATTTCTTTGCCCTGATCGAGTTTTGTAGTCCATATGTTTTTGCAGTGTAAGAGTTGCAGATTACAGGATAGTTTTTTTTTCTGAAATAAAATTGTTTATTAGAGAGTAGGTGGTTTGTCTCTAAGTGGAAGATAACGGATTGGTTAATAATTGATTTCACGACTTTACAGGTGACACAGCATAAAGAAATTGGTCTGTAATTTTCAACTAGGCTGGGGTCTCCCTTTTTGAAGATGGGGATGACCATGACTTGTGACCATAGCTTTGGCAAGGAGCTGGTCCTGAAAGATTTTTCAAAGATTATGCTTAGAGGTTTGGCTATGGCAGTGGGTAGCTTTTTTTGAGAAGTAGGCACATATTCCATCCGGTCCAATAAATAGAGATAGTTTTAGATTGTGTAGTGCTTTTTCAATATTGTCCTCTGTAAAATCTGTATGTATTAGATCATTGTAGTTGTCTGTGGTTCGACTTGGAAATACTGGGCATGATCCATTGCTGTTCACAAATACTGATCCAAAGAATGGGTTAAAGAGGTTGGCTTTAATGGTATCATCTTTGCAGACTTTACCATTTGGACCTTTCAGAGGTGGGATGGACCTTGAGTCTTTTAATTTGTTGTTTACAAAATTGTAGAAAGCACGGGTGGAATTGGTGCATAGAAGGTTTTCCTCTTGTTTAATGTGATAATTGGTGCATTCAGTCTTTATCTGGTGACATAATTTCAGCTTTTGAAGTTGGCAATGTGACCAGATTTGTTTTTCGGCCAAAGTGATCTCTTTTTGGATTGAGACTTCCTAATTGTTATAGGCAATCTGTTTTTTCTGGTTTTTGGAGTTGTAATTGGTACATATAGTTTGATGACTCTTTTAACTTCAAGTAAAAATATGTTGCAATGGTCTTCAACAGTATTGCATCTAGTGAATAGAAATTGCCAATTGAGGGATGAGAGATCGTTGTCTATCAGATCATAGGTGCTTTTTTTGAAGTTATAATTGGGGATCACATCATTGTGTTGATTTTTGTTTGGACGTATGTTGAGGCAAAAGTCAATCATGTTGTGGTCACTGTTGGAAAAGGGTTCTTTAATTTGTATTCCATAAATTGAATTTAAACTATTGCAAAAGATGAGATTGAGGCAGTTGTTACATCTAGTATTGTTGGTTACTAGTTGTTCCAGTTCCAGATTTGTTACAGCATTGTAGAAGTTGCATGTATGGGTTCAGTTACACATTTGTTTAGGGTCCAGTTAATATGTGGTAGATTGAAGTCATCAAGAAAGATAAAAGTGTGTGGGCAGGATATTTGCCCATGTTAGTAGTGAATTTAGCTAGTTTACATGTTTGATGTCATAATCAGGCGCTCTGTAACATTGTAAGAATCGAAATGTGATATTTAAGGACAGTTCACAGACAATGGTCTCAGGAAGTGCAAGCTCCTGGGTAACTTGGATGTTTTTTAGATATAAGGACTTTTTACAAAAGATAGCAACACCATCTCCTCTACGGATTTTATGATCTGATTGGTAAATATGATAGTCTCTTACTGTGGTAATGGAGTCAGGGAAAGATGCATTGAGCCATGTTTCACAGACAAATATAATGTTGAATTTAGCCATATTTAGTAAGAGGAGAAATTCAGGTATTTTATTCACAAGACTTCTTGCATTGAGTAGCTTGTATTTAAGGATGGTTGTAGTTGGAATTGAGATAGGGCATGCGTTTTGAGTGGTTGAGGTTTTGAGTGATGGTGGGTTGGATGAGGTTGGGTTGAATGCAGAGTTGTGGGTTGTGTGACTTACTTTTGATACAATCAGAACGATATGTACAGGTCAATGTACAGGTCATTCTCTCCATTGTCTAGATGTCTTTTGAGTTCAGTGTGGAGTTCATGGGAGCGGATTCTTTGTAGTGTGCATAAGTCTGGTCTTGAGCAAAGTTTTTATGGTTGGGATTGGTTTTTGCAATGGCGTTTATTGTATGAATGAATATACGTTTGCTGGACTCATTTTTGCATACAACTCTACAAAATTTTGGGGCCACCGACCCGTCATTGTATTTGAACTCAGGGCTATCTCTGCTTATTTCAATGATATCATCTGGAGAGATGTTTGTTGTATTGGACTTGCTTATGATATTGCAAATTTTGGTGAAGTCGTCTGATTCGTTGGTGTCTTCAAGTCCAAATAAGATGGCATTTGGACGTTTCTGATCACATTCCATGATGTCTCTGATGAGTAAGGGAATATCATTTGTGGAATTATTTGATGGGATAGTAATTATTTGTGGTTCTGGTTTGGTGGTTATTTTAGTTGTGATTGTAGTTGAGGTAGTAATTGTGGTAGTGGTTGTTGAGTTGGAATTTAATTTTGAGCTGATAAGTAGTCGCTTATCAGTGCTGTATTTTTTTTCAAGAGAGATTAGACTTTCTTGTATAATTGTTTGAAAACATGTTGCTAAACATTTTTCTATTGAGTACATGAGTGATTCTATGCTATCAGCTCTGTCAGGCAGGGTACTTGGTTTGTTTAGCTTAGGAAAACATGATGGACATAGACAAGGGAATGTATCTAATGCTTCTAGCGTTCAAAAATTTTCCCTAATAATGACAATAAAATAATAGCCTTTTTTGATAATTAACAATACTCACTTAGACTTATATATCGTTTCATAGTGCTTTACAGCCCTCTCCAAACTGTTTACAGCGTCAACATATTGCTTCCAACAATCTGGCTCCTCATTTTACCGACCTCAGAAGGATGAAGGCTGAGCCAACATTTAACCTGGTGAAATTCGAACTGCCAAATTGCAAGCAGCCGGCAGGTAGCAGAAGTCTCACGGCTAAGGTGCAACAGGAGATTGGTGAGTGGTGGGTACAAATCAAACTCCAAGCACAGAAGACTGGTTGAAGATGCCTTTCACAGATGCTGTGGTCCATGAGGCTCAGTGTTACCAAATTGGAAGCCTTAAGAGCTTTCCACAGGCAACAGCCTTTGATGTAAATTTCCATGGTTACATTTCCAAGCTGTACTAATAATACTAATCCTCTAATCAAGATAGTGTGCAGAAGAAGAAAAAAAGATGACTGTTAGTAGTCAGACATTCTCAAAGCAGTAAATATGTTTTAATATGTCTTATTTATGGAGTAGTCAGACATACTCATGGTTTAGTAAATATGTATTAATATGCCTTATTTGTGGAAATATAAGTTACCTAGAATCACTTTGGATAGTGGGAGGTATATAAATTTAATAAATAAATTAGTTAAACCAATCTCTCTTCACTTCATTTCAGAATGTTTGAATATTCTTCTTTGCCGGTCTATTTTATTTGAGGTGAGTGAGGCCCTTTCTTCTTTGCATGAAGCAACACCAGCTAATGTCATCTGTTTCAATATCTCCCTCTTCTAGTACATGGCTGTGCCAGTCCTCTTCTCGGTATATTGTGATCCTCTCCATTAGGAGACTCCAGAGAAGTTCAACCCAGACCTTTTTTGGATGAAAAGGGCCAGTTCAGGAAAAGAGATGCTTTCATGCCATTTTCAGCAGGTAGAGTCCTCTAAGACAAATAGTATTACAAATTCATATGTGGCCTGATCCATGTTATTCCTTTATCAGGCACAATTCTAGCAGCTGTACTTCCTAAATAAGCTTTATTTTCTTGTTTAATATTGCAAGGAAGATGGCTTGCTCAGGAGAGGCCCTGGCTAGGATGAAGCTCTTCCTGTTCTTCAGCACCTTGCTCCAGAAGTTTACCTTCTATCTGTCAGATCAAAAGTAGCTTGCAGTACTGCATTCTAACCGCTGCACCACCATGACTCATTATTTCATATGACACGGCATTGAGACAAACATTCTGAACTATAGTATCTGCCATCATTTCAAAGTATATTCGGCTGCCTGTGAAGAAGAACTATGAAATTCTGTCAGCCTGATACGTCAATAGAAGTCCTGTGGGAAGCTATGGAGTGCAACAAGTGGGGGAAATTATATTGATTTTAACAGGGCTTGCTGTCAAGAAAACATTCTATCTTTGGAGGGGGTTTTTCCCTCTATGTTTGGTAATATTTTAGACCAGGGGTCACCAATCTTTGGACCTCAGGGACCACCAAATTCATAATTTTAAATCCTGCAGACCAGAGACCCTGGGAAAATAAAAAAAAAATCTGCAGGAAAATTCCTCACCCCCCATTTTCCTACAGATCTTTATTTGGGATCACAGGATACCGTCTCCAGCACTGTTCTTGGGGGCGGGGGAGGGGGAGAGATAGGGAGAGACAGACTTTTGGCTTCAAGCAAGGAAAGCAGCAGAAGCAGCAAAAGTCTTTCTTTCTCTCATGCAAACTATACCAGAAATAAGCCTTTGTGAGATTTATAGCACTGGCAGAGCCTCTTGGAACAGGATGTCTTGCAGGGTCCCAAAGACTCATTTCTGGTGGAGTTTGGGGGGAGAAAGAAAGACTTTTGCTACTTTCCTTGCATGCAGCCAAAAGCAGCAGAAGAATCAGAAAGAAGCAGCCTGGTAGACAGGACAGGCGCGGGGGGCAAGTTCCCCCCACCACCCTTTCCCCCCCTACCCTTTCCCCCCTCCCCTCACCACATTGTGTTTTTTGCAATGCAAAGGATGGAAGCCTTGTGTTCCTGTGGGCCATGTGGGCAGTGCAGCTTAATGTTCTTGTGCAGCCTGGATTAACAGCTTTGGTGGATGCTTTGGGAGTGACATTTCTCTGCGGACCACCAAAATTTTCTCACGAGTCCTGGCCCACTGGTTCCAAACCACTGTTTTAGATCATAGCAGATTTCCAGCTATGTAGAACTTACACATTGAATTCCTATGTCGTGCTAAGTTCTTTTTTTTTTATTAATTTGTTTATTCAAAATTTAAAAATAAAAATAAGAAACAAGTTCTCACATTTTACAGTGTTGTCAAAACAGTGTGCATATTCTTTCATGACAATTCAATTCATTTACTCCAAATATATCTATCACTTGCTTACTAAATCCTTACTTATTATATTTTTAAATTACCATATTTATTTATTTTCATTACTTTACATATATACATATTAAAGGCCCTGTCACACTGCCCAATGGATGCAAAACATTAGTAAAAAGGACACAACGGATGAGCAAAATGTTCCATCCGTTGTTATCCTCTCTCAAAAGGGGCAAAAATTTGCATAACCGGAGCGGATAACATGGAAAGGAACGGACGCGGGGAGGACGCAGGGCGGATGGAAAGCGGATGTGGAACGGAAGCCTAGTGGATGGAAGCGGATGAGAGCGGATGGCACATCCGCTAGGCTTCCGGGGGACCTCGGCAAAGCGGACATGGAACGGATACAGCGGATGCACAGCAGATGCACAGTGGATGAAGCGGATGCAGAGCGGAAGCCTGGCGGATACACAGCGGAAGCCGAGCGGATGCCTTGCGTTAATTGCGCATGTGGGGGGGATTTATTGCATCAGCCCCGCAGATATAAAGGGAAGCAGCTCGCACGTGGCGAGCATTCAGATGAAAGACCTGCTGCCGGATACATCGAGTCCATGCCTGCCCTGCCTGCATGCCTGCCTGCAAGCCTTGCTGCAAGCCTTCCTGCCAGCCTTCCTCCCAGCCTGCCTCCCAGCCTCCTGGCAAGCCTGCCAGCCAGCCTTGCTCTCTGCCTGCCTGCCAGCCTTGCTGCCAGCCTGCCAGCCTGCCTGCCTGCCAGCCTTGGTGCCTGCCTGCCTTCCAGCCTTCCTGCCAGCCTTGGTACCAGGCTTCCTGCCAGCCTTGGTGCCAGGCTTCCTGCCAGCCTTGGAGCCTGCCAGCCTCCCTGCCAGCCAGCAACCCCACAACCATGGGGAAGAAGCGAAAGCCTCAGCAACCTGCTGCCATCCCTGGCAAGAGGGACAGGGCCAACCTTCCACTCCCTGTCCCTGACTCTGCTTCTGCTGGGGCTTCTGCTGCTCGGGCTCGCTCTTCTGGTGCTGGAGCTTCTGCTGAAGCTGCTTCTGGTGGTGGTGCTTCTGCTGATGCTTACTCTACTGAAGCTGCTCCTGGCGGTGGTGCTTCTACTGGTGCTGATTCTGCGGAAGCTGCTCCTGGTCCTGCTGGTCCTGCTGCTCCTGCTCGTGCTCCTGGACTTCCTCGTACTGCTCGTACTGCTCGTGCTCCTGGTCTTGCTCATCCTGCTCGTCGTGCTCGTTCTCCTGGTCCTGCTCGTGCTCCTGGTGCTGGTGCTGGTGCTGCTGATCCTGTTGGTGCTGCTGCTGCTGCTGCTGATGATGATGATCCTGTTGCTGCTGCTGCTGATGATGATGATTATGATCCTGCTGGTGATGATGATGATGATGATGATCCTGCTGCTGCTGCTGCTGCTGGTGTGGAGGAGCAGCCCCTACTACCTGGGAGCCCCTCTTATGAGGGCCCATCGGGTCCTGCCAAAGGAAGGAAGAGGCGTATGCAACAAGGGGAGAGGAGGCAATACTATATTGAGGAGGAACAAGAGGATGAGGTGCTGGAGTGGCTGAGAGAGAATGACTATCTGTGGCGGAAGGAACACGGCTGTACAGGGACACCAAAAGGAAGCAGGCTGCTTGGAGAGAGAAGGCGGAGAGTATGGGCTACACTTCGGAGGTGCTCCTCGGATGGTGGAAGCACATGCACGCCTGGTACAAGAAGCTGCACCTCAAGAAATCTGGCCAGGCCACGGTTAAGCTGACGGACAGAGAGACCTACGTCATGGCCAGGTGCAGCGTCCTGGAGGGTGAGATCCGCCACCGAGGAGCACCAGGAGCCCCTCTCACAACCCACTCTCTCCAGCAGCCTGCTGAGAGCCAGTCCTCTTCCGGCCGAGAGTCAGACCCTGTCTCCAGGCAGGTTTCTGTGGAGTGTGCCACGGCGGAGAACCCACAGACAGGTGTTGTAACCATGGTGAAGCGCGTGGAAGACTCCCTGGTGCAGTGGGAGAAAGGAGACGGCGCGTCCACCACAGCTGTAGAAAGGCAGAGAGCCAGACAGCAGGAGGGGCAGAGCCACACTGTCCTGCTGGAGATCAGGGACACCATCCGCACCAGCATAGATCTCCTCTCTCAGCTGGTCCACACTGACTCCTCATCCTCCAACCGCAAGCCCTTCCTCACCTATGTCAACCAGACCCTCAGGAACATGGAGGAACCCCAGTACCAGGTGGAGAAGGACCGGATCACCGAGCTGCTTCACAACCCTCCAGATCCAGAGGAACCTGCTCCCACCCAGTCCAGGTCTGCTCCTCCACCCCAGGTGATGTCCCTCCCATTCCAAGGTTTCCCACAGCTCCTCACCTACCAGGGCTACAGCTACCAGGAGGTCCAGCAGCACAGGCAGCAGCCCTTCCCAGTCCAGGCACAGAGTCATCGGGCGACACCATTCCCACCAGTTCCACTGATGCCACCGATGCCACCCACGCCAATGATGCCACCGACGACAGTGATGCCACCGACGACAGTGATGCCACCCACGCCAGTCCTCACCCAGTTGCAGACCAGACAGGCCCACTACACTACTCCTTCCTCCACCTCACAGCCAAGCCCGGCCTCAGTACATCTGTCATCAGTACTGGGGCTGACACCCCATGGCATGGAGGAAGGACCTCTCAGCATCACGGGTCTGAGCCAGCTGTCCGAGAGCTTTCTCAACACACCGTCACCTGTTGTCCTCTCGGGGCCAGGCACCCCAGTGGGGCTTCAGACCAGCACTGGAGCAGCACCCACCTCCACAGCACCTGGACCCTTCACCCCTGAGACTGGGCACACCTCCGAGTGACCAAGAGGAGTGCCAGAGACTGGCTGGATGGCTACCTGTGGACTTTATTTGGACACTTGACTTGGGTCATTTTTCTTTTACAGCTTGTTCAATAAAGTCTATCTTTGATTCACACACTTGCTTCATTTGTTTTTTTTAATAAAGTCTTGCTGGAAACTTTTAGAAATGGCTTAAGCCTTTCCATGTTTGTGGGATGGGTTAAGATAGCAGTGGGGTGGGCAGGGATACCTGTGGAATGAGCAGGGATACCTTTGGAATGGGTAATAGCTGTGGGGATAGATAAACCTCCAGTGCAACCATAGTGGGACTGTATGGTCCACCCTCCCAGGTGCCACACCTATGGCCCTTTATTATCAATAACAATGTAATAATCATCCACACATGTCAACACAAACACAACTCTTCATTAAATGCCCTGATCATTGTAGGCCCACCCAACATACATGGCCCAATCTCATCAGTGTGATGAGACAGGCTGAAGGAAGCATCCATTAATCATCTATCATCCTGTCTTGCCACTCCACTGCTCCAGCTGGGGAGTTGCACCAGTGTTTCAGGAGGTTGCGCTGCTTCTTCCCTTCATGTGAGGCTCTGTTGGGGCCTTGCACATCCTCAGTGTCTGTCAGGTTTTGCCCTTGCCTCCATTCACCAGGCTCCATGTCCCCATTGCCTTGTTGGAGGTGAATGAGACTGTTCTGCAAGACTGGGTAGCGGGTGCGCATGAGATTGTGCAGGATGCAGCAAGCTTCCATGATCCTCCTCACCGTCTCTGGGCGATGCTGCATGGTGGTAAGAAGTACCTGGAACCTGTTGGCCAGGATGCCAAAGGCGTTCTCCACCACCTGCCTTGCCCTGGACAGCCTGTAGTTGAAGATACTCTTTTCACGGGTGAGGCATCTGGAGGTGTAGGGCTTCATGAGGTAGGTTGTGTGGGAGAAGGCATCATCCCCCACGATGAAGTAGGGCACATCTTATATGTCGATGGGCAGGGGGTCTAGATCTGGGAAGCCCATGATGAGGTTGCGTTCCAGGCCCTCTTTGAGGTCACTGGCATTGTATACCTGGGCATCTGAACATGAGCCATTGTCTGAAGCATCGATGTACATGAACTTGTAGTCAGCATCGACCATGGCGAAGAGGACAATGCTGAAGAAGCCCCTGTAGTTGAAATAAGTGGACCCCAACTTGGCTGGTGCTTTGTAGGCCACATGCTTGCCATCGATGGCTCCAACGGTGCGGGGGGGAAGTTCCACTTCTGATACCACTGCTCTGCAACTTTCTTCCATCCTTCTTCAGTGGAGGGGCACTGGAGGAGCTCCTCCATGTATTCTTCGATGATGGCCTGCACCACTTCTCTGACCACAATGCTGATAGTGTTATGTGGCATCCTCCAGGCGTATTGCATGCTCCTGTAGGTGGTCCCTGAGGCCAGGTGGCGCAGAGTGAGTGCCACCTTGAGCCCAGGTTCCAGGCTGGGCCGGAAGTTGGTGTTTGCCTTGGTCAACCTGGGTGTCAGCCGCTGTACAACTTCGTCAAACATGGCTGGAGGCATCCTCATGAAGTTCTGGAATTCATGAGTGTCTTCGGTCCTGAGCTCCACTATCAGCTTGTTGTACAGTCCGGACTCTGCTCTTCTCCCAATCCATCTTCGGACCCAGACGCTTCTTGGCCACCTCCTTTTCTTCCTGTAATAGAGTTCACAGAGCCTGTAGATGGCTTCGCACTGTTGCAGAAGGATGGTGGCTGCCAAAAGGACTGTGTTATGATCCACGGTTGACATGACTGGATGCTATGGAAGAGCAAGAGTCAGATGAAGGCTGCAGAGGTCTGCACAGCGGGGCTGCTGGTCTGAAAGTGTGATGCAGGTGAGTTGTTCCCCCTTTTTATAGGCAGTATAGGTGTCCCTTTGCATCCTCTAGGCATCCTCTAGGCATCCTCTAGACACCCTTAATATCTGAAATAGGTCCCCTCTGTGAACGTTTTTTCAGTTTTAAATGCTTTGTTTCCATGCTGCATCCACTAAGCATCCGTTCTGCATCCGTTCCGCTTCCTAACTGCGTCCGAGCAGATGCGAGTTGCATGGATGCGGATTGGATGCCTAGCGGATATAGTGGATGCGTAACGGATGCAGAACAGATGCCTAGCGGATGCGTAGCGGATGCAGAATTGACGAATTGGATACATTTTCCGCACAAAAGTTTTGAACAGCTCAAAACTTTCTGAGCGGATGAAACATCCATCAACGGATGCTTGACGGATAGAGAGGAAGCAAAACGGAGGCAGTGAGTACAGAATGGATACATCGTGTTAACCAACGGATGGCAAGCTTTTTTGTCCGTTTTACATCCTCTTTGCATCCGTTGGTGCAGTGTGACAGGGGCTTTATATACAAATACATAATGTATCCTGTTCTTCTTTAGAATTTCTTTGGTCATGTTCACAAAAGCCCATGTTCCACTACACCAACGGATGCAAAGGGGATGTAAAACGGACAAAAAAGTTTGCCATCCGTTGGAAAACGCGATGCATCCGTTGTGTACTCACTGCGTACGTGTTTCATACACTCTATCCGTCAAACATCCATCTACTGCTATTTCATCCGCTCAAAAAGTTTTGAGCTGCACAAAACTTTTTGAGTGGATGAACTTTCCGTCACGTACAATGTACATCTGCGACACATACGGGCAACAAACGTTCTACATCCATTGTCATCCGTTACACATCCACTGAATCCTCTCGGCCTCCTCTGGGCACCCTCACAACTCACATCCACTCCAGCTGAAAATGGAAAGAGGGAGGAAGCGAAAGGTACATGGAACGTCCACACAGCGTTTGTAGCACAAAAATAAAAAGGATGTAAGCAGATGCATCTCATATATAAAGCATTAAAATGGACAAAATGTTTGTATATGGGACGTATCTCAGATATTTAGCATGTCTGGAGTATGCCTAGAGTATATGGAAGGACACCTAGCACAAAACCGATATTTCCGATAAAAAGGGGGAGGAAATCACCTGGATCTCACTATCAGTCCAGCAGCCATGGTGTACAGACCTCTTCACCCTTGGTCTTGCTCTTCCACATCATCAATTGTTCTCCACCATGGATCATCACACACTCCTTATGGTAGCTGCGATCATTCAACACCAGAACCAAGCCCTGTTCATACTGTTTCACCTTTTCTACGCAAGGAGAAGAAGGAGATGTCCAAGAGCTGTGTGGGTCTGATGATGGATCAGGAGAAGAGTGGAGTTTGGACTGTATGACAAGCTGATGGTGAAGCTGAGGAATGAAGACCCTCGTGCATTCCAGCACTTCATGAGGATGCCAACAGCCATGTTTGACGAAATTGTAGAGTGTCTGAGACCCAGGTTGACCAAGCCGAGCACCAACTTCCGTCCCAACCTGGACCCTGGACTAAAGATGGCACTGACTCTGCGCCACCTGGCCTCTGGAACCACATACAGAAACATGCAGTATGCGTGGAGGGTGCCACACAACACCATCAGCAAAGTGGTCAGAGAAGCGGTGCAGGCCATCATCGAAGAATACGTGGAAGAGCTCCTCCAGTGCCCAACCACTGAAGAAGGCTGGAGGAAAGTTGCAGAACAATGGTATCAGAGGTGGAACTTTCCCCAGACCGTTGGAGCCATAGATGGGAAGCACGTGGCCTGCAAAGCTCCAGCCAACACAGGGTCCTCTTATCACAACTACAAGGGCTTCTTCAGTATCAACCTCTTTGCCATGGTTGATACTGACTACAAGTTTATGTACATCGATGCTTCAGGCAATGGCTCATCTTCAAATGCCCAGGTATACAATGCCAGTC
This sequence comes from Laticauda colubrina, assembly GCA_015471245.1. Taxonomy (NCBI): domain Eukaryota; kingdom Metazoa; phylum Chordata; class Lepidosauria; order Squamata; family Elapidae; genus Laticauda; species Laticauda colubrina. Next base: position 19,394,332 of record BLBF01000019.1, read on the forward strand.
ACCTCAAGGATGGGCTGGAATGCAACCTCATCATGGGTTTTCCAGATCCAGACCCCCTACCCAATGACACACAAGATGTGCCCTACTTCATTGTGGGGGATGACGCCTTCTCCCTCAGAACCTACCTCATGAAGCCCTACACTTCCAGATACCTCACCCATGAAGAGAGGATCTCCAACTACAGGCTGTCCAGGGCAAGACGGGTGGTGGAGAATGCCTTTGGCATCCTGGCCATCAGGTTCCAGATACTTCTCACAACCATGAAGCATCACCCACAGACTGTGAGGAGCATTGTGGAAACTTGCTGCATCCTGCACAATCTCATGCGCACCCGCTACCCAGTGTTGCAGAATAGGCTTGTGGACCGTCAACAAGGGAATGGGGACATGGAGCCTGGTAAATGGAGGCAAGGGTGAAACCTAATAGACACTGAGGATGTGCAAGGCCCCAACAGAGCCTCACGTGAAGGGAAGAAGCAGCGCAACCTCCTGAAACACTGGTGCAACTCCCCAGCTGGAGCAGTGGTGTGGCAAGACAGGATGATAGATGATTAATGGATGCTTCCTTCAGCCTGCCTCATAACACTGATGAGATTGTGCCATGTATGTTGAGTGGCCCTACAATGAATAGGGCATTAATAAAGAGCTTTGTTTATTTTGAAATGTGTTGATCAATGAATAAATTGTTATTGATAAAAAAGGGCCATATGTGTGGCAGCTGGGAGGGTGGACCATACGGTCCCACTCTGCTTGCACTGGAGGTTAATCAATCCCACAGCTATCCTTTCCTATCCCACTGCTATCCTTACCTATCCCACAACTATTCTTACCCATCCCACAACTATCCTTAACCATACCACAACTATCCTTACCCATACCACAACTATCCTTACCTATCCCACAAGCACGCAAAGGCTTAACCCTTTTTTCAAAGTTTTCACCAACACTTTATTTCGTAAATAAAATGAACCAAGTGTGTGAAGGAAAGATAATCTTTATTAATAACTGTTTTAAGTAAACTGTATGACTTTATTAAAAAAGGAAAATGAACCAAGTAAAGTGTCTTAAGCAAAGATAAAGTGAACAGGTAACAACTCAGTCTCTCGCACTATTCTCAGTCACTCTGAGGCATGTCCATGGTCTCAGCTGTCTAGTGGCCAGGGACTGTGGAGGTGGCTGTGGCTGGGGTGCTGGTCTGATGCGCCACTGGGGTGCCTAGCCCCGAGAGTACAACAGGGGATGGTGTGTTCAGGAAGCTCTCAGAGAGCTGACTTAGTCCCGTGAGGTTGGGAGGCCCTTCCTCAAGGACCTGGGATGTCAGGCACAATACTGATGACAGATTTTCTGTTGAGGGGCTTGGCTGTGGGGTTGAGGAAGGAGGAGTGTGGTGGGGCTGTCTGGTCTGCAGCTGGGTGAGGTGAGGCATCTGTGGTGTGCGATGTACTTGGGCCTGGACTGGGGAGGGCTGCCTCTGCTGTGGGAAGTCTTGGTACTATAGCCTAGGTAGCTGATGGGCTGTTGGAAGCCGAGGAAGGGCTGTGACATCGCTGGGGTGGAGGAGCAATCCTGGAGTGGGTTGGAGCAGGTTCAGCTGGGCCTGGAGGGTGGTGCAGCAGTGCTGTTATCTTCTCCTTCATCACCTGGTACTGGGCCTCGGGCAAGTCCATGAGGGTCTGGCTCACGTAGGTGATGAAGGGCTTGCGGTTCGATGATGGTTTGTCACTGTGGACCAGCTGAGAGAGAATATCTGTGCTGGTTTTGATTGTGTCCCTGATCTGCAAGAGGACAGTGTGGCTCTGGCCCTCCAGTCTGCCTCTTTGCCTGCTTTCTGTGGAGGTGGAGCTGGGGGTGGGTTGGTCTCTGGCTGCTGCTTCTTCTTGCTCCATTTGAGACAGGGGATCCTCCATGTTCTCTGGCATGGGGAGTACAGCTGTCAGGGGGGTCTCTGCCGTGGGCCCCTCCAAAACACCTGCCTGGACACGGTAGCTGTCTCCTAGCTGGAAGAGGACTGGCTGTCTGTGGGCTGTCTGAGGGAGAGGGTTGACAGAGGGGCTGCTCCTCGGTAGCAGACCTCACCCTCCAGGAATGTGCACTTGGCCATGACGTACATTTCCCGGTCAGTGAGCTTCATAGCGGCCTGGTCAGATTTCTTCAGGTACAGCTTGCCATACCACGTGTGCATGTGCTTCCACCATCCTAGGAGTACTTCTGCAGTGTACCCCAGGCTCTCTGCCTTGTCTCTCCACACTGCCTGCTTTCTCTTGGTGTCGCAATAGAGTCTGTGGCCCTTTTTCCACAAGTACTCATTCTCCCTCAGCCATTCCAGCACCTCCTCCTCATGGTCCTCAGAAATGGAGAACTGTTTCCTTTCTCCCTTCTCCTTCCCTTGTCTCTTCCTCCCTCTGGCAGGGGCTTCAGGGGCTTCAGCAGCAGGGCTTTGAGGGCCTTGGGGCTGGTCCACCACAGCAGCAGCAGTAGCAGTAGCACCAGCAGCAGCAGGAGAAGCACCAGCAGTAGCAACACCAGCAGCACCAGCAGCAGAAGCACCAGCAGCTTCAGAGTCAGCACCAGGAGGTGGGATGGTGGTTCTGTCCTTCTTGCCTGGGCTGGCAGGAGTAGGCACAGGCTTCCTCTTCTTCCCTGACTGTCGAACCATGGTGTTCTTTCAAGATGTGTCTGGCAGCAGGTCTTTCCTCTGAATGGTGACTGCTCACAAGCTCCATCTTTTATATCCATGGAACTGATGCAATTCATCTTACCCGCATGCACAGTGAACGCTTTGCATCCACTATTCATCCACTAAGCATCTGCTATGCATCCCATAGGCATCCGTGATGCATCCGCGTCATCCGCTACGCATCCGCTCCTTCCGCTACACATTCGCTTCGCTATTCTCCCCCGGAAGCCCTTCAGATGTGTCATCCGCTTCCATCTGTTTCCATCCGCTAGGCTTCCTACGAACATCCACTTACCCTCCTCGCTACGTACTACCTCCGTCCGTTCCTTTCCATTGTTTTCCATTCAGTTTATGCAAATTTTCACCACTTTTGAGAGCGGATAACAACGGATGGAGCCACCCTCAAAATTTTGCTCGTCCGCTGTGTCCTTTTTGCATAGGTTTTGCATCCGTCAGCCAGTGTGACTTAGCTTTAAGCATCTTTACTTCCTTTTTTTTTGCTAACTATACCAAATATTCCATATTATAAAAGAATCTCCTTCTTCCTTATTTTTTAATACCATAGTTAATCTGATCATTTCTGCACATTGATGGATTTTGTTAATTACTGCCAGATCTGTGGGTACCATAATCGATTTCCAATTTTGGGCAAAAGCAATTCTTGCAGCTGTTATAATGTGTGGTATTAAGGGCCTGTCACATTGGCCGACAGATGCAAAACATTTGTAAAAAGGACACAGAAGATGAGAAAATGTTCCATCCGTTGTTATCCGCTCTCAAAAGTGCCCCGAATTTGCATAACCAGAGCGGACAACAACAGAAAGGAACGGATGGGGGGAGGACGTAGCCAGGATGGAAAGCGGATGCTCCACGGAAATCTAGCGGATGGAAGCGGATGGGAGCAGATGGCACATCCGCAGGCTTCCGGGGGAGCGGAAGAAATGGATGCAGAGCAGATGCAGAGCGGATACAGTGGATGCAGAGCGGAAGCCGAGTGGATGCCTAGCGGATGCCTAGCGGATGCAGAGCATTCACTGCGCATGCGGGGAGGATGCATTGCGTCAGCCCCGTGGATATAAAGGTAAGCAGATCGCAAGCAGGTCACCATTCAGAGGAAAGACCTGCTGCCAGACACAGCTCCAGCCAGACAGACAGACAGCCAGACAGACAGACAGACAGCCAACAACCATGGGGAAGAAGAGAAAGCCTGTGGCATCTGCTGCCAGCCCTGGCAAGAGGGACAGGGCCACCATCCCACCCCCTGGCCCAGACTCTGCTTCTGCTGGGGCTTCTGCTGCTTGGGCTGACACTTCTGGTGCTGGAGCTTCTGCTGGCACTGCTCCTAGTGCTGGGGCTTCTGCTGGGGCTTACTCTGCTGGCACTGCTCCTAGTGCTGGTGCTTCTGCTGGTGCTTACTCTGCTGGCGCTGCTCCTAGTGCTGGTGGTTTTACTGGTGCTTACTCTGTTGGCACTGCTCCTGGTCCTGCTGGTCCTGCTGGTCCTGCTGGTGCTCCTGGTGCTGCTGGTGCTGCTGATGCTCCTGGTCCTGCTGGTGCTCCTGGTCCTGCTGGTGCTGCTGACGCTGCTGGTGCTTACTCTGCTGCTGCTGCTCCTGGTGCTGCAGGTGCTGCTGGTGCTGCTGGTCCTGCTGGTTCTGCTGGTCCTGCTTTTGCTGCTACTGTTGTTGTTACTGCTGCTGCTGCTGGTGGTGGTGGTGTGGAGGAACAGCCCCTACAACCTTGAAGCCCCTCTGATGAGGGCCCAGATGGCCCTGCCAGAGGGAGGAAGAGGCATACACGTGAACGAGAATGGGAGAGAAGGCAGTACTCCATCAAAGAGGAACATGAGGATGAGGTGCTGGAATGGCTGAGGGAGAACGAGTATCTTTGGCGGAAGGGACACAGGCTCTATCAAGACACCAAGACGAAGCAGGCTGTTTGGAGACAGAAGGCAGAGGGACTGGGCTACACTTTGGAGGTGCTCCTCGGCTGGTGGAAGCACATGCACACCTGGTACGGGAAGCTGCACCTCAAGAAATCTGGCCAGGCCACGGTCAAGCTGATGGACCGAGTGACCTACGTGATGGCCAAGTGCAGCTTCTTGGAGGGTGAGATCCGAGGAGCAGCCCCTCTCACAACCCTCTCTCTCAGGCAGCCCACAGAGAGCCAGTCCGCTTCTGGTCAAGAGTCAGCTCCTGTGTCCAGGCAGGTTTCTGTGGAGCGTGCCACGACGGAAACCCCCCTGACAGCTGCACTACTGGTGGCAGAGCGCGTGGAGGACCCCCTGACACAGTGGGAGCAAGGAGAGGGCACTTCCACCAGAGACCAACCCACATCCACCCCCAGCTCCACCTCCACAGAAAGCAGGCAGAGAGGCAGACTGGAGGGGCAGAGCCACACTGTCCTGCTGGAGATCAGGGACACCATCAGAAGCAGCGTAGATCTCCTCTCTCAGCTGGTACACACTGATGTCCCATCCTCCAACCGCAAGCCCTTCCTCACCTACGTCAACCAGACCCTCATGAACATGTTGGAATTACAGTACCAGGTAATCAACGAGAGGATCACCGGTCTTCTCCACAACCCTCCAGACCCAGCTGAACCTGCTCCCACCCAGTCCAGGCCTGCTCCTCCACTCCAGGTGATGTCACTGCCCTTGCAAGGCTTTCCACAGGCCCTCACCTACCAAGGCTACGGCTACCAGGAGCTCCAGCAGCACAGGCAGCCCTGCCCAGTCCAGGCACAGGTACATAGGACACCACCGGTGCCACCGATGTCACTGATGCCACCCATGCCACAGATGTCACCCACGCCACAGATGCCACCCATGCCTCACCTCGCTCACCTGCAGACCAGACATCCCCACTAGACTCCTCCTTCCTCCACCCCACAGCCAAGCCCGGCCTCAGAACATCTGTCATCGGTATTGGGGCTGACACCCCATGTCCTGGAGGAAGGGTCTCTCAACATCACAGGACTGAGCCAGCTCTCTGAGTGCTTCCTCCACACCCCATCCCCTGTTGTCCTCTCGGGGCCAGGCACCCCAATGACGCCTCAGACCAGCACTCCAGCAACAGCCACCTCCACAGCACCTGGACCCTTCACCCCTGAGACTGGGCACACCTCAGAGTGACCAAGAAGAGAGCCAGAGACTGGGTTGCTATCTGTTGACTTTATCTTTGCTTGGGACACTTGGGTCATTTTGCTTTTACAGCTTGTTATTAATAAAGATTATCTTTGCTTCACACACTTGCTTCATTTATTTTATTAAATAAAGTCTTGGTGGAAACTTTTAGAAATAGTTTAAGCCTTTGTATGCTTGTGGGATGGGTTAAGATAGCTGTGGGATGGGCAGGGATACCGTTGGGATGGGTAATAGCTGTGGGATGGGTTAGGATACCTGTGGGATGGGTAATAGCTGTGGGATGGGTAATAGCTGTGGGATGGGTAATAGCTATGGGATGGGTAATAGCTATGGGATGGGTAATAGCTGTGGGATTGATAATCCTTCAGGGCAAGCATAATGGGACTGTATGGTCCACCCTCCCAAGTGCCACACCTATGGCCCTTCATTATCAATAACAATGTAATCATTGATCCACACATTTCAACAAAAACACAACTCTTTATTAAATGCCCTGTTCATTGAAGGGCCACTCAACATACATGGCCCAATCTCATCAGTGTGATGAGACAGGCTGAAGGAAGCATCCATTAAGCATCTACCATCCTCTCTTGCCACTCCACTGCTCCAGCTGGGGAGTTGCACCAGTGTTTCAGGAGGTTGCGCTGCTTCTTCCCTCCACGTGAATCTCTGTTGGGGCCTTGCACATCCACAGTATCTATCAGGTTTCACCCTTGCCTCCATTCACCAGGCTCCATGTCCCCATTGCCTTGTTGGTGGTCCACGAGCCTGTTCTGCAAGACTGGGTAGCAGGTGCATATGAGAATGTGCAGGATGCAGCAAACTTCCACGATATTCCTCAGGGTCTCTGGGCGATGTTGCATGGTGGTGAGAAGTACCTGGAATCTGTTGGCCAGGATGCCAAAGGCGTTCTCCACCACCCGCCTTGTCCTGGACAGCCTGTAGTTGAAGATCCTCTCTTCATGGGTGAGGCATCTAGAGGTGTAGGGCTTCATGAGGTAGGTTCTGAGGGAGAAGGCGTCATCCCCCATGATGAAGTATGGCACATCTTGTGTGTCGTTGGGCAGGGGGTCTGGATCTGGGAAGCCCATGATGAGGTTGCGTTCCAGCCCCTCCTTGAGGTGACTGGCGTTGTATACCTGGGCATTTGAAGATGAGCCATTGCCTGAAGCATCGATGTACATGAACTTGTAGTCAGCATCGACCATGGTGAAGAGGATGATGCTGAAGATGCCCTTGTAGTTGAAATAATTGGACCCTGACTTGTCTGGAGCTTTGCAGGCCACATGCTTGCCATCTATGGCTCCAACGGTGTGGGGCAAGTTCCACTTCTGATACCACTGCTCTGCAACTTTCTTCCAGCCTTCTTCAGTGGAGGGGCATTGGATGAGCTCCTCCAGGTATTCTTCGATGATGGCCTGCACCACTTCTCTGACCACAATGCTGATGGTGTTGTGTGGCACCCTCCAGCCATACTGCATGCTCCTTTAGTTGGTCCCTGAGGCCAGGTGGCACAGAATCAGTGCTACCTTGAGCCCAGGGTCCAGGCTGGGCTGGAAGTTGGTGCTCTGCTTGGTCAACCTGGGTCTCAGTCGATCCACAACTTCGTCAAACATGGCTGGCGGCATCCTCATGAAATTCTGGAATGCACAAGGGTCTTCATTCCTCAGCTCCACCATCAGCTTGTTATACAGTCCATATTCTGCTCTTCTGGTGATCCATCTTCGGACCCAGACACTTCTTGGCCGCCTCCTTTTCTTCGCGTAGAACAGGTGAAAGAGCCTGTAGATGGCTTCGCACTTTTGTAGAACGATGGTGGCTACCAAAAGGAGTGTGTGATAATCCATGGTGGAGATGACTGGATGCTGTGGAAGAGCAAGAGCCAGAGCAAGGCTGAAGAGGTCTGCACCGCAGGGCTGCTGGACTGAAAGTGAGATCCAGGTGAGTTACTCCCCCTTTTTATAGGAAATATAGGTTTTCCACTCGGTGTCCTTTTGCATCCTCTAGACATCCTGCAGACATCCTAAATATCCGAGATACGTCCCCTCTGAGAATGTTTTTTCCGTTTTAATGTTTTGTATGTGAGCTGCATCCACTTTCATCCTTTCTCCGTCCATGCTACTAACGCTTTGTGTCCGTTCCGCGTCCGTTTCGCTTCCTACCTGTGTCCGTTTTCTGCTGGAGAGGATTTGAGTTGCACAGATGCGCAGCGGATGCCTAACGGATATAGCGGATGCGTAACGGATGACGACGGATGTAGAACGGATGTTTCCCATATGCTTTTCGGATGCAGAACGGACGTGTTGGATACATTTTCCGCTCAAAAAGTTTTGTGCAGCTCAAAACTTTTTGATTGAATGAAATGTCGGTCGACAGATGCTGGATGGATAGAGAGGATGAAAAACGTAGGCAGTGAGTACAGAACGGAAGCATCACGTTAACCAACGGATGGCAAGTATTTCTCTCCATTTTACATCCTCTTTCCATCTGTTGGTGCTGTGTGACAGGGGCTTTAGATGTTGGTACATCTTGTCCCATTTTGATTCTATCATTCCCAGCAGAAAAGTCTTTGGTTTAAACTTAATCTTTTGCTTTATTAACTCTTCTAACCATGCTCAAATTTTGAGCCAATATGTTCACACTTGGGGACATGTCCACCACATGTGAAAATACATTCCCTGGCTGTGGTTACACTTCCAGCACTTAGCTGACAGGTTAGGGAACATTCTAGCTAGTCTCACTGGTGGGAGGTGCTGCCGATAAAACATTTTGTAGATATTTTCCTAATAGGAGAACAACAACATTAGTTTATAATTGATTTGCCATATTCGTTCCCATTGGTCTAAATCAATAGTGTGGCCAAAATTTTTAGCCCATGTTATGATATTCTCTTTGACCATCTCCTGTTCCATTTTAAATTCCAATAAGTAATTGTTCATTCTGGTAATCATCGGTCTTCATGACCTGATCCAGAGAAGTGGCAGCCCAGCCGATTAAAGGTGAAAGCAAAGATTGAGTGCAGCGTGGAATAGTGAAAAGTGGATTAAAAAGGGATATTAGCAGAAGAAAACTTTGATAATCTGAGTGAGAGTGAGGCTCCAAACCAAGGATTGAAGCAAGCAGCAGATATAGTGGTAGGAGTGTCGGACAGAATAAATGATAATGGCACAGAGAATCTGACAGATGGTAGACCGGGGCGGAGAGAGAAGAAAATACATCTTTTGTGCTTGGTTTTCCTGTTTTTTTTGTTCCTGAGACACAGAGAGAAAGACTATTGGAATACTTTGACTGTTTGGTGATAGAGACTAAAGCAGAGTGAACTCAAATAAGAAGTGAAAGTGATGAACTATAGCTGGAATGACTGTGCATTTTGAGAGAAGGGAAGACATCTTGAAGAAGAAAGAAGTGAGCTGAGTAAAAGAAAACTGGGACTCTGTAACTAATCCATAAGTAACTATATTGATATATATTCTATTTAAGAACTACATAGATAGTATTAAAATTGTACATTTATAAAATAGATATTTACAAACAACTGAATAATTCATAAGAATTAAGTGTTCAAAAAAATAGATGGTTTATTAATAGTATACCAACAATAAAACGGACGGAGAAATTGCCCTACTATCCCTAAATATAAATGGACTGAACCTAAAAGGAAGCAAATTATTACAAAACTCGCAAAGCAAGATGTTTACAAGAAGTGCATAACCTGAAAAAGATGGACATTTATTAGAATTCCCTAAACTAGGTAAGTTACATTTGGCCCTGACAAATCAAAAGAAGAGAGGTGTTGCGGTATATGTTAAAAATTGGTTAAATTCAAAACTAATATATAATGATGATGATGGAAGGATACTCCTTGTAGAGATAATAATGGAAGAAAAAAGATACTATTGGTAGCAATTTATGCTCCAAATACCAGTCAAAAGGAATTTTATCATAAGCTTCATAAGAAAATTATAGAGACTGAATTAACAAATACATGTATAGTAGGGGACTACAATGCAGTGTCAAATATAGAAAAGGACTACACAAGTAGCAAAAACAATAAAAAAGAGGAGAAAACTTCCAATAACATTTGATAAATTAGCCCAAGAGGTGAATTTAAAAGATGTGTTATGTATATGTAAATAACATAGTTATGTTTATTTTGATATTCTGTTGATATTGAAGGTTATTTGTTGTATTATGTATTATGTATTATGTATTATTTGTCTGCTGTAAAAGACATGGAACTGGTAAGAAGACTTTTATAACTGGATATTTCTAGACTGTTAAAAACATGTATGACATGGATTATTTATTAGACTGTTCTATTTCTTCAAGTAAACATTAATACAACTTGTTCAACTCTGTGTGGCTGTATATTTCTTCATAACTGTTCTCATAAACCATTTTCTGTGTGCATATCTTTTTTATACAAGGGTTACTCTGCACATATGCTAACATTGGTTATGGGCCCAAAGAGATATTGAGAACCAGTGTGAATATACAGTTTCATATTTAAACAGGTAATTGTGGTTTATTGTTACAATGGCACAAGAACAGTCAACCAGTCTATCCCTAATAACCCAGTTGGATGGAACAAACTATGTTTCCTGGTCTATGAAGTGCAGCCTACTTCTGTGTAAAGAAGGATTATGGACTTAGTGAATAATCCACTGGATGTAACAGCTTGGGATCCATTGAATGATGAAGATAAAAAGAAAATAGCTGACTTTAACCAGGATAATGACAAGGCTCTTAATATAATTGGACTGACACTGAGTGATCAGCAGTTAGTCCATATTCGTGGTGAAGAATCTGCTGCTAGGTGTTGGGACATTTTGAAGAGGATTTATGTTTGAGATAGTGTGGGCGCACACATACATCTTACACATAAACTGTTTAGAGCCTGTCTTATAAAAGGTGGTGATATGTTAGCTTATTTGGAGTTTATGAAAAGGACTTTTCAGGAGCTACAAGAAAAAGAACTGATTTTTTCTTAGTTGCATCAAGTTTATATTATTCTTTCTTCTATGGATGAAACTTATGATGATTATGTGTCTTCACTGGAAGTTTTAAACAGAGATGAACTTACATTGACTGGCATAACTGGAAGACTGTTAGAAGAGTCAAGAAGAAGGCAAGATAAAATTCAACTGAGAGAAAGACAGCCACAGGAAGAAAAACTGTCTTCAACTGCCTATATTGTAAGGAAATGTTTTTCTTGTGGGGCTATATAGGATACTGTATACTTTACTTTATACTGTAAAAAGGATAAGAAACAGAATAATTTACAGAGAGCTCATAAGGAATGTTAGTTTAGCAATATCAAATATAACTACAAATGTAAACCATGATATATGGGTAGTTGATAGTGGAGCGTAGTGTATAACTAAAAGTAAAGAGAGATTTGTTAATATGAGAAAAAGTGAACACCATATATCATTAGCTAATAGATGGAAAATGGAAGCATATGGAGAAGGTACTGCATATTGTTCATATATAAATGAAAGTTTACCTATGTTATATGTCCCTAGAATGAAGTTTAATTTGCTATCTGTAAGAGAAATGGAAAAAGTAGGCTTTTAAATAAGATTTAAGGGAGATACATGTTTAATAGACAAACAAGGTAAAAGTATTACTGCAAGATTAGAAAATGGTTTGTTTATCAGAAAAGATGATCCATCAAGTAGTGTTAACTCTGTTTATGAGAATAAGAAGCCTCATGATGAATGTATTCATCTACTCCATAGATGTATGGGACATATAAATTTCAAAATGATCAAGAAAACTGTTGAGTTGTCTACTGGTATAGATTTAAAACCTTGTATAAAATATGTAGATTGCAATATGTGTAATAAAAAGGAAAACAAGGTAATTTCTGAAAATATGGTAAATGGACTGAAAACCAGTAAACCATTAGAGGGTGAGTTTACTGATATCATTGGACCTAGAAAACCTAGTATAGGTGGAGCCTATTATGTATATTGAGTATTATGGATCATTTTTCCAGATACGGCTTCTGTTACTTAATGAAAACAAAGCAAGAAACATACCAGTATTTTGTAAACTGGCTAAAATTTACTGAAAAAAAAAGAGAAACAGAAAATTATTAGATTAATTACAAATAATGATACTGAAGTTACTAATAACAAATTTGAAACCATGTTATGAAAAGCTGGAATTGAGCATGGATATTCTGATCCTTATAGACTACAACATAACTCATATATTGAAAGTAGAAGATAAACATTACAGGTTATGGTGAGGAATATGATGTCTGATTCTGGTATATCAGAGCAACTGTGGGATGAGGCAATAATATGTGCTAACCATGTTTTGAATAATGTCATAAATTTAATGACTTACCATTTAATAATGAATTACCATTTACTCATTGGCATAGAAGAAAATCAGATCTTAGTTATTTGCATACATTTGGAACCCCAGCATGGGTTCATATTCCCATGCAAGTAAGGCAAAAGGAACACTATAGAGCTAAGAAATTGTATTTTGTAGGTTATGGAGCCAATCATAGATATTTAAATTTTGGGAGCCAGATACTACTAATACACAGTATATTGGAGTGCAAGTGCAAAAGTTCTGGAACATGTTGACTGGTGAAAGTTTAAAAAGGAATATAATAATAAAAAACATAGTATTATTGTAAAAACTCCATTGTTCACTGATCATAAAAAAGATAGGAATATTGATGAATCAGTAAAAGACAAACCATCTATAACTGCAAAAGATTCAATAGGGGAGATAGAGGAAGAAAATAAACAAGTACTGAATTTTCTGGAAGCTCAATTAGAGAGAGACGTAAATATAACAGAGTTCAAACAAGCATTGTATGTAGAGTTAGATAAAGAATCTTCTGACTTCCGGTGGTGTCCTGGCATGGCGAGGCAGGAGAATCTTGATCTGCTCTCCTACATCGGGGTTTTTGGTCATGGGCAGCCATTCGAGATGAAGTGTCAGTCTTCAAGATTTTCAGCCTTCAAGACTTTCTCCCTTTGCTTTGCATCTTTCGGCTGTCATAAGTAATGGGGGGAGGAGGGGGGAAAGTTGTGGGAAGTGAACTGGAGGTGTTACAAACTGGAACTTTATAAACTGGGGGAGGAGTACATTCTTGCTTAGGTTTCTATTCCTTGCTTAAGTTTCTCTCCTATGCTATGCGCAGCTGCAAACCTTTATCAAACTATGCCAAGGTCAACGGACAGAAGCCTCATCACCACCTGGAGATGTCCACATGATGATATTCACAACTTTTAATTGGAAGAACTATTTGAACTATTGGGGGTGGGAACATTGCCACCTCATTTGTAAATGTAATTTACACGCCCATTTTCTCAGATTCAGAATTCTTTTGTTGCTACCAGTTGACTTCCAGTAAAAGATATCTTTTCTCTGATTAACGGAGTCTAAGTATTTCTTTCTTGGATTTTGAATGGAACACCAGCTGACATTGTTCTGAATCTCACATTATCAGCCCACCTGGAGAAATAATACATTTTCTTCCGAAGGGGTCTGAACATCATTTCAAGTCCAGCCAGCGACCAAGAAGAACTGGGAACAACTGGAGGACACGATTCTCGGCTGCTAGAGGAAGCAAGGGAAGCTGACTTGTTTGCAGAGCTAAATCTTGGGGGAAACCCAGCTGTAAAATCCAAATGGTCCCTGGGAGTCGGCTGGAAGGATTCTGAGGAAAAGCCTCCTCCAGGAGTGGGCACGGGTAGAAGAGAGGAGCCATGGCAGGAGAAGGAAAGAAAGATTTTTTTTTATTAACTCAAGCCATGAATCTTCTAAATGAAGCTATCGGAGAACTTCAACCAGAACAAAGGTATGAGGGAGAGCAGGGGGAGGCAGCTCCAGCCAGAAGAATCAGAGCAGCCACCCCCATAAATCAACCCGGGCTAGCACAACAGACAGCAGCCGCCCAGGGCCCCCCAGTGGGAAGAGTAATTGCCAGAAGACGTAGAAGTCCAAAGGTGCCTCCGTTGAAAGTAAAATATGGGGGGGATTCCAAGGAATTAGGATTTTTCCTGGCACAAGTCTGGAGCTATATGGAGGAATACGGAGGGGATTTTTCCTCAGAAGCAGCCAAAGTTAGATGTGTTACCAGGGCTCTGGAGGGAACAGCTGCAAAATGGATGGTGACTTTGCATAACGATAATGCCCCTCAGCTGATGAATTATGACCTGTTCATGACTGCGCTGCGGGCCAGGTTTGAAGACCCACTTGCTGAATATAAGGGCAGAATTAGGATGAAGACCATAAATCAGGGGTGGAGATCAGTGGCCGACTACATCCAGGAATTTAGAGAGCTGGTGTGCCTTATTTGAGGCTGGTACCAGGGAGCCCTGATAGAAGCATTTAAAGATGGGTTAAATGAAGATGTATACCAAAGCTGCATTGCCAGGAGAGACTCCAATGAGCTGCAGATGTGGTATGTGCTGGCAGCAGAGGTGGAAATTGATCTGACCTGAAACAGATGCTGGGGGGGTTCTGGTTGGAGCAAGTCCTCCCCCACCCGTCCTCGAGAAGCCTTAAAACCCCAAAATGGAGGGATGGCGGCGAAACCCAAGACTGCTGCTTGCTTCTGATGTGGGAAGGAAGATCACCAGGCTGCAGATTGCCGGTCCAAGTTGGAACCAAAGGGGGCACCGGGAGGAGGAAAGAGACCGGAAAAAACCCTAGCAAAGCCTCGCAAAATGGCACTTGAAGTGGATAAGGTTGTAGAGGTCACTCCTCCAAAAAGAGAGGAGCTGGGAACTCCAACCTCTTCTGAAGAGAGTGAATCCGAATTGGAAGATGACCCATTGGTAAGTCCTAACAAGGGCCCCATGACCATTCCAGTGAAGTTAAGGGTACCCATGTTGGGAGCCAAAGGGAAAATGCTGGTCTTGATAGACTCTGGGTTCACAAGGTGCGTAGTCAGCTCAGAAGTAGTGGAGGACATGGGCTTAAGACTAAAAACCTTAAAAATGCCCATAGCCTTTTGCCAATTGGATGGATCGGTAGCTGGGGACAGCCCTGCACATTTCATAATGGAACCCATAGAAATGACAATGGGGAAGCATAGAGAGACTTTGTGTTTTATTGTGGCCCCTGGGATGGAACGGCTGCTAATACTGGGATTGTCCTGGCTCCGGAAATGGAACCCCCATGTTGATTGAAGGAGGGGGGTCATTGCACATACGTACTGACCAGTGCCTAGAAGGGGAGGGGAGATCTCAACTGAGACTTAAGGATCCCACTGAACTGGCTTCCATGGGCACCAAGAAACTGAAGGGGGAGGAGAAAATTCCGCCCCACCGTTCAACAGATTAAAGTATTCAAATTTTTCCCGGGGTGAAATTCCCAAAACCGAAGCTGTACTCGATGACACCAAAGGAGCTAGAAGAGCTGCAGTCATTCATTGATAAGAATTTGGAACGTAATTTCATCCAACCTGCTAGACCCCGGGTAGTGGCCCCAGTGTTGTTCCACAAAAAGAAAGATGGCTCCCTTCGCTTATGTGTTGATTACAGAAACCTGAATGTTATTTTCATAGAAAACGTGTACCCCCTCCCCTTGATGAAGGACATGTTGATCCACCTGGCCAAAGGGAAAATTTTTACTAAGCTCGACTTGAGAGAAGCATACTACTGGGTTCGAATTAAGGAAGGGGATGAATGGAAAACCGTTTTCAACTGCCCGATGGGTTGTTTCCAATTCAACGTTCTTCCATTTGGCCTACAAGGGGCCCCAGCAGTATTCATGCAAATGATCGATCAGGTGCTACATGAACATTTATACAAAGGGGTTTTGGTTTACCTTGATGATATCCTTATCTTCACAGAGACTCGGGAGGAACATGTGAAGCTAGTGCGGTCAGTTTTGGAAAAACTCCGAGCCACTAAGCTGTATGCAAAATTGTCCAAGTGTGAATTCCATCAGGACAAAATTGACTATTTGGGTTATTGCATCTCACATGAGGGCATAGAAATGGATTCGGGGAAGGTTCGTGCCATGTTGGAATGGGTCCCTCCAAGCACCAGGAAACAACTTCAGAGTTTCTTGGGATTCGCTAACTTTTACCGACAATTTATCCTGGCTTTTGCAAAGATAGCACTGCCTATCACAAACCTTCTAAAAACCAAAGGGGAGGTGAAACCAAAGCCTAGTAAGCCACTAGAGTGGTCCATGGAATGTCAAGCTTCCTTTGAAAAGCTGAAACAACTTTTTGCTGCTGAACCAGTACTCAAGCACCCGGGCATGGATGCTCCTTTTGTGATCCAAGCCGATGGGAGTGACGTAGCAGTTGGATTGTAAGCAAATGAGATGGGGACTTTACAACCATGTGCATATACTTCCCGTAAATTATCTGAAACCAAAAGGAGATGGGCCGTCTGGGAAAAAGAAGCTTTTGCAGTTTGCTGGGCCTTGTTAACTTGGAGACATTTCTTGGAAGGAGCAAAACACCCATTTGAGGTGTGGACTGATCATAAAAATTTGGAGGCTTTGAAAACACTCAGGAAGCTTTCCCCCAAACAAATTAGCTGGGTGCAATACTTTAAACGCTTTAATTTTTCGTTGAAGTATATTCCAGGGGAAAGGAATTTCATGGCGGATGCTCTATCTAGAGTACCTCAATTCAATAGTGCTCGCCAGGAAGTGGTACGGCCAATTGTCCCAACCAACCAGTTGGCGGCATCAGTGGTTACCAGAGCCCAAAAGAAGAAGGGGGAAGTTGATTTATCAAATGATTTGATTGCACAATTAAGAGATGCTCAAAAACTTGATGACTGGTTCCTTGCTCACTCAAATAATTGTACAGTTAGAGATGGATTGGCATGGGTGGGAACCAAATTATATGTGCCAGAGAAACTGAGGAGGCAAATATTACAGCAAGCTCATGATTCTAAAGCGGCTGGTCATTTTGGATTTATGAAAACTTTACACTTTGTTAAACGGCAATTTTGGTGGCCTACTTTGAAGAAGGACATTAAAAATTATACAGCTAGTTGTTCTATTTGTGCCTCAGCCAAACGGCCTTCTGGGAAGCCAGCAGGCTTGCTACAAAATGTGGCTAGACCAACGGCTCCATGGAAGGAAATCTCTATGGATTTTATAGTGGAATTACCTAAAAGTGGGGGAAACACAGTTATTTGGGAGGTAATTGATTTGTTTTCCAAACAAGTACATTTCATACCTTGCTCAAAGATCCCATCTGCAAAACATTGGCTAACCTGTTCATTTTACATATCTACAGGTTACATGGGGTTCCTGAACGCATAATCTCAGACAGGGGTGTCCAATTCACTTCGAACTTTTGGAAAGAGTTCCTGAAGTTATTGGGTTCCACCCAGGGCTTAAGCTCCACCCACCATCCACAAACTAATGGGCCTTGTGAGAGGACTAATTCAGTATTGGAACAATATCTTAGATGCTAAATTATCAGCAAGATAATTGGGCTGACTTATTGCCATTTGCTGAGGTGGCGTATAACAATTCCATACATAGTAGTACTGGGTTTACTCCATTTAAAGTGGCATTGGGGCAAGACTTTGTACCCATACCTGAACTTCCATGTGAGAAGTTGAACATTCAGTCATTAGATGAATGGATAACACAACTCCAGCTTCCTTGGCCGGTTACTCATAAAGCATTAGATGATGCACATCAAGCTCATAAGAAATTTGTAGACAAAAAGAGATCTCCACAAAAAACATATCAGGTGGGTGACAGTCTTTTTATCCACCAGATAGTTGCAAACCACCCAAAAGTCAAAAAAGCTTGGCCCTAAGTATGTTGGGCCTTTCTCAATTGAATGAATTGTGAACCCTGTGGCAATCCAACTGAAATTACCGAAAACTCTTCGATGGATCCACCCTGTCTTCCACGTTAGTCTGTTAAAACCTGAACATACTTCCAATTTGAGACCGACCCAGACTGATCCTCCTGTACCATTGCTAATTGAAGGTGAACCACATTTTGAAGTTAAAGAAATTTTGGATTCTCAGAAACGGAAGGGTCGATTCCAATATTTGGTTGCTTGGAAACATTTTCCTTCTTCCCAAGCTGAGTGGGTCAATGAAAAGAATGTTAGAGCTCCTACATTGGTCAAAGCATTTCGTACTAAATACCCTGATAAACTCTAAAAATATAAATATTTCAATATTACCTGTATATTGACTATTACCTTCTATGTTTTTCTTTTATAGGACTAACATCCTTTTTCTAGGAGGGCTGAATGTCAGCCTTCAAGATTTTCAGCCTTCAAGACTTTCTCCCTTTGCTTTGCATCTTTCGGCTGTCATAAGTAACGGGGGTAGGAGGGGGAAAAGTTGTGGGAAGTGAGCTGGAGGTGTTACAAACTGGAACTGTATGAACTGGGGGAGGAGTACATTCTTGCTTAGGTTTCTATTCCTTGCTTAGCTTTCTCTCTTATGCTATGCGCAGCTGCAAACCTTTATCAAACTATGCCATTACTTTGTATATGTCATTTACGCATCCATTTTCTCAGATTCAGAATTCGTTTGTTGCTACCACTTGACTTTTAGTAAAAGATATCTTTTCTCTGATTAACGGAGTCTAAGTATTTCTTTCTTGGATTTTGAATGGAGCACCAGTTGACACGAAGTTAGATCCTGGTGGGATCACTCAAGTGAGGAAGAACTCTTGGAGCTGAAGGGGAAGTGCAATCCTGGAGGTGAAGAAGGGAGCCCAAAGTACAGGGCAAAAGAAGCCAACCAGCTAGACTGGCCCAAAGATGCGACAAAACAACTTTGAGAAGGAAGCGGAGAGACAAAATCAAATTTGGAGTCCAGGAAAGAGGTCAAAAGGAATCGGTGTTAGATTATAACTAACAGATAAATTGAAAAGGTAATTGACACATCTGTGAAGTGCCGGAGTGGAAGGCAGAAAGTGGAAAGTGGTGACAAGACTGAGCTGTTTACCCATAGCTTCAGATAAAGTGGAAAATTGTTTTTAAAAAGGAAGTGGAAAAGAAAGAAAAGAAGAGTGAGTATTGATGAAAAAAGTTTTGTATTTCTAGTCACAGAATATATCGCAGAGAATATTTTACAGTAGAGAAGAATTGTGAAACTTTGAGACTTTTGTAAGCGATCAGAGGAGTGAAAGTGCATTTTGTGGGGGCAGACATTGTGACAGGAAGAATGGAGTAAAGTGACAGAGGTGCCAGACCAAACTGAGAACTGAGAACTGAGAACTGAGAACTGAGAATTAAGACTCGAACCGATTTCTGGATATAATTGGATTATTATGGAAACACTACGAAAAAAGGAGATTGTAAATCCTCTCTTCACTGAGTGTTTGTTTTGCGCTCTCTCTTTTTTTCCCTCAAAAGTGATTGGAACAGTATAATCTCACTTTCTATTTACTTAAAGTGTATATTTAATTAATAAGAAAAAAAAATGGTTATTTGGAATAGGTATTAACTTAAGTAATATTTAATCCCTTTGGAGTATATTTTATATCATTATATCTTTCTTTTCTTTTACTCATTACATATATTTGACAATAGATTAATGACTTTAATATATTGATTTATATAAAGATGAGATAATTAATTGTTCTTTCCCTTTCTCTCCTAATAGATATATTGGAATATTATGAAAAGCATCCAGGAAGCCAAATGGCTTCGGTCTTCCTGGATGCCCAAAAGGCTTTTGACAATTTAAATTGAGACTTTATGAAAAAGTAGATTAATTTGATAGATTTTGGAGATAATTTCATAAAAATGTTGAATGCAATCTAATGCCACACAAAAGGCCAATGTATTATTAAATGGAAAAATTATAAAATCATTAGAGATAAGGAAGGGGGTCAGACAGGGATGTCCACTTTCACCTCTGCTTTTTATAACTATTTTGGAAACTTTGCTGGAAAGAATTAGATTAAATAAGGAAATTAAAGGAATTAAAATTAAAAACCAAGAATATAAATTACAAACCTTAGATGATAAGGGTTTTGTCATAGAAGACCCAATAGGCTCAGGACCAGTTCTACTAAATGAAATAGACAAATTTGGTACATTAGGCAGGATTAAAAATGAATAAGGAAAAAACCAAAATGTTAGTTAAAAACATAACAAATGTTAAACAAAAAAAATTGGAAGAAAAGATGGGATTACAAATTGTAAATAAAATTAAATATTTAGGAATCTAGTTAAGAGCTAGAACATTAAACCTGCGAAAGGATAATTATACTAAAATACTGAAACAGATTGAAAAAGACTTGGAAAATTGGAATAAGATGCAAATTTCATTATTAGGTAGAATAGCAACAATCAAAATGAATGTTCTACCTAAAATATATTTATTTCAAACAATCCCGACATTGCTGGACAAAAAATTCTTTAAAGATTTAGATAAAATTGTAATGAAATTTATCTGGGCAAAGAAGAAAACAAGGATAAAAAAATTTATTTACAAGATAATAAAAGCAGGGGTGGATTCGGACTACCTGTCTGGGAGACATATTATAGAGCAGCGGCATTAGTGTGGATAACATATTGTATTGACTTAAAGGCCGTGTCACACTGCCCAATGGATGCAAAGAGGACACAACAGAAGAGAAAAATGTTACATCCATTGTATCCGCGCTAAAAAGGGGCGAAAATTTGCATAATTGGAGCGGATGAAACGGATGCGGGGAGGACGCAGGGCGGATGCAAAGCAGATGCAGAACGGAAGCCCAGCAGATGCAGAACAGATGGCGCGTTCGCAGGGCTTCCGGGGGGTCTCAGAAAAGCGGACACGGAACGGAAAAAATGGATGCAGAACGGATACACAGCGGATGAAGCGGATGCACAGCGGAAGCCTAGCGGATGCACAGCGGAAGCCTAAAGGATGCCGCGCATTAATTGCGCATGTGGGGGGGGATGCATTGCGCAAGTCCCCCGGATATAAAGGGAAGCAGCTCAGAAGCAGGTCACCATTCAGAGGAAAGACCTGCTGCTGGACACTTTGAGTTCCTTGCCTGCCCTGCCTGCATGCCTGCCTCCAAGCCTGCCTCCAAGCCTGCCTCCCAGCTTCCTGGACAGCCTCCCTGCCAGCCTGTCTTCCAGCCTCCATTCCAGCCTTGCTGGCAGCCTGCATTCCAGCCTCCCTTCCAGCCTTGCTGCCAGCCTGCCTTCCAGCCTCCCTGCCAGCCTCCCTGCCAGCCTGCCTTCCAGCCTGCCTTCCAGCCTCCCTGCCAGCCTCCCTGCCAGCCTGCCTTCCAGCCTCCCTGCCAGCCTTGCTGCCAGCCTGCCTTCCAGCATCCCTGCCAGCCAGTCTGTCTGCCAGCCTTGGTGCCTGCCTTCCTGCCAGCCTTGATGCCTGCCTTCCTGCCAGGCTTCCTGCCAGCCTTGGTGCCTGCCAGCCTTCCTGCAAGCCTTCCTGCCAGCCAGCAACCCCACAACCATGGGCAAGAAGCAAAAGTGCCGCCATCAGCAACCTGCCGCCATCCCTGGCAAGAGGGGCAGGGCCACCCTCCCGCCCCATGTCCGTGACTCTGCTTCTGCTGGGGCTTCTGCTGGTTGGGCTCGCTCTTCTCTTGCTGGAGCTTCTGCTGTGGCTACTCCTGGCAGTGGTGCTTCTGCTGCGTACTCTGCTGAAGCTGCTCCTGGTCCTGCTGGTTCTGCTCGTGCTCCTGGTCTTGCTGGTCCTGCTGCTGGTGCTTACTCTGCTGCTGCTCATCCTGGTCTTGCTGCTGCTGCTGCTGCTGCTGCTGCTGATTCTGATTCTGATCCTGCTGGTGATTCTGCTGCTGCTGCTGCTGATAATGATGATGCTGATTATGATCCTGCTGGTGATGTTTCTGAAGATGATGATTCTGCTGCTGCTGCTGCTGCTGTTGGTGTGGAGGAGAAGCCCCTACAACCTCAAAGTCCCTCTGATGAGGGCCCATATGGTCCTGCCAGAGGGAGGAAGAGTCGTTCGCGTCAACGGGAGAGGAGGCAGTACTTTATTGAGGAGGTGCACGAGGATGAGGTGCTGGAGTGGCTGAGAGAGAACAACTATCTGTGGCGGAAGGGACACCGGCTGTACAGGGACACCAAGCGTAAGCAGGCTGCTTGGAGAGAGAGAGCGGAGAGTCTGGGCTACACTTCGGAGGTGCTACTCGGCTAGTGGAAACATATGCACACCTGGTACAGGAAGCTGCACCTGAAGAAATCTGGCCAGGCCACTGTGAAGCTGACAGACAGAGAGACCTATGTCATGGCCAGGTGCAGCTTCCTGGAGGGTGAGATCCGCCACTGAGCAGCACCAGGAGCCCATCTGTCTACCTACACTCTCAGGCAGCCTGCTGCGACCCAGTCCTCTTCCAGCTGAGAGTCAGTCCCTGTCTCCAGGCAGGTTTCGGGGGAGCGTGCCACAGCGGAGTACCCCCGGCAGGTGTTGAAAGCTTGGTGGAGAGTGAGGAGGACTCCCTGGTGTGGTGGGAGAAAGGAAACATCGAGTCCACCGCTGCCGAAGTCCCATCCACCCACACCGCCGCCTCAACAGGAAGGCAGAGAGCCAGACCGCAGGAGGGGCAGAGCCACAAGGTCCTGGTGGAGATCAGGGACACCATCCGCACCAGCATAGGTCTCCTCTCACAGCTGGTCCCCATCAAATCCTCCTCCTCCAACCGCAAGCCCTTCCTCAATTATTTGAACCAGACCCTGAAGGAGATGCCGGATCCCCAGTACCAGCTGGTGAAGGAGAGGATCTCCATGCTGATTAACAACCCTCCAGACCCAGAGGCACCTGCTATCACCCAGTCCAGGTCTGCTCCTCCACCCCAGGTGATGTCCCTCCCATACCAAGGCTTTCAACAGCCCCTCACCTACCAGGGCTACAGCTACCCGGAGGTCCAGCAGTACAGGCAGCAGCACTTCCCAGGCCAGGCACAGAGTCATCGGGTGGCACCATTGCCAGCTGTTCCACTGATGCCACTGATGCCACCCACGCCAATGATGCCACCGATGACATCGATGCCAGCCACGCCACAGATGCCACCCACGCCACTCCTCACCTCGCTGCACAGCAGGCAGTCCCACTACACTACTCCTTCCTCCATCCCACAGCCAAGCCCGGCCTCAGTACATCTGTCCTCAGTACTGGGGCTGACACCCCATGGCATGGAGGAAGGACCTCTCAGCATCGCGGGGATGAGCCAGCTGTCCGACACCTTCCTGAACACACCATCCCCTGTTGTCCTCTCGGGGCCAGGCACTCCATCAGCACCTCAGACCAGCACTGCAGCAGCACCCACCTCCAGAGCACCTGCACCCTAAAAATTAGACTGGGCACACACCTCCGAGTGACCAAGAGGAGTACCAGAGACTGGCTGCTTGGATATTTTTGGACTTTATTTGGACACTTGACTTGGTTCATGTTTACTTTACAAGTTGTTATTAATAAAGTTTATCTTTGTTTCACACGCTTCCTTCATTATTTTTTTCTATAAAGTCTGGGTGGAAACTTTTAGAAATGGTTTAGCCTTTGCATGCTTGTGGGATGGGTAAGGATAGCTGTGGGATGGGCAGGGATACCTTTGGATTAAGATAGCTGTGGGATGGGCAGGGATACCTTTGGGATGGGTTATGATAGCTATGGGATGGGAAGGGATACCTGTGGGATGGGTTAAGATAGCTGTGGGATGGGCAGGGATACCTTTGGGTTAAGATAGCTGTGGGATGGGCAGGGATACCTTTGGGATAAGATAGCTGTGGGATGGGCAGGGATACCTTTGGGATGGGTTAAGATAGCTGTGGGATGGGAAGGGATACCTGTGGGATGGGTTAAGATAGCTGTGGGATGGGCAGGGATACCTTTGGGATGGGTTAAGATAGCTGTGGGATAGATAAATCTCCAGTGCAAGCATAGTGGGACTGTATGGTCCACCCTCCCAGGTGCCACCCCTATGGCCCTTATCAATTATAATGTAAGCATTGATCCACACATGTCAACATAAACACAACTCTTTATTAAACGCCCTGTTCATTGTAGGCCAACCAAACATACATGGCCCAATCTCATCCGTGTGATGAGACAGGCTGAAGGAAGCATCCATTAAGCATCTACCATCCTGTCTTGCCACTCCACCGCTCCAGCTGGGGAGTTGCACCAGTCTTTCAGAAGGTTGCGCTGCTTCTTCGCCTCACGTGAGGCTCTGTTGGGCCCTTGCACATCCTCTGTGTCGATCAGGTTTCACCCTTGCCTCCATTCCCCAGGTTCCATGTCCCCATTGCCTTGTTGGAGGTCCACGAGCCTGTTCTGCAAGACTGCGTAGCAGGTGCGCATGACATTGTGCAGGATGCAGCTAACTTCCACGATCCTCCTCATGCTCTGTGGGCAATGCTGCATGGTGCTGAGAAGTACCTGGAACCTGTCGGCCAGGATGTCAAAGGCGTTCTCCACCACCCGCCTTGCCCTGGACAGCCTGTAGTTGAAGATCCTCTCTTCACGGGTGAGGCATCTGGAAGTGTAGGGCTTCATGAGGTAGGTTGAGAGGGAGAAGGCGTCATCCCCCACAATGAAGTAGGGCACATCTTGCGTGTCGTTGGGCAGGGGTTCTGGATCTGGGAAGCCCACCATGAGGTTGCTTTCCAGCCCCTCCTTGAGGTGACTGTCATTGTATACCTGGGCATCAGAAGATGAGCCGTTGCCTGAAACATCGATGTACATGAACTTGTAGTCAGCATCGACCATGGCGAAGAGGATGATGCTGAAGAAGCCCTTGTAATTGAAATAAGTGGATCCCGAGTTGGCTGGAACCTTGCAGGCCACGTGCTTGCCATCGATGGCTCCAACGGTGTGGGGGAAGTTCCACTTCTGATACCACTGCTCTGCAACTTTCTTCCATCCTTCTTCAGTGGTGGGGCACTGGAGGAGCTCCTCCTTGTATTCTTCGAGGATGGCCCACACTATTTCTCTGACAACAAAGCTGATGGTGCTGGGTGGCACCCTCCAGCCGTACTGCATGCTCCTCAGAGGGTCCCTGAGACCAGGTGGCGCAGAGTGAGTGCCACCCTGAGCCCAGGTTCCAGGCTGGGCAGGAAGTTGGTTTTTGTCTTGCTCAACCTGGGTGTCAGGCGCTGGAGAAGTTCATCAAACATGGCTGGAGGCATATTCATGAAGTTCTGGAACGCATGAGTGTCTTCGCTCCTGAGCTCCACCATCAGCTTGTCGTAAAGTTGGTACTGTGCTCTTCTGGCTAACCATCTTTGGACCCAGACTTTTTTTGGGTGCTTCCTTTTCTTGCCGTAGTAGAGTTCACAGAGACTGTTGATGGTTTCGCAGTGATGCAGAAGGATGTTGGCTGCCAAAAGGATTTTGTCGCAATCCATGGTGGAGATGACTGAATGCTGTGGAAGAGGAAGAGTCAGATGAAGGCTGCAGAGGTCTGCACCGCTGGGCTGCTGGTCTGAAAGCACGATGCAGACGAGTTGCTCCGCCTTTTTATAGGCAGTATAGGTGTCCCTTTGCATCCTCTAGGCATCCTCTAGGCATCCTGTAGGCATCCTTAATATCCGAGATTGGTCCCCGTTACAAACGTTCTTTCCGTTTTAAATGCTTTGTTTCCATTCTGCATCCGCTAGGCATCCGTTCTGCATCCGTTCTGCATCCGTTCTGCTTCCTCCCTGCATCCGTTTACCGCTGGAGCGGATGGAGTTGCGCGGATGCGCAGCGGATGCCTAGCGGATATAGCGGATGCGTAACGGATGCAGAATGTATGCATAGCAGATGCGTAGGGGATGCAGAACGGACGAACTGGATACATTTTCCGCGCAAAAGTTTTAGGCAGCCTAAAACCTTTGGAGCAGATGAAACGTCAATAAATGGATGCTGGACGGATAGAGAGGAAGCAAAATGGAGGCAGTGAGTACATCGCGTTTTAGAACAGATGGCAAGATTTTTTTTCCGTTTTACTTCCTCTTTGCATCCGTTTTTGCAGTGTGACAGGGCCTTAAGGAATAACAGGATTTTACAATTGGAGGGACATGATTTACAGCTAGGCTGGCATGCATCTTTATGGAACCCGAATAGTAAAAACAGTTTATATTTTACTAGAGATGTGTTCTGAAAGTCTTTAATTAAAGTTTGGACTGAAATAAGAAAGGATCATTACACTAAAATCCCAAGGCGGCTCTCAGTGATGAAGGCAATGTTTCATTTAAACACGATGGACATCAGTAAAAAATTTAAATACTATGAAATATTAGATAGTGAGGGAAGAATTAAAACGAAACAGGAACTAGAATTACAAGAGATAGCTATTGATAATTGGTCATATTTTCAATAAAATTGAGATACAACAAAGAATATGTAATTGAGGTAAAAGATACATATTTGGATAAAATACTTCTAAATCCTGAGAAAAGCTCAATTTTCAAATTATATAATTATTTATTAGAATATGAAATGGCCGAGAAAATTGTAAAAGATCCCTGGGACCTTGTTGGCCTGGGAAAAAAACTTTGGTTATCGCATTGATCTGGATGACTGGGAAGAAATCTGGCAGACAAATTTGACACTAACCAAATCAGTAGCGCACAAGGAGAATTTATACAAAATGATGTACAGATGGCATCTGGAGCTCTCCAGATTGGCCAAAATATTTCCGACAGCCAATCCTTGCTGTTGGAAATGTAAAGGGAAATTTGATACAAACTTTCATTCATGGTGGACTTGTCCTGAGATAAATATTGGCTAAAAATAAAAATGTGAATAGAAGAAATTATAGAGAGTGGGCTGGAGTGGAAACCAGAACTATTTTTGTTGGGAATGATTAAAGGGGACTACCCCACTAAAGTAAAATATCTGACCATTCATTTATTAACTGCAGCACGTATCTCACTAGCATAATATTGAAAAAACCCAAATGTACTACCAATACAGGTTGTTATTCAGAAAACATGAATGTGCCCAACTGGTGAGGCTTATACTTAAAATTAACGGGAAGGAGCATACAGATTATTACGGGGTATGGGACAAATGGCATAAGTGGATAGACAATAAAAGGGGAAACATATAAATGAACCTAAGATACAAATTATATCCAGTGATTCATAATATATTAAGTACAATTGAAGGTTTTAAATCTTCTTTGTTACTACTATATTATTAGTATTAGCTATTTATAATATTTTTGTGTTAATATTTTTGTAGTTAAAAAACATGTATGTATTAGTAATAGAATAGAATCCAATGTGAAAATAAATGGAGTATATTGTGAATTATTTAGTACTTAGGATGTGATAAGGTGTGAATATGTGACCAGTACTAGCCTATAATGATTTTTTGGACTCACCAAATTTGACAACAACTGTAAAAAACGATAAGTTATTATTGTTTCTGTATTTTTGAAATTGTACTTTTGTAAATTTGTAAATAATATTGTTTTTAAAACAAAAAAAGATAAAGAATCTTCTAATCTCTATGAAATTGTATGAGTTATTATGTGAAAAAAATATGAATTAAAGATGTAATGTATTATATATATACTCGCTCTAGTGTGTCAACTCCGAGACATGCTCTTGTGGAACCCAAGTCCAGAACACACTCAACTGGCAGGTGTTTTGAACACACTGCAGTCAGAGTCTGGAACAGCTTACCAGAAGACATTGTAGGCATGATTAGTGACAGAGGGTCTCATTCGTTCAAAAGTCGCGTCCACAACCACCTTCTGCAGATTGTATAGCATATTATTTATTAGGCCCCACTTTTTTCTTTTTGTCATTATTCTTCTCTTAAGCTGCTGTGAACCCTTGATTAGGCCATGAGGTTGTCATGCATGTGCTGTTCAGCTTCCTTCGGGTATTATCCCACGTCATTGTAGTTC
>BLBF01000019.1:19421971-19470175 GCA_015471245.1 Laticauda colubrina
ATGAAAACCACAGGTCACAACATCAACTTCAATGGCACTAAAACCCTAGCCACTATAGAAAACCCCAACCACAGAATCATCAGAGAAGCCATAGAGATTGAAAAAAGACCTGAAAGCATGAAGAGAAGAGATGATTCCACCAGACTGTCAATCATTTGGAAGCCTGCACTCTCAAATAGACAGATCTCCATGCCACAAGCCAGGAAAACACCTGGGCAAAAACAGACTCCCTCTGATAGCTCCAACCCAAACACCCCCCCACCAGGCACCCAGGTGAAACCCAGCTTGCTAATGAATAGCAGCTTGCTAATGAAGAGCAGCCGTCCCTTCACACGGAGCCAAGCTGCACTGAAAGCCTCCAACACAAGAACAGAATGTTGCCAGCCAATCAAAGCCACAAAACAGACAGAAAAAACCAGAAACACCAATCAATCAAACTCCAAGTCCAATGAACACAGATCCAGGCTCCCAGCCAATTAGAATGGACCAGCCTCAAATTTGAAACCAGGAACTAACTCTATACAGAAGCCTGAGGATGGCAGATGAGATTCTGCTGAAACGTTGCTACAACTTTAACAGAACTACAATGACGTGGGATAATACCCGAAGGAAGCTAAACAGCACACACACACACACACACACACACACACACATATATATATATATATAGACCAACCCAAAGGGGAGAATGTTATGTATATGTAAATAACATAGTTGGGTTGACAATATATAAATTACAAATGTATATGTTTGTAGCTTTAAGGAAATATACTGTAATGCATTATACTGTGTTCTGATTGGTTAATTATGCTACAAGTTGTCATAAGAGGGAGCTATAGATCATGGTTTAATTCTCTTTCTTTTTCTCTTTTTTCACTGATGATTTCTCTTTATACTTATACTGACTGACTACAGACCGATACTGACTAACCCTGTTTATTTTGAT
The DNA here is from genome assembly GCA_015471245.1 of Laticauda colubrina. Taxonomy (NCBI): domain Eukaryota; kingdom Metazoa; phylum Chordata; class Lepidosauria; order Squamata; family Elapidae; genus Laticauda; species Laticauda colubrina. Next base: position 19,422,918 of record BLBF01000019.1, read on the forward strand.
ATTCTGTTGATATCAAAGGTTATTTGTTGTATTATGGTTTGATATTTGTCTGCTGTAAAAGACATGGAACTAGTAAGAAAACTTTATATCTGGATATTTCTGGACTGTTAAAACGTGTATCACATGGACTATTTATTGTACTGTGCTATTTCTTTAAGTAAACATGAATACACCTTGTTCAACTTTGTGGGCTGTATATTTCTTCATAATAGTTCTCATAAACCATTTTCCATGTGCATATCCTTTTTATACAAGGGTTACTCTGGACATATTCTAACAAGATGTCTGGAGGGAATTAAATTTAACTAAAAGCCAATTTACCTTCTTTTCCAACCCACACAAATTGTGGTCCAGGATTGACATGATTTGATTTGGAATTAGTGGAAAAAGTAGAAACAGTGGAAATACTTCCAAACACCTGGGCTGACCACAATCCAATTAAAATGATTTGGAGAGGAAAGAAAAAGACAGGCAGATGGACTTTTAATAAGAGCTTACTGAGAGATAAAGGATACACCCAAATGATAAAGAAGGAATTGAAGTTATTTCTTGAAATTAACATGAATAAGCAAACAACAATCCAAAACTTATGGGACACAACAAACACCTATTTGAGGGGGTCTGACTATAGCCTATGCAGCAAAAAAAAAAAAAAAAAAAGGAAAAAGCAACAGAGTGCGAGACAGGAGAAATTGAAAAACCTGGAAGCTAAATTGCAAAAAGACCCATTAAATGAATTAATTTTAAAAAAAAATTGGCAAAACATGAAATAAATTTAAATCTCCAAGAAGAAATGGCCAGGAAATTGAAACTAATTAAACAAAACTACTTTGAGAATGCGAATAAGACTGCAAGATGGCTCTCGCACAAATTAAAGAAAGAGCAGGAGAAAAAAATTATAATATCCCTATAGGATGACAATGGAACACTGTGCTCACAAATAGATCAAAAGAAAACAATAGCCCAATTTTTTTTGTTAATTTATATAATAAAAGAAATCCCAAATGAGGATATTATACAATATTTTGAAGGCAAAGACTTACCTATTATAAAGGAAACTGCTTAGGATATGTTAAATGATAGAATAACCTCAAAAGAAGTAAAAGAGGCAATTGGAAGACAAAAAAACTAATAAAACTCCAGGACCAGATGGAATACTGGCAGAATTTTATAAGGAATTCCAAGATATAGTAGGGGACTTGTTGGTGGAGCTATATGATGAAGCTTTAAATCGAGGAAAAATACCCCAAACATGGATGGAAGCTCTAATAACCCTTATCCCTAAAGAACAAATGGACCCCCATCAAATTAAAAATTACGGACCTATCTCACTCCTGAATGTTGGTTATAAGATTTTAGCTGCAATAATGTCTGAAAGACTGAAAAAAATATTAAATGATATCATTCATTCATATCAGAATAGGTTACTCCCAAATAGATACATAAAAAAATACAAGAATAATAATGGATGTCCTAGAGTATTATGAGACGAACTCTAACAAGTAGATGGCATTAATGTTTTTTGATGCCCAAAATGTGTTCAATAATTTAAATTGGCAATTCTTCATTGAACAACTAACTAGGATGAAATTTGGCCAAAAAATTATAGGACTAATTAAAACAATATGTTCCACACAAATTGCAAAAGTTAATAGAGAAACCACAAAAAAATTAAAAATAAATAAAGGAGTGAGACAGGGATGTCCTCTTGCCCCATTATTCTATATATTATCAGTAGAGGTATTATTGTCAGATAAGGAAAAATCAAGGTATTCAAGGATTGACTATAAAACAAGAAACATACAAACTGCAAGCGTTTACTGATGGTATGGTCTTCATAATGGAAGACCCAAAAGAATCAAGTAAAAATCCAATACAAGAGAAAGGCATTTGGAAAAGTAGCAGGGTTTAAAATCAACAAAGAAAAGAACAAAATAACTAAAAATTGTACTAAAAGGCAAAATGAGGAATTGACAAAGAATTAGGGATCCAGATAATGAAAAGAGTAAAATATTTGGGGATTTGGCTCACACTTAAATGCTCTACAATAAAGGCTGATAACCATGATAAATTGATAGATCAGATACAGAAAGATCTAGATAAATGGGTAAATATACAAGTCTCTTGGATGGGAAGGATAGCGACCATTAAAACAAATGTGTTACAAAAATTATTATATCTATTCCAAACCATACCAGGGGAAATTCTTCGAAGATTTGAATAAAAGAATTGCCAAATTCATTTGGCAAAAGAAAAAAGCCAGAATAAAATACAAATTAATGCAGGATAGTAGAAGTAAGGGAGGATGGGCCCTCCCGGACTTTGAGTACTTTGATACTACCAGCAGCAGTTAGTACTTGGATCAAAGATTGGGTTAATCTGGAATATAAAAGAATACTGATGTTAGAAGGCTTCGATTTACATCTTGGCTGTCACACATTCCTTTGGGATGGAAAAAATAGATGTTATAATTATTTTCAAAGACACTGGATAAGAAACGCCTTGTTACATGTATGGGAAAAATTAAAATAAACCACTAGGTGAAAATACCTCTCTAGCTATCTCCAATGGAGGCACTAATATATTCTAATGTTATGGATTTGAATAAAATAATAAAATATAAAGAACTTATAAAGGATGAAGGTAAGCTAAAAACACAGACTCAATTAAAACTACAAGGAATTGAAATAGGGTGGTAGCCTTACATCCAAATTCAAACAAGATACAAAAAAGATAAGGAACAATTTGGATTTTATTCAGGAATTAGACAAAATATTACAAGGATGTTGTGCTAAATTCTATTCCATCATCTGGTAGAATAATATACTGCATATCTTGAACATATTCAGAATATATTCATTAGGTCTGCATATCAAGCCATAATATTGTTTATTCAGTTTCATATTAAACTAGCTATTGTAAAGCTTTTGTGTTATTTTGTATTATTGTAATGTTGAACCCCATCAACAAAATTACAATTTTAAGGCCATGTCACACTGCCCAACGGATGCAAAACGGACACAACGGAAGAGAAAAATGTGACATCCGTTGTATCCGCGCTCAAAAGGGGCAAAAATTTGCATAATTGGAGCGGACAACACGGACGCGGGGAGGACGCAGGGCCACCGAGGAGCACCAGGAGCCCAAATCTCTACCCACTCTCTCCGGCAGCCTGCTGGGAGCCAGTCCTCTGGCGGCCGAGAGTCAGTCCCTGTCTCCATGCAGGTTTCTGTGGAGTGTGCCACGGCGGAGAACCCCCGGGCAGGTGTTGAAAGCGTGGTGGAGAGCGAGGAGGAATCCCTGGTGCGGTGGGAGAAAGGAGACATCGAGTCCACCGCTGCCGAAGCCGCATCCACCCACACCTCCACCACCACAGTAAGGCAGAGAGCCGGACCGCAGGAGGGGCAGAGCCACAAGGTCCTGGTGGAGATCAGGGACACCATCTGCACCAGCATAGTCTCCTCTCTCAGCTGGTCCACATCGACTCCTCCTCCTCCAACCGCAAGCCCTTCCTCAATTATGTGAACCAGACCCTTAAGGAGATGGCGGATCCCCAGTACCAGGTGGTGAAGGAGAGGATCACCACGCTGCTTAACAACCCTCCAGACCCAGAGGCACCTGCTCCTACCCAGTCCAGGTCTGCTTCTCCACCCCAGGTGATGTCCCTCCCATACCAAGGCTTCCCACACCCCCTCACCTACCAGGGCTACAGCTACCCGGAGGTCCAGCAGCACAGACAGCAGCCCTTACAGATGCAGGCACAGAGTCATCGGGCGACACCGCTGCCACCGGTTCCAATGATGCCACCAATGCCAACCTCCACAGTCCTCACCCCGCTGCAGAGCAGACAGCCCCACTACACTGCTCCTTCCTCCATCCCACAGCCAAGCCCGGCCTCAGTACATCTGTCCTCAGTACTGGGACTGACACCCCATGGCATGGAGGAAGGACCTCTCAGCATCGCGGGGCTGAGCCAGCTGTCCGACACCTTCCTCAACACACTGTCCCCTGTTGTCCTCTCGGGGCCAGGCACTCCAAGAAAACCTCAGACCAGCACTGCAGCAGCACCCACCTCCAGAGCACCTGCTCCCTAAAATCTTAGCTTGGGCACACACCTCCGAGTGACCAAGAGGAGTGCCAGAGACTGGCTGCCTGGATATTTGTGGACTTTATTTGGACACTTGACTTGGGTCATGTTTATTTTACAGCTTGTTATTAACAAAGTTTATCTTTGTTTCACACACTTGCTTCATTATTTTTTTTCAATAAAGTCTTGGTGGAAACTTTTAGAAATGGTTTAGCTTTTGCATGCTTGTGGGATGGGTTAAGATAGCAGTGGGATGGGCAGGGATACCTGTGGGATGGGTTAAGATAGCTGTGGGATAGAAAGGGATACCTGTGGGATGGGTTAAGATAGCTGTGGGATGGGAAGGGATACCTGTGGGATGGGTTAAGATAGCTGTGCGATGGGAAGGGATACCTGTGGGATGGGTTAAGATAGCTGTGGGATGGGAAGGGATACCTGTGGGATGGGAAGGGATACCTGTGGGATGGGTTTAAGATAGCTGTGGGATGGACAGGGATACCTGTGGGATGGGTTAAGATAGCTGTGGGATGGGAAGGGATACCTGTGGGATGGGTTAAGATAGCTGTGGGATGGGAAGGGATACCTGTGGGATGGGAAGGGATACCTGTGGAATGAGCAAGGATACCTTTGGGATAGGTAATAGCTGTGGGATAGATAAACCTCCAGTGCAAGCATAGTGGGACTGTATGGTCCACCCTCCCAAGTGCCACCCCTATGGCCCTTTATAATAAATAATAATGTAATAATTATCCACACATGTCAACACAAACACAACTCTTTATTAAACGCCCTGTTCATTGTAGGCCAACCCAACATACATGGCCCAATCTCATCCATGTGATGAGACAGGCTGAAGGAAGCATCCATTAAGCATCTATCAGCCTGTCTTGCCACTCCACTGCTCCAGCTGGGGAGTTGCACCAGTGTTTCAGGAGGTTGCGCTGCTTCTTCACCTCACATGAGGCTCTGTTGGGCCCTTGCACATCCTCAGTGTCGATCAGGTTTTGCCCTTGCCTCCATTCCCCAGGCTCCATGTCCCCATTGCCTTGTTGGAGGTCCATGAGCCTGTTCTGCAAGACTGGGTAGCAGGTGCGCATGAGATTGTGCAGGATGCAGCAAGCTTCCACGATCCTCCTCATGGTCTCTGGGCGATGGTGCATGTTGGTGAGAAGTACCTGGAACCTGTTGGCCAGGATGTCAAAGGCATTCTCCACCACCCACCTTGCCCTGGACAGCCTGTAGTTGAAGATCCTCTCTTCTCAGGTGAGGCATCTAGAGGTGTAGGGATTCATGAGGTAGGTTGTGAGGGAGAAGGCGTCATCCCCCACGATGAAGTAGGGCACATCTTGCGTGTCGTTGGGCAGGGGGTCTGGATCTGGGAAGCCCACCATGAGGTTGCTTTCCAGCCCCTCCTTGAGGTGACTGTCGTTGTATACCTGGGCATCTGAAGATGAGCCGTTGCCTGAAGCATCGATGTACATGAACTTGTAGTCAGCATCGCCCATGGCAAAGAGGATGATGCTGAAGAAGCCCTTGTAGTTGTGATAAGTGGACCCTAAGTTGGCTGAAGCTTTGCAGGCCACGTGCTTGCCATCGATGGCTCCAACGGTGTGGGGGAAGTTCCACTTCTGATAACACTGCTCTGCAACTTTCTTCCATCCTTCTTCAGTGGAGGGGCACTGGAGGAGCTCCTCCATGTATTCTTCGATGATGGCCTGCACCACTTCTCTGACCACAATACTGATAGTGTTATGTGGCATCCTCCAGGCGTACTGCATGCTCCTGTAGGTGGTCCCTGAGGCCAGGTGGTGCAGAGTGAGTGCCACCTTGAGCCCAGGTTCCAGGCTGGGCGGGAAGTTGGTTTTTGTCTTGGTCAACCTGGGTGTCAGGCGCTGCACAACTTTGTCAAACATGGCTGGAGGCATCCTCATGAAGTTCTGGAACGCCCGAGGGTCTTCGCTCCTGAGCTCCACCATCAGCTTGTCGTAAAGTACGTACTGCGCTCTTCTGGTGAACCATCTTCGGAGCCAGACTTTTTTTGGGTGCCTCCTTTTCTTCCTGTAGTACTGTTCACAGAGACTGTTGATGGTTTCGCAGTGTTGCAGAAGAATGTTGGCTGCTGAAAGGATTTTTTCGCAATCCATGTTGGACATGACTGGATGCTGTGGAAGAGGAAGAGGCAGATGAAGGCTGCAGAGGTCTGCACCACTGGGCTGCTGGTCTGAAAGTGAGATGCAGGCGAGTTGCTCCCTCTTTTTATAGGCAGTATAGGTTTTCCGCTAGGCATCCTCTAGGCATCCTCTAAGCATCCTCTAGACATCCCTAATATCTGAGATAGATCCCCTCTGCGAACATTTTTTCCGCTTTAAACACTTTGTTTCTGTGCTGCATCCGTTCTGCATCCGTTCTGCATCCGTTCTGCATCTGTTCCGCGTCCGTTCCGCTTCCTCCCTGCGTCCAGGCGGATGCGAGTTGCGCGGATGCGTAGCAGATGCCTAGCGGACTTAGCGGGTGCGTAGCGGATGCATAGCGGGTGCGTAGCGGATGCAGAATGGACGAACTGGATACATTTTCCACGCAAAAGTTTTAGGCAGCCTAAAACTTTTGGAGTGGATGAAACGTCCATAAACGGATGCTGGACGGATCGAGAGGAAGCCAAACGGAGGCTGTGAGTACATCGTGTTTTCGAACGGATGGCAAGTTTTTTTGTCCATTTTACTTCCTCTTTGCATCTATTGGTGCAGTGTGACAGGGGCTTAAACCATAGTACGCAAACATTGTCAGGTTTGAAATTCAGCTGCCACATTTTTTTTAAAGGGAGTTGGAGGAGTTGAAAAGTTCAAGTTTATTCTGTAAGTCATATTAAGAAATTCCAGTTGCAGTTAATTGGTTCTTGTGATTTATGAAGTGTAAGAGTGGGAGGAGAGAAGGGAGGAGAAAATTTCACTTTGGGAAATTGCTTTAGACATGCCAGGTCTGTTTCTATATAAATAAATTGGAGAGAAAATTTCTCAGAGTGATATCATGGATACTTTCTGGATGCCTTACATTTATTTCCCAAAGACAACTTTTATTTTTTGAAGGGCCTTGGCTGAAACCCCGGAATTCTTTTCCCAGAGATGAAGAAAGATCAACAATTAGCTGAAGTTGGAGATGTGCAGGGGGGAGCATGTACCATCCCCCCCCCCGAGCACTAACTGAATCTGCTAGCCCTTGTTTGGAGGAGATGATGGATGTTTTCAGAATGGCAATAGAAGAAAGAGATTTGGGAACTATACCGAAGCATTTCAACTCAAGAAGTTGTTATAACACATATGTAACCCAGCTGTCTGAAGAGAAATCTTTCTCTAGCCCCAAGCATATTGCTATTCTTTCAGATAGTAGGGAAGAAAGACAATTGGGATTGGAATTCTCTCAAGAAGGCACCCCCCAGATTTATCCTGGAAGTCCATCAAGGGCAGATTTACATCAACAGTTCCAGGGGACTTCTGGTTTGAGCTTCTCTAGTGACAGACCGAAACCTTGTCTCTTGCGAGGCTTCGATCCATGCTTGCCACTGTAGTGCCCTGAGCTGGCTGGTTTTGGAGCTAAGCCACACCATAGAGATGGTGAAGAAGGGGGAGACTGCCTGCAGGGTTGTGGAGAGCCACATCTCTCCTCCCTAGCTGGCCATTACTCCCTTTCCCAAAGGTGGTTGTAGTGGTGGTCAGAAATGGCCACCACAAAGAAGAACTCATCCAGAAAAGAATGTGTAGGAGGAAGATAAGAAGAGAAAGTTTTGGTTGATCAGGTCAAACAGCAATAGCAACAATTAAGGTACCCTGGAGTTGAAACTATTGTTCCCTAAGAAGATTTTTAAACTGCGAAGGAGAGAGAAAAGGGAAAAGATTTGGGTTTTTGTCTCCTTTTCCTATACTTGACTTAAGCAAGAAATTGAAAAAAAATCCACTTTGACATTAATAGGCATTTAATGCTGGAAATAAAAAGTCAAAGGGACAATAAAGATTTCTGGATAATCAAAAGCTTTTGAAAACAGGAAAGGAGAGAAAAAGAATAAAAGGGCAGGATCTGGAAGGGAGGAGACTGCCTGGAATTAAAAAGAACTTACAGCAAAATCTCAGCAAGACTTCCAAAAGATACATTTTAACTGAAATATCGCAACAAAAACCCCAGGAAAAGAAAGTGGAAAAAGAAATAACAAGAAATAACTTGGGACTACTTGGATTACTTAATGATTTCTGGATTTTCGGTTATTGTATTTGAATGGCTAAAATCAATCGGGTGGTTGTTTAAAACTGTTTAAAATGGCTCCACGTTTAGAAGAACTGAAAATGGAACTTAAAAAGTACAAAGAAGGGAGAGGTTCCTTTGGCTTCATATTTCAGTTCTTAGAAATGGAGATTTGGAATTATGAGAAACAAGAAATGCCAGCAGAACAAGAAGATTGCAACAAAGAAGAAGCCATCTTTAATTAACAAGTAATCTTAGGTGGGGAGAAAAAAGGAAAGGGGAGAAAGAGAATGGAAAGTTTAAGATTGGGAAAAACAACTCCCCCAAAAAATAGAGTGAAAAATAAGTAGAAAATCAGAAAGCAACAGAAGAGGGAAATGCAGAAGAGAGAATTAGAAGTAGAGAGACAAGGGGGTAAAAGGGGGAGGGAGAAGATAAGAGGGAACAAAGAAAGGAAAAGAAGTTATAGAAAACAGAAACAAAATATAGAGAAACAAGGCCTATGTAGAGATAATGGGTGAAAATTTAATGGAAAAGGGGATTCTGCAAAGGTACATAAGATAGTATTGTAATATTAGAAACAAAAATAATTTTAGAAAATATGCAACAACATATGATTAAAATGTTTGATAAAATAGCTATCGTAATTCAGTGGAATGCTTGTCAATAAATAAATGTAACAAAATGAATATTTAATGATTTACAAAACATATGTGAAGAGAAATAAGGGAAAAATTAATTATGGAGATTATATATGACTTTAAGGAAGTATGATATTTAATTGAAAAGAAGTGTTAAAGATGTTAAGATTTTAATGATTATTAATGAAGTACCTGGAACCTGTTGGCCAGGATGCCAAAGGCGTTCTCCACCACCTGCCTTGCCCTGGACAGCCTGTAGTTGAAGATCCTCGCTTCACGGGTGAGGCATCTGGAAGTGTAGGGCTTCATGAGGTAGGTTGAGAGGGAGAAGGCGTCATCCCCCACAATGAAGTAGTGCACATCTTACGTGTCATTGGGCAGGGGGTCTGGATCTGGGAAGCCCATGATGAGGTTGCGTTCCAGCCCCTCCTTGAGGTGACTGGCGTTGTATACCTGGGCATCTGAACATGAGCCGTTGCCTGAAGCAATGATGTACATGAACTTGTAGTCAGCATCGACCATGGCGAAGAGGACAATGCTGAAGAAGCTCTTGTAGTTGAAATAAGTGGACCCCGACTTGGCTGGCGCTTTGCAGGCCACGTGCTTGCCATCTATGGCTCCAACGGTGTGGGGGAAGTTCCACTTCTGATACCACTGCTCTGCAACTTTCTTCCATCCTTCTTCAGTGGAGGGGCACTGGAGGAGCTCCTCCAGGTATTCTTTGATGATGGCCTGCACCACTTCTCTGACCACAATGCTGATGGTGTTCTGTGGCACCCTCCAGCTGTACTGCATGCTCCTGTAGGTGGTCCCTGAGGCCAGGTGGCGCAGAGTGAGTGCCACCTTGAGCCCAGGGTCCAGGCTGGGCCGGAAGATGGTGCTCTGCTTGGTCAACCTGGGTGTCAGCCGCTGCACAACTTCGTCAAACATGGCTGGAGGCATCCTCATGAAGTTCTGGAATGCACGAGTGTCTTCGTTCCTGAGCTCCACCATCAGCTTGTTGTACAATCCGTACTCTGCTCTTCTGGCGATCCCTCTTCGGACCCAGATGCTTCTTGGCCGCCTCCTTTTCTTCCTGTAGTAGAGTTCACAGAGACTGTAGATGACTTTGCACTGTTGCAGAAGGATGGTGGCTATCAAAAGGAGTTTGTTACGATCCATGGTGGACATGACTGGATGCTGGGGAAGAGGAAGAGTCAGATGTGCAGAGGTCTGCACAGCAGGGCTGCTGGTCTGAAAGTGAGATGCAGGTGAGTTGCTCCCCCTTTTTATAGGCAGTATAGGTTTTCCCCTATGTATCCTTTTACATCCTCTAGGCATCCTCTAGACATCCTTAATATCGGAGATAGGTCCCCTCTGCGAACGTTTTTTCCACTTTAAATGCTTTCTTTGCGTGCTGCATCCGCTTTCATCCTTTCTCCGTCTGTGCTACGAACGCTGCGCATCCGTTCCGCGTCCATTCTGCTTCCTCCCTGCATCCGAGCGGATGCGAGTTGCGCAGATGCGGAAGGGATGCAGAACAGATGTCCCCCGTATGCCTAGCGGATGCAGAACGGATGCATTGGATACATTTTCCGCTCAAAATTTTGAGCAGCTCAAAACCCTCTGAGCAGATGAACCGTCAATAGACAGATGCTGGATGGATAGAGAGGAAGCAAAACGGAGGCAGTGAGTACAGAACGGAAGCATCGCATTAACCAACGGATGGCAAGTGTTTTTCTCTGTTTTACATCCTCTTTCCATCCATTGGTGCAGTGTGACAGGGGCTTTACCTCCCCATCAAGCCACTGATTGTGGAATAGAATTAGAGCCTGGGGTGAAATTACCAAAACCAAAGATGTATTCCATGACGCCTGCTGAAATGACTGAATTAAGGAAATACATCGACAGCAATTTGGAACAAGGTTTTATTGAGCCTGCCAAATCAAGACTAGCTTCCCCCTTGTTGTTCAAGAAGACAGATGGCGGGGTTGAGGTTGTGTGTTGAGGTATGAATGCCACATGTGTCAAAAACATGTATCCTCTCTCCCTTATGAAGGACTTATTGAATCACCTGTTGAAGGGCAAGATATTCACCAAGTTAGATCTCAGGGAAGCTTACTACTGGGTCTGCATCAAAGAAGGAGATGAGTGGAAAACTGCTTTTAACTGCCCTCTGGGTAGCTTCCAATTCAAAGTCATCCCTTTCGGACTTCAGGGGGCTTGGGCAATGTTTATGCAGCCCATCAATGAGGTGCTACACCTGCACCTTTACCCGGGGGTCCTCATGTACCTGAATGACATCCTTATCTTCAGGGAAACCATGGAAGAACATGTTCAATTGGTCCAACAGATTCTAGAAAAACTTCTAGCCGCCAAATTATATGTGAAACTCTCAAAATGTGAATTCCACAAAGAGTCGCAGGACTACTTAGTCTACTGAATATCCAACCTGGGAATTGAAATGGACCCCAGAAAGGTGAAAGCGGTGTTGGACTGGCAACCCACCAGAACCCAAAAACAACTTCAAAGATTCTTGGGGTTTGCCAACTTCTATAGATAATTCCTTCCTTTGCTGAAGTTGCCCTCCCATTGATGGAGCTATTAAAAACGGGCCTGTCACCCACCAAACCAAAGCCGACTCAACCCCTATGGACTGTCAGAAAGCTTTCAAGGCCTTAAAACACCTATTCACAACTGAGCCCATCTGTTGAATTACCTAAGAGTGAAGGGAATATGATCATTGGACTATAATTGACTTATTTTCTAAACAGGTCCATTTTATAGCCTGCAAAGGACTTCCATGTGCGAAGAAACTTGCAAAAGTGTTCATGAAACATATCTATAGACTACATGGAGTACCTCATAGAGTAATATCAGACAGTGGGGTACAATTACTGCAACATTTTGGAGGGAATTTCTGAAATCCATTGGTTCCTCTCAAGGGTCATCCTCAGCTTTCCATCCTGCTTGTAATGGAGCAGCGGAGAGGACTAACGCCATGATTGAACAATATATTAGATGCGTAACATTGTAAACAATGTTATCCCTAACAAGATGCTATGTAAATTATCAACAATTATTACCTTTTGCAGAGGTTGCTTACAATAATGCAGTACATAGCAGCATGGGATTAACTCCATTCCAAATCAACACTGGAATGGATTTTGTCCCGATGCCAGAGTTACCTAGACAACCTCCATCCTTCATGTCCCTAACAGAATGGATGAACTCATTAAAGAAAGGATGGGAAGATTCAAAAAACCTTTGACCGAAGCTACAAAAAATTATAAAAACAGGCAGATAAACATAGATCCCTTTTAAAGTAGGGGACAAAGTATATTTGTCAACCAAGTATCTTAGGTTGAAAATGCCCGGTAAGAAGCTGTGTCCAAAATTCTTGGGTCCGTTCCCAATTTCAAAGATAATCAATCCAGTCACTGTCCAATTAAGTCTTCCTCAACTTTTGGGGGAAAAATCATCTGGTGTTTTATTGTAGTTTACTAAAACCAGCTACTATATCAATGATAAGCCCACTGTCAATCGCTCCCCCTAAACCAATAATGGTACAAGGGGAAACACATTATGAGATTCAAAAAATTCTTGATTACACCATGGCCGATTGCAATATTTGGTCTTATGTTGGTAGTTCAGGCTGATCAATTGGTAAACCAATTCCATGAGGATTTTCCCCACAAACTGAAGGGTCCTCGTGGGAGAGGAGGGGGTATAAGGATTAATTGGTAAACCAATTCCATGAGGATTTTCCCCACAAACCGAAGGGTCCTCATGGGAGAGGAGGGGGTATCAGGATTAATTGGCTTAATTTTGCCTCATTCTTCTGCACACAAAAAGGGCTGTTTTGTTGTGCCTGGGGTAATAGATTCAGATTACACTGGTATCCTCATGATTCAGATTTGAGTGAATCTTCCTCAAGTTCTTCCTTGTAATTCTTCTGTTGCTCAATTGGTTCTTCTTCCACATGAAATTCCATCTCCTGGTATAGGTAATTGTGAAGATGCAGGATTTGGATCAACTTTATCTGGAGGCTTACTTCATCAGCTGAACTCCTCTCGTCCTTTGTTAACGCTCTTCCTTAAAGCCCATGTCATACTGCACCAACGGATGCAAGAGGATGTAAAACGTTAAAAAAAGCTTGCCATCTGTTGGAAAACGCGATGCATCCGTTGTGTACTCATTGCATACGTTTTTCACACACTCTATCCGTCCAGCATGTATCTACTGCTATTTCATCCGCTCAAAAAGTTTTGAGCTGCACAAAACTTTTTGAGTGGATGAATTATCCAATGCATCCATTCTACATCCGTTACGCATACGGGGAACATCCGTTATACATCCGTGGTCATCCGTTATGCGTCTGCTATATCCACTAGGCATCCGCTGCGCATCCGCACAACTCAAATCCGCTCCAGCGGAAAATGGACACAGGGAGGAAGCAAAACGGAGGTGGAACAGACAGCATTTGTAGCACAGACCTAGAAAGGATGAAAGCAGATGCAGCTCGGATATAAAGCATTAAAATGGAAAAAACATTCATACAGGGGACGTATCTCGGATGATGGATCGGGAGAAGAGCAGAGTTTGTACTGTATGACAAGCTGATCATGGAGCTGAGGAACGAAGACACTCATGCATTCCAGAACTTCATCAGGATGCCACCAGCCATGTTTGATGAAGTTGTGGAGCATCTGAGACCAAGGTTGATCAAGGCAAACACCAACTTCCATCCCAGCCTGGATCCTGGGCTGAAGGTGGCACTCACTCTGCATCACCTGGCCTCTGGAACCACATACAGGACCATGCAGTACTCGTGCAGGGTGCCACACAACACCATCAGCATTGTGGGCAGAGAAGTGGTGCAGGCCATCATCGAAGAATACCTGGAGGAGCTCCTCCAGTGTCCCACCACTGAAGAAGGCTGGAAGAAAGTTGCAGAGCAGTGGTATCAGAAGTGGAACTACCCCCACACCGTTGGAGCCATAGATGGGAAGCAAGTGGCCTGCAAAGCTCCAGTCAAGTCTGGGCCCACTTATTTCAACTACAAGGGCTTCTTCAGTATCATCCTCTTCGCCATGGTCGATGCTGACTACAAGTTCATGTACATCGATGCTTCAGGCAACGGGTCAGCTTCAGATGCCCAGGTATACAACACCAGTGACCTCAAGGAGGGGCTGGAACACAACCTCATCATGGGCTTCCCAGATCCAGACCCCCTACCCAACGACACACAAGATGTGCCCTACTTCATCATGGGGGATGACGCCTTCTCCCTCAGAACCTACCTCATGAAGCCCTACACCTCCAGATGCCTCACCCGTGAAGACAGGATCTTCAACTACAGGCTGTCCAGGGCAAGGTGGGTGGTGGACAACGCCTTTGGCATCCTGGCCAGCAGGTTCCAGGTTCTTCTCACCACCATGCAGCATCACCCACAGACTGTGAGGAGCATCGTGGAAGCTTGCTGCATCCTGCATAATCTTATGCGCACCTGCTACCCAGTTTAGCAGAACAGGCTTGTGGACTGTCAACAAGGGAATGGGGACATGGATCCTGGGGAATGGAGGCAAGGGTGAAACCTGATAGACACTGTGGATGTGCAAGGCACCAACAGAGCTTCACATGGAGGGAAGAAGCAGCGCAACCTCCTGAAACACTGGTGAAACTCCCCAGCTGGAGCAGTGGAGTGGCAAGACAGGATGATATATGATTAATGGATGCTTCCTTCAGCCTCTCTCATCACACTGATGAGATTGTGCCATGTATGTTGAGTGGCCCTACAATGAATAGGAGAGAAAACTCTTAATAAAGAGTTTTGTTTATGTTGAAATGTGCTGATGAATGATTAAATTGTTATTGATAATAAAGGGCCATAGGTGTGGCACCTGGGAGGGTGGACCATACAGTCCTACTATGCTTGCACTGGAGGTTTATTTATCCCACAGCTATTACCCATCCCACAGGTATCCCTGACCATCCCACAGCTATTACCCTTCCCACAGGTATCCCTGGTAATCCCACAGCTATTATCCATCCCAAAGGTATCCCTACTCATCCCACAAGCATGCAAAGGCTTAAGCATTTTTCACCAACACTTTATTAAGTAAAATAAATGACCCAAGTGTGTGAAGCAAAGAAAACCTTTATTAATAACAGTTAAGTAAAGTGTAGGACTTTATTTAAAAAGCAAAAGGAACCAATAAAAATGTCCCAAGCAATGATAAAGTCAATTGGTAGCAACTCAGTCTCTGGCAATGTTTTCAGTCACTCTGAGGCATGTCCATGGTCTCAGGTGTAAAGGGTCCAGGGACTGTGGAGGTGGCAGTGGCTGGAGTGCTGGCCTGAGGCACCATTGGGGTGCCTGCCCCCGGGAGGACAACAGGAGATGGTGTGTTCAGGAAGCTCTCAGAAAGCTGGCTCAGCCCAGTGAGGTTGGGAGGCCCTTCATCCAGGACCTGGGATGTCAGGCACAGGACTGATGACAGATGTTCGGGCTTGGCTGTGGGGTGGAGGAAGGAGTGTAGTGGGGATGTCTGGTGTGCAGCTGGGTGAGGTGAGGCATCTGTGGTGTGCAAGGAAACATCTGTGGCATCGGTGGCATCTGTGGCATCTGTGGCATCGGTGGCGTCTGTGGCATCGGTGGCATCAGTGGCATCAGTGGCATCTGTGGCATCGGTGGCATCGGTGGCACCTGTGGCGTGTGATGTACCTGTGCTTGGACTGGGAAGGGCTGCCTGTGCTGCCGGAACTCCTGGTAGCTGTAGCCTTGGTAGGAGAGGGGCTGTTGAAAGCCTTGGAAGGGCTGTGACATTGCCTGGGGTGGAGAAGCAGACCTGGAGTGTGTGGGAGCAGGTTCAGCTGGGCCTGGAGGGTGGTGCAGCAGCGCCATGATCCTCTCCTTCATCACCTGGTACTGGGGCTCGGGCATGTCCATGAGGTTCTGGGTCACTTAGGTGAGGAAGGGCTTGCAGTTTGAGGATGGAATCTTGAAGTGTACCAGCTGAGAGAGGAGATCTGCACTGGTCTTGATGGTTTCCCTGATCTCCAGCAGGAAAGTGTGGCTCTGTTTCTCCGGTCTGCCTCTGTGCCTGCTTTCTGTGGAGGTGGATCTGGGGGTGGGGGTGGGTTGGTCCCTGATGGTTGCTGCTTCTTCTTGCTCTATGTGTGTGAGAGAATCCTCCACATCCTCCAGCATAGGGTATGAAGCTGTCGGGGGGGTCTCTGTCGCGGGGTGCTCTGTGGACACCTGCCCGGACATGGTCACTGTCTCCTGACCAGAAGAGGACTGGCTGTCTGTGGGCTGCCTGAGAGTGAGGGTAGACCGAGGAGCTGCTCCTCGGTGGTGGACCTCAACCTCCAGGAAGCTGCACGTAGCTCTCCCGGTCGGTGAGCTTGACCGCGGCCTGGCCAGATTTCTTCAGGTGCAGCTTCCCGTACCAGGTATGCATATGCTTCCACCACCCGAGGAGGATCTCAGCAGTGTAGCCCAGGCTCTGTGCCTTCTGTCTCCAAGCCACCTGCTTCCGCTTGGTGTCTCTATACAGCCTGTGGCCCTTCCTCCACATATACTCATTCTCCCTCAGCCACTCCAGCACCTCCTCCTCATGCTCCTCTGCGATGGAGTACTCCTTCCTCTCTCTCTTCTCCTTGCCTTGCCTCTTCCTCCCTCTGGCAGGGCCTTCATCATCAGGGTTTTCAAGGCTTTGGGGCTGGTCCACCACAGCAGCAGCAGGAGAAGCAGCAGGAGAAACAGCAGGAGAAGCAGCACCAGCAGCAGCACCAGCAGCAGGAGAAGCACCACCACCAGCAGCAGCAGGAGAAGCAGCAGCAGCAGCAGGAGGAGAACCAGCAGCAGAAGCAGCAGCAGCAGAGTCAGCGCCAGGGATGGGTTGGTGGATCTATCCCTCTTGCCAGGGCTGGCAGAAGATGGCACAGGCTTCCTCTTCTTCCCCATGGTCTCTGATGAAGATGTGTCTGGCAGCAGGTCTTTCCTCTGAATGTTGGCCTCATGCGAGCTGCCTCCTTTTATATCCATGTGGCTGATGCAATGCATCCTCCCCGCATGCGCAGTTAACGCTACGCATCCATTCTGTATCCACTCTGCATCCGCTACGCATCCGCTACGCTTCCGCATCATCCGCTCTGCATCTGCTTCATCCGCTACACATTTGCTCTTTCCGCTACGCGTCCGCTTTGCTATGCTCCTCCAGAAGCCCTGCGGACGTGCCATCCACTTCCATCCGCTTCCATCCGCTAGGCTTCCATTGAGCATCCGTTTTACATCCGCGCTACGTCCTCCCCCCATCCGTTCTTTTCCGTTCTGTTTATGCAAATTTTTGCCCCTTTTGAGAGTGGATAAGAACGGATGGAGCCACTCCCGGATTTTTGGCCGTCCGCTGTGTCCTTTTACATATGTTTTGCATCCGTCAGGCGATGTGACCTAGCCTTAATAAACAACCATTTCAAGGGATATTGGATATTGGAGCCAATGTTACTGTTATCTCCTCTTTACAGTGGCCAGTACAGTGGCCAAAAATGAGTTTCTTCATTGTGGGGAATAGGAGATTCTACAGCTGCTTGGCAGAATGTTCAATAAATTAATGTTACAACATCTGCTGGTAAGTCCTTTTTCCTACAACCATACATTCTAGATATTCATACTAATATTTGGGGCTGTGATATCCTTTCTCTTCTTAATGCCCGTTTGATTTTCTTCCTCTTAAATGGCTCTGTTCTACGCCGGTTTGGGTGGAACAATGGCCATTAATAAGGGAAAAACTTGCTGCTTTACAACAATTGGTTCAAGAACAATTGGCTGCTGGTCATATAGAACCTTCTAATAGTCCTTGGAATACTCCTTTTTTTTGTTATAAAAAAGGAAAATGGGAAATGGCCTTTACAATGTGGTCTACCAAATCCTAACTTAATTCCTAATTTTTATAAATTATTGGTAATTGATTTTAAAGACTGCTTTTTTACTATACCTTTGCAGCCTCAAGACAAAGAAAAATTTGCATTTACTGTCCTAGTTTTTAATAATAGCATGCCCACAAAATGATATCATTGGCGAGTGTTGCCTCAGGGAATACTTAATTCCCCTACACTTTTGTCAATATTTCGTGGATAATGCCCTTCAAGCCTTTCAGAATAAATTTCCTTCCTATTTAGTCTATCATTATATGGATGATATATTGATAGCAGCCCTGGATTTTGATGAATCTACGTTATTAAAGCCCCTGTTACACTGCACCAACGAATGCAAAGAGGATGTAAAACGGACAAAAAAGCTTGCCATCCGTTGGTTAACGCGATGTATCCGTTCTGTACTCACTGCCTCCGTTTTGCTTCCTCTCTATCCGTCCAGCATCCGTTTATGGACGTTTCATCCACTCAGAAAGTTTTGAGCTGCTCAAAACTTTTGCACGGAAAATGTATCCAATTCGTCCGTTCTGCATCCGCTATGCATCCGCTATGCATCCGTTCTGCATCCGCTATATCCGCTAGGCATCCGTTCCGCATCCGTGCAACTCGCATCTGCTCGGACGCAGGGAGGAAGCGGAATGGACGCGGAACAGATGCAGAACGGATGCCTAGCGGATGCAGCACAGAAACAAAGCATTTAAAATGGAAAAAACGTTCGCAGAGGGGACCTATCTCGGATATTAAGGATGTCTAGAGGAGGGGTCCTATCTCGGATATTAAGGAGGTCTAGAGGATGCCTAGAGGATGCCTAGAGGATGCAAAGGGACGCCTATACTGCCTATAAAAAGGGGGAGCAACTCACCTGCATCTCACTTTCAGACCAGCAACCCAGCTGTGCAGACCTCTGCAGCCTTCATCTGACTCTTGCTCTTCCAGCATCCAGTCATGTCCACCGTGGATCATAACACAGTCCTTTTGGCAGCCACCATCCTACTGCAACAGTGCAAAGCCATCTACAGGCTCTGTGAACTCTACTACGGGAAGAAAAAGAGGCGGCCAAGAAGCATCTAGGTCCGAAGATGGATCGGGAGAAGAACAGAGTACAGACTGTACAACAAGCTGATGGTGGAGCTCAGGAACGAAGACCCTCGGGCATTCCAGAACTTCATGAGGATGCCTCCAGCCATGTTTGATGAAGTTGTGCAGCGCCTGACACCCAGGTTGACCAAGGCAAACACCAACTTCTGGCCCAGCCTGGAACCTGGGCTCAAGGTGGCACTCACTCTGCGCCACCTGGCCTCAGGGACCACCTACAGGAGCATGCAGTACGGCTGGAGGGTGCCACACAACACCATCAGCATTGTGGTCAGAGAAGTGGTGCAGGCCATCATCGAAGAATACCTGGAGGAGCTCCTACAGTGTCCCTCCACTGAAGAAGGATGGAAGAAAATTGCAGAGCAGTGTTATCAGAAGTGGAACTTCCCCCACACCGTTGGAGCCATTGATGGCAAGCACGTGGCCTACAAAGCTCCAGCCAACTCAGGGTCCTTTTATCACAACTACAAGGGCTTCTTCAGCATCATCCTCTTTGCCATGGTTGATGCTGACTACAAGTTCATGTACATCGATGCTTCAGGCAATGGCTCATGTTCAGATGCCCAGGTATACAATGCCATTCACCTCAAGGAGGGGCTGGAACGCAACCTCATCATGGGCTTCCCAGATCCAGATCCCCTGCCCAATGACATGCAAGATGTGCCCTACTTCATCGTCGGGGATGATGCCTTCCCCCTCAGAACCTACCTCATGAGGCCCTACATTTCCAGACTCCTCACCCATGAAGAGAGGATCTTCAACTACAGGCTGTCCAGGGCAAGGTGGGTGGTGGAGAACGCCTTTGGTATCCTGGCCAACAGGTTCCAGGTACTTCTCACCACCATGCAGCATCACCCACAGACTGTGAGGAGGATCCTGGAAGCTTGCTGCATCCTGCACAATCTCGTGCACACCCGCTACCCAGTCTTGCAGAACAGCTCGTGGACCTCCCAACAAGGCAATGGGGACATGGAGCCTGGGGAATGGAGTCAAGGGCAAAACCTGATAGACACTGAGGATGTGCAAGGCCCCAACAGAGCCTCACGTGAAGGGAAGAAGCAGCGCAACCTCCTGAAACACTGGTGCAACTCCCCAGCTGGAGCAGTGGAGTGGCAAGACAGGATGATAGATGACTAATGGGTGCTTCCTTCAGCCTGTCTCATCACACTGATGAGATTGGGCCATGTATGTTGGGTGGGCCTACAATGAATAGGGAGTTTAATAAAGAGTTGTGTTTGTGTTGACATGTGTGGATCAATGATTACATTATTATTGATAATAAAGAGCCATAGGTGTGGCACCTGGGAGAGTGGACCATACAGTCCCACTATGCTTACACTGGAGGTTTATCTATCCCCACAGCTATTACCCATCCTAAAGGTATCACCCACCCCACTGCTATCTTAACCCACCCCACAAGCATGCAAAGGCTTAAACCAATTCTAAAAGTTTCCACCAAGACTTCATTAAAAAAAAGAAATGAAGCAAGTGTGTGAATCAAAGATAAACTTTATTGAACAACAAGCTGTAAAAGAAAAATGACCCAAGTCAAATGTCCAAATAAAGTCCACACCCAGTCTCTGGCAGTCTTCACGGTCACTCGGAGGTGTGCCCAGTCTCAGGGGTGAAGGGTCCAGGTGCTGTGGAGGTGGTTGCTGCTGCAGTGCTGGTCTGAAGCACCACTGGGTTGCCTGGCCCCGAGAGGACAACAGGTGAAGGTGTGTTGAGAAAGCTCTAGGAAATCTGGCTCAGACCCGTGATGCTGAGAGGTCCTTCCTCCATGCCATGGGGTGTCAGCCCCAGTACTGATGAGAGATGTACTGAGGCCGGGCTTGGCTGTGGGGTGGAGGAAGGAGTAGTGTAGTGGGGCTGTCTGGTCTGCAGCTGGGTGAGGACTGGCGTGGGTGGCATCGCTGTCATCGGTGGCATCATTGGAGTGGGTGGCATCGATAGCATCAGTGGAACCGGTGGCAACGGTGTCGCCCGATGACTCTGTGACTGGACTGGGAAGGGCTGCTGCCTGTGCTGCTGGACCTCCTGGTAGCCATAGCCCTGGTAGGTGAGAGGCTATGGGAAGCCTTGGAATGGGAGGGACATCACCTGGGGTGGAGGAGCAGACCTGGACTGGGTGGGAGCAGGTTCCTCTGGATTTGGCAGGTTGTGAAGCAGCTCGGTGATCCGGTCCTTCACGACCTGGTACTGGGGTTCCTCCATGTTCCTGAGGGTCTGGTTGACATAGGTGAGGAAGGGCTTGCGGTTGGAGGAGTCGGAGTCGGTGTGGACCAGCTGAGAGAGGAGATCTATGCTGGTGCGGATGGTGTTCCTGATCTCCAGCAGGACAGTGTGGCTCTGCCCCTCCTGCTGTCTGGCTCTCTGCCTTTATGTGGAGGTGGAGCTGGGGGGTGGTGGATGCAGCTACGACTGTGGTGGACGCAACATCTCCTTTCTCCCACCGCACCAGGGAGTCCTCCACGCACTCCACCACGGTTACAACACCTGTCCGCGGGTTCTCCGCCGTGGCACGCTCCACAGAAACCTGCCTGGAGACAGGGACTGACTCTTGGCCAGAAGAGGACTGGCTCTCAGCAGGCTGCCAGAGAGAGAGGGTCGTGAGAGGGGCTGCTGGTGCTCCTCAGTGGTGGATCTCACCCTCCAGGAAGCTGCACCTGGCCATGACGTAGGTCTCTCTGTCCGTCAGCTTAACCGTGGCCTGGCCAGATTTCTTGAGGTGCAGCTTCCCGTACCAGGTGTGCATGTGCTTCCACCAGCCGAGGAGCACCTCCGAAGTGTAACCCATACTCTCCGCCCTCTCTCTCCAAGCAGCCTGCTTCCTTTTGGTGTCCCTCTACAGCCGGTGTCCCTTCCGCCACAGATAGTCATTTTCTCTCAGCCACTCCAGCATCTCATCTTCATGTTCCTCCTCAATATAGTATTGCCTCCTCTCCCGTTGTCGCATACGCCTCTTCCTCACTTTGGCAGGACCCGATGGGCCCTCATCAGAGGGGCTCCCAGGTAGTAGGGGCTGCTCCTCCACACCAGCAGCAGCAGCAGCAGGAGGATCATCATCATCATCATCATCATCATCATCATCATCATCATCACCAGCAGGTTCATAATCATCATCATCATCAGCAGCAGCAGCAGCACCAGCACCAGCAGGATCATCATCAGCAGCAGCAGCAGCACCAGCAGGATCAGCAGCAGCAGCAGCACCAGCAGCACCAGCAGCACCAGCAGCAGGACCAGGAGCACGAGCAGGACCAGCAGGACCAGCAGGACCAGGAGCAGCTTCAGCAGAGTAAGCACCAGCAGAAGCACCACCACCAGGAGCAGCTTCAGCAGAGTAAGCACCAGCAGAAGCACCACCGCCAGGAGCAGCTTCAGCAGAACCTCCAGCACCAGAAGAGCGAGCCCGAGCAGCAGAAGCCCCAGCAGAAGATGAGTCAGGGACAGGGGGCGGGAGGGTGGCCCTGTCCGTCTTGCCAGGGATGGCGGCAGGTTGCTGAGGCTTTCGCTTCTTCCCCATGGTTGTGGGGTTGCTGGCTGGCAGGGAGGCTGGCAGGCACCAAGGCTGGCAGGAAGGCAGACAGGCAGGCAGGCACCAAGGCTGGCAGGCAGACTGGCTGGCAGGGAGGCTGGCAGGCAGCAAGGCTGGCAGGAAGGCTGGCAGGCACCAAGGCTGGCAGGAAGGCTGGCACCAAGGCTGGCAGGCAGGCTGACAGGCAGGCAGGCAGCAAGGCTGGCAGGCAGGCTGGCAGGAAGGCTGGCAGGAAGGCAGGCAGGCAGGCACCAAGGCTGGCAGGTAGACTGGCTGGCAGGGAGGCTGGAAGGCAGGCTGGCAGGCAGGCAGAGAGCAAGGCTGGCAGGGAGGCTGGCCAGGAGGCTTGGAGGCAGGTTGGCAGGAAGGCTGGCAGCAAGGCTTGCAGGCAGGCATTCAGGCAGGGCAGGCAAGGACTCGATGTATCCAGCAGCAGGTCTTTCCTCTGAATGCTGGCCACGTGTGAGCTGCTTCCCTTTATATCCGTGTGGCTTACGTAATGCATCCCCCCTGCATCCACAATTAACGCTCGGCATCCGTTTGGCTTCCGCTGTGCATCCGCTAGGCTTCCACTCTCCATCCACTTCATCCGCTCTGCATCCGCTGTATCCTTTCCGCATCCGCTTTGCTGAGGTTCCCCAGAAGCCTTGCGGATGTGCCATCCACTCCCATCCGCTCCCATCTGCTGGGCTTCCGTTCCGTGTCCGCTTTCCGTCTGCTCTGTGTCCTCCCCGCGTCCGTTCCTTTCCGTGTTATCCGCTCCAGTTATGCAAATTTTTGCCCCTTTTGAGAGCAGATAACAACAGATGGAACATTTTGCTCGTCCGTTGTGTCCTTTTTACATACGTTTTGCGTCCGTTGGACAGTGTGACAGGGCCTTAAAAGAGTTAACGGATATTGTGGCACAACAGGGATTGTATATAGCCTCAAAAAAAATTCAAAAGGTGGAACCTTATACCTACTTAGGACATAGAATGTTGCACAATTTTTCCATTCCAATTCTTCCTGTATTACAAGTACAGAAATCATATACATTAGTACAATGGCAAACATTACTTGGCATTATTAATTGGGCATGCCATTCTTCTACATTACAACTGGTGATATGTTTCCCTTATTTCAGTCTTTGAAGGGAGCACAATCATCAGGGGATCTAGTTGTATTCACTGATCCTCAAAAAACATGCCTTTAAGAAATATTGAATAAGTTTAAGCATCGATATGTGGACAGGATAACATCCTTAACAATAGGACTTTGTTTAGCTATGCTTCCTACTACACCCTTACCCACAGGATGTCTTTATTCTAATGCGTCCCCGCAAGCGGTCAACATTCATGAATGGATTAACTTGTCAGCTACTCCACCTGGAAACATTTATCCTTATCAATTAGCATTAGAGGATTTGATTATTAAAGGTCGTAAATGAACCTTACATCTTACAGGACAGGATCTCATTAGCATAACTTTCACTCGTACAAAAGTTGAATATGAACATTTGATGATGATTTCAGAATCATATCAGATAGCCTTTTCTCAATATGTGGGAAACTTGTTGTATTCTTTACCCAAGGATCTTAGACAACTACTTTAAATCCGGCCTTTTCTTCTATTTTTAAATCCTATTTCTAAAGCTCTTATATTCTTCACTGATGGATCACCTACAAGGGGTGTGGTTGTCTGGCAGATTCAACAACAATGGTATT
Organism: Laticauda colubrina; assembly: GCA_015471245.1. Lineage (NCBI taxonomy): Eukaryota > Metazoa > Chordata > Lepidosauria > Squamata > Elapidae > Laticauda > Laticauda colubrina. The sequence continues at coordinate 19,447,131 of BLBF01000019.1, forward strand.
CTAAACTTACTGCCATAAATTTCAGCTCAGCATGCTGAGCTAGCTGCTGTGATTTTGGCTTTACAATTGTTCAATGACCAACCTATTAACTTGATCGTTGATACTCAATATGTGTATTTAGCTATGCAATCTCTTCCTTTTTCTTATTTAGCTCTCTCTTTGGATAAGAATTTGTTATCCCTGTTTTTATTTTTAAAGAATAGTTTGGAAACTTGCTTGTATTCTTTGTATGTAGAACACATTCAAAGTCATACTCCCTTTACCAATGCCTTGACTGAAGGAAATCGAAAGGCAGATGAATCCTTAAAGGATGTTGCCTCTTTGTTTGTTGATCCTATTGATAGTCATTCTTATTTTCATCAAAATGCCAAATTGCTTGCAAAGCAATTTAAAATTTCATTATCTCAAGCCTGGGATATTGTCCGTACTTGTCCAGCTTGTCAGCAACTGGCAGTTCCCTTTCCAGTAGGTGTCAACCCACGAGGAACCCAAGCTAATCAAATTTGGCAAATGGATGTAACTCAATTTTAAACCTTGAAGCCATACTGTTATCTTCACATGTCTATTGACACTCATTCACATTTCCTTTGGGTTACTGTTTCAAAACATGAACGTACTTCAGATGTTATTTCTCATTGTCTATCCTCTTTTGCTGTAATGGGTCGGCCTTCTCAGTTGAAAACTGACAATGGCCCCGCTTATATTAGTAAGGAATTTCAAACCTTTTGTCAGAAATGGAACATTACTTTAGTGCACGGAATTCCTTACAACTCTCAGGTTCAAGCTATAGTTGAGCGAACTCATCGTACTTTTAAGGCGTTGCTTCAAAAACAATTACAAACTGAGTCTGGCCCTTACCATCTGCAAAAGATTCAAAATCTCATAGCATTATACACTTGCAAAAGATTCAAAATCTCATAGCTGTAGCATTATATACTTGGAATTATTTAACCTTTTTAGATTCTCTTGCAGGCTCACCTGTTAATTTGCATTTTCGAACTACTGAATCTTTAGCAAGGCCTTTGGTAAAGTATCACCAAGCTCCAGATCCAACCTGGAAAGGCCCTACACCACTGATCACCTGGGGTCGTGGTTACGCTGCCGTGGAAGATCCTTCTACTGGACAAGCAGTATGGGTTCCAGCGCATAGCATGGCATCAGGGCCTTCACAACCCTATTCTGGATTTCAATCTTCATCTGAACACAGAAGTCTGCCTTCCAAGGTCAAAGCGCCCGAAATCCATCACTTGGGGTCAGGTTAAATCTACATATCAAGCTCAACAACAAACAGGCCTCATTACCTCAGACTCCTGAAAATCTTGTTGCTACTGTTTTTGCTATTATTACTGCTAATTCTGTTACAATTTTACTTTATATTTTCTTGTTTATGGTTAATGGTGTTTTTGCTCAAAATGACACTTCTGTGGTTTGTCTTACCCTAATTTGTGGGTTCGTCATGCCCAATACATATTTATGACCCATGGCACAAATATTACTTTATACTATGACCCCCCAATGGCATTTGGTCAAATTTCTTTTACCCCTAACTTGATCATGTCTTCTACATTTATTGTCTCACAACTACAATCTATTTCACACTCCTGGCTATTTTCTAACCCCCCTATACAATTGAATTCTGTCCATTGGCGTTATTTGAAAGTTAGTCAATTTACAAGGGGTCTGTGTTTCTGTTGTCACGCTAAACACACTTGGCTTCATAATTGGTCTGATTATGATGCTGCCCAGCACATATTTTAAAAGCTGGGGAATTATAGTTATTGTTCTAACCACTATTGGTGGTCAGGTACCTTTAATTCTTCTTTGCATGGCAATACATGCAATACAGCTCCTGATATGTATCCTGACAATTTTCCTATTTTTAATGCCTCTGATCAATCTAATGTAGGACTGAAATGCGCTGGTTGGCAGCTTAAGAATCTTAATATGTGGTTCTTTTTTGATAAATATGTCACTAAAGCCCATGTCACACTGCACCAATGGATGGAAAGAGGATGTAAAATGGAGAAAAACACTTGCCATCCATTGGTTAACACGATGCATCCGTTCTGTACTCACTGCGTACGTCTTTCATATGTTCTATCCATCCAGCATCCGTCTACTGAGATTTCATCCGCTCAAAAAGTTTTGAGCTGCACAAAACCTTTTGAGCGGATGAACTTTCCGCAGCGTTCGTTCTACATCTGCAACACATACAGGGAACAAACGTTCTACATCCGTTACACGACCGCTGTATCGGCTTGGCATCCGCTCCACATCCGTGCAAATCAAATCCACTCCAGCGGAAAACGGAAAGAGGGAGGAAGCGAAACGGACGTGGAACGTCCGTGCAGCGTTAGTAGCACAGACATAGAAAGGATGTAAGCGGATGCAGCTTGCATATAAAGCATTAAAATGGAAAAAACGTTCGTATAAGGGACGTATCTCGGATATTTAGGATTTCTGGAGGATGTCTAGAGGATGCAGAAGGACACCTAGCGGAAAACCTATATTTCTTATAAAAAGGGGGAGGAAATCACTTGGATCTCACTTTCAGTCCAGCAGCCCTGGTGTGCAGACCTCTTCAGCCTTGCTCTTGCTCTTGCTCTTCCACAGCATCCAGTCATCTCCACCATGGATCGTCGCACACTCCTTTTGGTAGCCACCATCATACAATTGCGATACATTCATAAATCTTTGAATCCTCCATTTAAAATAAAAAACGAGGATATGTAGAGTTGTAATTGCAGGAATGTTCTTATCTCGGATGGCAAACCTCAGATAAAGAATGTTTACAAGCAATTACAACTCAGGCAAACAAAGTCAATAATCTAAAGGAGGATTAGAGAGAGGAAATAAACAAATGATAATTAATTGTGTTAATTACTATTATACTGAACAGTAACTAAAGTTAAGCAGTAACCAAAGTTAACCAATGATGGAGGATAACTAAAAATGTGTATAAATGTAAGACTATAAAGTTCATCATGATGATTCAGTTGATCATGATCAAACATCTCGACTGCCTCTTCATTACAACAAATATCTTAAGTCTAAGACAGCCAAAATGTAATGTATCATGCAAGCCTAGCTTTTTTACTCTGTTAAGCTACATAATTTCCTATGATTATATAAAGTAGTTAATAACAAAATCTTTAATTTATGGCTCAGCATGTTGTAAGAAGCGGGCTAATGAGAAACATTTGTGTATTTGAGGTTTATGCATATGCATTATTAAAGTAACCTGCTGTTTTTAAGCTGCTATGGCAGCAATTTTTATTAGTATGTTTAAAGGGCAGTTAATTAACCTGGATTATTAGGCCTGTTAGGGATAACATTGTTCACCCTGTTTTAGGTGAAATACTAACTATGAATCATAGTTAGTGTATGCAGCTTTAAATGTAAAATAGCAACTGTGGGTGTGGTTATGAAAACCATATAAAAGTAGCAAGGCTACAGCTTGCTCTCTCTCTCTCTGGCTTTGATGATCACTGATTACTGCTTGGAAGCAAGACTGCATTGCTCCAACGGGAGAGACAACAACGGACTGATATATGTGAACTGACAATAGGATATTCTACATGGACTTTGCTAACTGAATATCCCTGAATGGACTGACTACATGGTAAATGAATATTGGACTGTTTTTTGACTATGCTATAAACTTATACTGGAATAAAATATATTCTTGATAGCACAAGCGTATCTGTTATTTTTACTGTATGTTAATAAACATACAAGCTTAGCTCACTCATTTATCTGTGTGCCTATCTGACTAACGCTGCACATTCTGTTTAGCTTGTCTACCTAACCCTGGTTGGGGAACCCAGGCTTAACAAGGCCATAAAAATCCCAATTTAAAATTCATTGCCTTCTTTTTAAATCACTATACATTTAACAGAATTATCTAATGCAGTGAAGGTGTGGTACATCATGGAGTAAGAAGTAATGTTACTGGAAGAATAGTGGAAGTGAAGCATGCAAGTGGAGTGGAGAATGTGTAGGATTAACACATGCAGAAAATAATAATGAAACTTATTTGCATCTGAAATGAATTCCACAGTGCATTAGATTTAAAAAATTACAATTTGCTTTACATAGTTAAATAGTTTAAATGGTTAACAATACACTCAATGACACATAATCAAAAATCAATCAATACAAAGTTAATGTTGCAATTAATGCTGGATTTTTGGAAGCAGATGATTTAAAATTCTCATGGTCCAACATTCCCAAATTAGACATACTATTGGGAATAGCAATAGTACTTAGACTGATATACTGCTTCACAATGCTTTACAGCCCTCTCTAAGCAATTTATAGGGTTAAATAGTGCCCCCAACAATCTGGGTCCTCATTTTCCCTATCACAGAAGGATGGAAGGTTGAGTCAACCTTGAGCCTGGTGAGATTCGAACTGCCAAATTTCAGGCAGCCAGCAGTCAGCAGAAGTAGCCTGCAGTACTGCATTCTAATCACCACACCACTGCAGATTGTGGGAAATTCATGACAATTGGCTAAATTGCTGAAAATGGGTGGAAATAAGATTCAAAGTAAATTGTGATGTTTGCTAAGGACAGGAAATAAAAACAGCTGACAAAGCTGATTCCTGGTCTAGTTCTTGTATTGGTACAACATAGAATCATATGATGGGTTAAGCCCATGTCACACTGCACCAATGGATGGAAAGAGGATGTAAAACGGAGAAAAACACTTGCCATCCGTTGGTTAACATGATGCTTCTGTTCTGTACTCACTGCCTCCATTTTTCTTCCTCTCTATCTGTCCAGCATACATTGACTGAGGTTCCATCCGCTCAAAAAGTTTTGAGCTGCTCAAAACTTTCTGAGTGGAAAATGTATCCAACGCGTCCATTCTGCATCCGCGAGGCATACGGGGAACATCTGTTCTGCATCCGTCATCATCTGTTACACGTCCGCTACGTCCGCTAGGCATCCGCTGCTCATCCGCACAACTCAAATCCGCTCTAGCGGTAAACGGACACAGGGAGGAAGCAGAACGGACGCGGAACGGATGTGCGTTAGTAGCGTTAGTAGTACGGATGGAGAAAGGATGAAAGCGGATGCAGCTCACAAAGAAAGCATTTAAAACAGAAAAAACGTTCACAGAGGGGACCTATCTCGGATATTAACGATGTCCAGAGGATGCCTAGAGGATGCAAAAGAACACATAGGGGAAAACCTATATTGCCTATAAAAAGGGGGAGCAACTTATCTGCACCTCACTTTCAGAACAGCAGACCTGCTGTGCAGACCTCTGAAGCCTTCATCTGCCTCTTGCTCTTCCACAGCATCCAGTCATGTCCACCATGGATTGTAACACAGTCCTTTTGGTAGCAACCATCGTTCTGCAACAGTGCGAAGCCATCTACAGGCTCTTTCAACTCTACTATGGGAAGAAAAGGAGGCGTCCAAGAAGCGTCTGGGTCCGAAGAGGGATTGGGAGAAGAGCAGAGTATGGACTGTATAACAAGCTGATGATGGAGCTGAGGAACAAAGACCCTCGTGCATTCCAGAACTTCATGAGGATGCCTCCAGCCATGTTTAACGAAGTTGTGCAGCGGCTGACACCCAGGTTGACCAAAGCAAACACCAACTTCCGGCCCAGCCTGGAACCTGGGCTCAAGGTGGCACTCACTCTGCGCCACCTGGCCTCAGGGCCACCTACAGGAGCATGCAGAACGGCTGGAGGGTGCCACACAACACCATCAGCATTGTGGTCAGGGAAGTGGTGCAGGCCATCATCGAAGAATACCTGGAAGAGCTCCTCCAGTGGCCCTCCACTGAAGAAGGATGGAAGAAAGTTGCAGAGCAGTGATATCAGAAGTGGAATTTCCCCCACACTGTTGGAGCCATAGATGGCAAGCACGTGGCCTGCAAAGATCCAGCCAAGTCGGGGTCCACTTATTTCAACTACAAGGGCTTCTTCAGCATCGTCCTCTTCGCCATGGTCGATGTTGACTACAAGTTCATGTACATTGATGCTTCAGGCAACGAGTCAGCTTCAGATGCCCAGGTATACAACGCCAGTCACCTCAAAGAGGGGCTGGAACACAACCTCATCATGGGCTTCCCAGATCCAGACCCCCTGCCCAATGACACGCAAGATGTGCCCTACTTCATCGTGGGGGATGACGCCTTCTCTCTCAGAACCTACCTCATGAAGCCCTACACTTCCAGATGCCTCACCCGTGAAGAGAGGATCTTCAACTACAGGCTGTCCAGGGCAAGGCGGGCGGTGGAGAACGCCTTTGGCATCCTGGCCAACAGGTTCCAGGTACTTCTCACCACCATGCAGCATCACCCAGAGACCGTGAGGAAGATCGTGGAAGCTTGCTGCATCCTGCACAATCTCATGCGCACCCGCTACCCAGTGTTGCAGAACAGGCTCGTGGACCACCAACAAGGCAATGGGGACATGGAACCTGGGGAATGGAGGCAAGGGTGAAACCTGATAGACACTGAGGATGTGCAAGGCCCCAACAGAGCCTCACATGAAGGGAAGAAGCAGCGCAACCTCCTGAAACACTTGTGCAACTCCCCAGCTGGAGCAGCGGAGTGGCAAGACAGGATGACAGATGATGAATGGATGCTTCCTTCAGCCTGTCTCATCACACTGATGAGATTGGGCCATGTATGTTGGGTGGGCCTACAATGAACAGGGCATTTAATAAAGAGTTGTGTTTATGTTGACATGCGTGGATGATTGATTACATTATTATTGATAATAAAGGGCCATATGTGTGGCAGCTGGGAGGGTGGACCATACAGTCCCACTATGCTTGCACTGGAGGTTTATCTATCCCATAGCTATCTTAACCCATCCCACAGGTATCCTAACCCATCCCACAGGTATCCCTGCCTATCCCACTGCTATCTCAACCCATCCCACAGCTATCTTAACCCATCCCAAAGGTATCCCTGCCCATCCTACAGCTATCTCAACCCATCCCACAGGTATCCCTGCCCATCCCACTACTATCTGAACCCATCCCACAGCTATTACCCATCCCAAAGGTATCCCTGCCCATCCCACTGCTATCCTTACCCATTCCACAAGCATGCAAAGGCTTAAACCATTTCTAAAAGTTTCCACCAAGACTTCATTTACAAAAATAAATGAGGCAAGTGTATGAAGCAAAGATAATCTTTATTAATAACAAGCTGTAAAAGAAAAATGACCTAAGTCAAGTTCCAAATAAAGTCTACAGGTAGCCACCCAGTCTCTGGCACTCTTCTCTGTCAACTCAGAGGTGTGCCCAGTCTCAGGGGTGAAGGGTCCAGGTGCTATGGAGGTGGCTGCTGCTGGAGTGCTGGTCTGAAGCGCCACTGGAGTGCCTGGCCCTGAGGGGACAACAGGGGACGGTGTGTTGAGGAAGCTCACAGACAGCTGGCTCAGCCCCGTGTTGTTGAGAGCTCCTTCCTCCATGCCCTGGGGTGTCAGCCCCAGTACCGACGACAGATGTACTGAGGCCGGGCTTGGCTGTGGGGTGGAGGAAGGAGCAGTGTAGTGGGGCTGTCTGGTCTGCAGCTGGGTGAGGACTGGCGTGGGTGGCATCGGTGACGTGGGTGGCATCAGTGGCATGGGTGGCATGGGTGGCATCAGTGGCGTGGGTGGCATCGATGGCATCAGTGGAACCGGTGGCAACGGTGTCATCCGATGAACCTGTGCCTGGACTGGGAAGGGCTGCTGCCTGTGCTGCTGGACCTCCTGGTAGCCGTAGCCCTGGTAGGTGAGGGCTTGTGGAAAGCCTTAGAATGGGAGGGACGTCACCTGGGGTGGAGGAGCAGACCTGGACTGGGTGGGAGCAGGTTCATCTGGATCTGGAGGGTTGTGAAGCAGATCGGTGTTCCTTTCCTTCACCACCTGGTACTAGGGTTCCGCCATGTCCGTGAGGGTCTGGTTCACATAGGTGAGGAAGGGCTTTCGGTTGGAGGATGAGGAGTCGGTGTGGACCAGCTGAGAGAGGATATCTATGCTGCTCCTGATGGTGTCTCTTATCTCCAGCAGGACAGTGTGGCTCTGCCCCTCCTGTCTGGCTCTCTGCCTTTCTGTGGAGGTGGAGCTGGGGGTGGATGTGGGTTGGACTGTGGTGGAAGTGCCGTCTCCTTTCTCCCACTGTGCCAGGGAGTCCTCCACACACTCCGCCACGGTTAGTACAGCTGTCGGGGGGATCTCCGTCGTGCCACGCTCCACAGACACCTGCCTGGAGACAGGAGCTGACTCTCGGCCAGAAGAGGACTGGCTCTCAGCAGGTTGCCTGAGAGAGAGGGTTGTGAGAGGGGCTGCTCCTCGGTGGTGGATCTCACCCTCCAGGAAGCTGCACTTGGCCATGACGTAGGTCTCTCTGTCTGTCAGGTTGACTGCGGCCTGGCCAGATTTCTTGAGGTGCAGCTTCCCGTACCAGGTGTGCATGTGCTTCCACCACTTAAGGGACACTTCCGAAGTGTAGCCCAGGCTCTCCGCCTTCTCTCTCCAAGCAGCCTGCTTCCTTTTGGTGTCCCTGTAGAGCCTGTGTCCCTTCCGCCATAGATACTCATTCTCTCTCAGCGACTCCAGCACCTCATCCTCATGTTCCTCCTCGATGGAGTATTGCCTCCTCTCCCGTTTTCGCATATGCCTCTTCCTCCCTTTGGCAGGACCACATAGGCCCTCATCAGAGGGGCTTCCAGGTTGTAGGGGCTGCTCCTCCACACCAGCAGCACCAGAAGCACCAGCAGCACCAGGATCAGCAGCAGCAGCACCAACAGGACCAGGATCAGCAGCAGCAGAGTAAGCACCAGCAGCACCAGCAGCACCAGCAGCACCAGCAGCACCAGCAGCACCAGGATCAGTATCAGTAGCACCAGCAGGACCAGGATCATCAGCAGCAGAGTAAGCACCAGCAGCTCCAGCAGCACCAGCAGCACCAGCAGCACCAGCAGCACCAGGAGCACGAGAAGGACCAGGAGCACGAGCAGGACCAGGAGCATGAGCAGGACCAGCAGGACGAGGAGCAGCTTCAGCAGAGTAAGTACCGCAGAAGCACCACCGCCAGAAGCCGCATCAGCAGAGTAAGCACGAGTAGAAGCACCACCACCAGAAGCAGCAGCATCAGCTCCTCCAGAAGCAGAAGCAGAAGAAGTCCAAGCCCCAGAAGAGTGAGCCCGTGCTGCAGAAGCCCCAGCAGAAGCAGAGTGAGGGCCAGAGGGTGGGAGGGTGGCCCTGTCCCTCCTGCCAGGGCTGGCAGAAGATGGCAGAGGCTTCTGTTTCTTCCCTGTGGTTGTTGGATTGCTCGCTGGCAGGCAGGCAAGCAGGCTGGCAGGCAGGTAGGCAGCAAGGCTGGCAGGCAGGCAGGCAGGCAGCAAGGCTGGCTGGCAGGCCGGCAGGCCGGCAGGCCGGCAGGCAGGCTGGCAGGCAGGGAGGTTGGCAGGCAGGCAGGCAGGTTGGCAGGCAGGCAGGCAAGCAGCAAGGCTGGCAGGCAGGCTGGCAGGCAGGCAGGCAGCACGGCTGGCAGCAAGGCTGGCAGGCAGGCAGGCAGGCAGGCAGGCTGGCTGGCAGCTAGGCTGGTAGGCAGGCAGGCAGGCAGGCAGGCTGACAGGCAGTCGATGTGTCTGGAAGCAGGTCTTTCCTCTGAATGTTGACCTGCTTGGGAGCTGCTTCCCTTTATATCCGCGGGGCTGACGCAATGCATCCTCCCCGCATGCACAGTGAATGCTAGGCATCTGCTAGGCATCCGCTAGGCATCCGCTAGGCTTCCGCTCTGCATCCGCTTCATCCGCTCGGCGTCCGCTCTGCATCCGCTGTATCCGTTCCGCGTCCGCTCTGCTGCGGTCCCCCAGAAGCCTTACGGATGTGCCATCCTCTCCCATCCGCTCTCATCCGCTAGGCTACTGTGGAGCATCCGTTTTCCATCCGCCCTGTGTCCTCCCCCCATCCGTTCCTTTCCGTGTTGTCCGCTCTGGTTATGCAAATTTTTGCCCCTTTTGAGAGTAGATAATAATGGATGGAACATTTTTCGCGTCCGCTGTGTCCTTTTTACAAAAATTTTGCATCCATTGGCCAGTGTGACAGGGCCTTAAATAATGATTTTGGAGAAATAAGCTGTTACTATTTTCTCCTCATCTGTCCTCAGTACCGATGTCTCCTTTCTCCCACCGCACCAGGGAGTCCTCCTCGCTCTCCACCACGCTTTCAACACCTGCCCGGGGGTTCTCCGCCGTGGCACGCTCCACAGAAACCTGCATGGAGACAGGGACTGACTCTCAGCCGCCAGAGGACTGGCTCCCAGCAGGCTGCCGGAGAGAGAGGGTAGAGATTTGGGCTCCTGGTGCTCCTCGGTGGCGGACCTCACACTCCAGGAAGCTGCACTTGGCCATGACATAGTTCTCTCTGTCCGTCAGCTTAACCGTGGCCTGACCAGATTTTTTGAGGTGCAGCTTCCCGTACCAGGTGTGCATGTGATTCCACCAGCCGAGGAGCACATCCTATGCTGGTGCAGATGGTGTCCCTGATCTCCACCAGGACCTTGTGGCTCTGCCCTTCCTGCGGTCTGGCTCTCTGCCTTAGTGTGGTGGCGGAGGTGTGGGTGGATGCGGCTTCGGCAGCGGTGGACTCGATGTCTCCTTTCTCCCACCGCACCAGGGAGTCCTCCTCACTCTCCACCACGCTTTCAACACCTGCCCGGGGGTTCTTCGCCGTGGCACGCTACACAGATACCTGCATGGAGACAGGGACTGACTCTCGGCCACCAGAGGACTGGCTCCCAGCAGGCTGCCGGAGAGAGAGGGTAGAGATTTGGGCTCCTGTTGCTCCTCAGTGGTGGACCTCACCCTCCAGGAAGCTGCACTTGGCCATGACGTAGTTCTCTCTGTCCGTCAGCTTAACCCTGGCCTGGCTAGATTTTTTGCGGTGCAGCTTCCCGTACCAGGTGTGCATGTGCTTCCACCAGCCGAGGAGCACCTCCGAAGTGTAGCCCAGACTCTCCGCCCTCTCTCTCCAAGCAGCCTGCTTCCGCTTGGTGTCCCTGTACAGCCGGTATCCCTTCCGCCACAGATAGTCGTTCTCTCTCAGCCACTCCAGCACCTCATCCTCGTGCACTTCCTCAATGTAGTACTGCCTCCTCTCCCGTTGTTGCATACGCCTCTTCCTCCCTTTGGCAGGACCAGATGGGCCCTCATCAGAGGGGCTTCCAGGTTGTAGGTGCTGCTCCTCCACACCAACAGCAGCAGCAGCAGCAGCAGCAGCATCACCAGCAGGATCATAATCAGCATCATCAGCATCAGCAGCAGCATAATCACCAGCAGGATCATAATCAGCAGCAGCAGCAGCAAGACCAGGATCAGCAGCAGCAGAGTAAGCACCAGCAGCAGGGTCAGCAAGACCAGGAGCACGAGCAGAACGAGCAGGACCAGCAGGACCAGGAGCAGCTTCAGCAGAGTATGCAGCAGCAGAAGCACCACCACCAGAAGCAGCTTGAGCAGAGTACGCAGCAGAAGCACCACTGCCAGGAGCAGCGACAGCAGAAGATGAGACAAGAGAAGAGCGAGCCCAAGCAGCAGAAGCCCCAGCAGAAGATGAGTTAGGGACATGGGGCAGGAGGGTGGCCCTGTCCCTCTTGCCAGGGATGGCGGCAGGTTGCTGAGGCTTTCGCTTCTTCCCCATGGTTGTGGGTTGCTGGCTGGCAGGAAGGCTTGCAGGAAGGCTGGCAGGCACCAAGGCTGGCAGGAAGCCTGGCAGACAGACTGGCTGGCAGGGAGGCTGGAAGGCAGGCTGGCAGCAAGGCTGGCAGGGAGGCTGGAAGGCAGGCTGGCAGCAAGGCTGGAAGGCAGGCTGGAAGGCAGGCTGGCAGCAAGGCTGGCAGGGAGGCTGGAAGTCAGGCTGCCAGCAAGGCTAGAAGGGAGGCTGGAAGGCAGGCTGCCAGCAAGACTGGAAGGGAGGCTGGAAGGCAGGCTGCCAGCAAGGCTGGAAGGGAGGCTGGAAGGCAGGCTGGCAGCAAGGCTGGCAGGGAAACTGCCCAGGAGGCTGGGAGGCAGGCTGGGAGGCAGGCTGGCAGCAAGGCTTGCAGGCAGACATGCAGGCAAGAACTCGAGGTATCCAGCAGCAGGTCTTTCCTCCAAATGCTGGCCACGTGCGAGCTGCTTCCCTTTATATCTGCGGGGCTTGCACAATGCATCCTCCCCGCATGCGCAATTAACACCAGGCATCCGTTAGGCTTCTGCTGTGCATCTGCTAGGCTTCCACTGTGCATCCGCTTCATCCGCTGTACATCCGTTCTGCATCCGTTGTTTCCGTTCCGCGTCTGCTTTGCTGAGGCCCCCCGGAAGCCTAGCGGATGCACCATCCGCTGGGTTTCCGTTCCGCATCCGCTTTGCATCCGCCCTGCGTCCTCCCCGCGTCCGTGTTATCCGCTCCAATTATGCAAATTTTTGCCCCTTTTGAGCGCGGATACAACGGATGTAACATTTTTCTCTTCCGTTGTGTCCTTTTTGCATCCGTTGGGCAGTGTGACACGGCCTTTAAAATTCTCCACTTGTCTCTCTTTCACCAAAACATGAAACATAGAGATCATTTTATGTCACTTAATTGCTTGCACACATATGCAGAGAATTCCCATTATATGTGCTTCCTGTTTCTGATGCAGAGATATGCTTGCTCCTCATCAAACATTCCTATATACAATTTTTCCTTCGTCTAAACAGTTCCTATAATATGGAACATGACATTTGTTCATGTGCATGTTCTAACACACACTTTTGGTTTTATTTTCTCAAAATATGTCATCTCCCATGAATAAATAGAAATCCCTATATATCTTTTGTGTTCCTCCTTTCTTAAGCACTAATTTATCATCCCTCTTCTACTATAGCTTTCTACATTTGTTGCCCTATATTTTAAAAGGAGAAATATATCACTTCTTATGTATGATTTTTTATACTCACTCAAAAAAGTTTTTGTAGGAAACATGTTGCTTGTTTTAAAGTTGTCTGAGAACAGATGAGAGAAGCAGTATGAAACATCTGATTACAATTTTGGAACACAGATGGAGGATTATTATTTTTGTTCCTAGTGAAGCTCCTTGTTTTGCTTGGTCCCACATTCCTTGTTGCATCTACATATGTTAGGTAAGTGCAATTATCTTTACCATTCAAATGCACAAGGAGAGAATCCCCTTTCCAATTTAAAAGGATTGAAAAGTTTTTTCCCTACTAGGCCATCCCCCCCAAGGGTTGCCATTTTTATATGGTCTTTTATCTGCTGTCTCCTACCTATAGGCTGAAATTCAGCAATTTTCTATTCTAAGACATGTTCAGACCAAGTCTCAGTAATTCCTGCTTCACCCATTTGCAAAATTCATTTATTCATTTAAATGAATTCATTTAATGCCTCTCTTCTCTTTTTCCCAGTTTTCCCAAAGTCTTTCCTTCTATTGGTTGTTGCCAATCTTATTATGCCTACATCTTGTTTTGACTACAAAGCAAGTTACATTTCTTCTTTTTTAAAAACAAAAAGGTGTATTTCTTTTTGTTAAAAAGATGCTGAGCAAACATTTCTTCTGCTATGTAGCTTGAACAAAAAGAAATATCTTCTACATTATCCAACTAGCCCTATGAACAAATAAGTTAGTATTCATGATAGAGGGGCATCCTTGATCCAGTTCATCTGATGCAACATGTTTCTTCAAGCAGACATATTTAACACATTTCTTTAGCTCATAATGCAATACAAATCAGCTAATTTCATAGGGGATGACATTTTTCAATTTCATGAAATCCGGGAAACAAATATTCCCCGATATAGTTAATCACTTGTAATTGAATTAAGAGTTTAGAGTTGGTTGTACTGTCTTTATTTAATCTTATGCTATGATATTAATACTGAAATATAAGAGGTGTTTGATATTTTAGCTATTTTTAAAACAGCTACCCTGTTTCTCCAGCAATACAGCCTCCACCAATAGGAAGTCCCAGAATGTTTTATAGGCATGAAATTAAATTAAGCCCCTCCCCCCAAATTAAGGCCTATATTAAAACATGTGAAAGGGGGGGGAATAGTGGGGGGGCTTGCCGGTAGGAAGTACTTTTGTTGCACACCTGGATATGGTGCTGCCTGCGTTGACCCTGATATTAAGTCCTTGCCAACGCCGAGGTCAACATCCAAGTCGCCTCCCGCCCGCCTAAAGATGCAAGGGGGGGGGGGGAAATTAAGTCACCCCCAAAAAGACAGACTAGCCATTTTTTCAGGGCTCAAAAACAAATAAGACCCAGCCTTATTATATGAGAAACACAGTATTTTTATGGAGACAGTTGGTTAATAATATTAATAATATAGCCAGAATATTAGAATATAGCTATTTCTTTTATTTAGTCTTGTAGTCTCTTATAGAAAACACCTCTTTGAACATATAAGAAAAAAACTCTTATATGATTATCCAGGAAGGATGGGTAAAGAATTTTTCATGTGTGATCTCATAAGCTGGAGACTCACTGTGGTTAAGCAAAGAGGATACCAGCCGTCAACTGTTTTTAACAGTTGGACTATGTTAATTATTTGTAATGAAAGATGACCTCAAAGAAACAAAGACTTTTCTGTTTAAAAAGGATCTTTTTCTGGACCTGTAAGTCTTGAAACAAAGATTTCTAACCAAAATAATATTTGAAAGCACTATTATATTGACATATTCATAAATTTAAGGAAAAACATAAAAAGTTTAGTTATTCATATTTAGCATCGTAGCTATGAAATTACTCTCAAATATATGTGTGCAAGTTTTTTTTATAATTTTTATTTATTTGCTTTTCCTATGATTAATAAAAAAATTACAAGTTCTATAAAAAGATACAGAAACATTTTTATAGAATGAAATAATAGCTGAATACATTCTGTAGCTAGATTTATTTGATATTGGATTACTTTCTCTGTTTGATTATTACATCTGATGAACTCTGTGCCTTTAACTAATCAGAGTCTCTCCTGTTTAATATTGAGAGAGTCTCTTTCTTTCAGGATTGTGGTCTAGACCAGCGGTAGTCAACCTGGTCCCTACCGCCCACTGGGGGGGGGGTTTCCAGCTTTCATGGTGGGTGGTAGGGGTTTTGCCCCTATTTTATAAATCACTATTACTGTGGAATTGATGGGTGTTTAGAAAATTTTACCACTAACAGAGATACAAAAATGGGTGGTAGGTATAAAAAGGTTGACTACCCCTGCTCTAGACCAATGGTCACCAACCAGTGAGCCGGGGACCACTGGTAGTCCATGAGAAAATTTTGGTGGTCTGCAGAGAAATGTCACCACCAAAGCACCCCACAAAGCAATTAATCCAGGCTGTGCGGGAACACAAGGCTGCTCCACTCACATGACCCACAGGAACACAAGACTTGCATCGCTTGCACTGCACACAATATGTACTGAGGGGAGGGGGGAAGAGCGGGGGGAACTTGCCCTACTTGCCTCATGTACCTAGTCACTGGGCTGCTTCTTTCTTCTTCTGCTTTTGGCTGCATGCAAGGAAAGCAGAAAAAGTCTTTCTTTTTCTCCCCCAAATTCCACCAGAAATGAGTCTTTGGGACCTTGCAAGGCATCCTGCTTCAAGAAGCTGCGCTGGCATAACAAGTCTCACAAAGACTCATTTCTGATGGAATTTGGGGGAGAGAAAGAAAGACTTTCACTGCTTCTGCTGTTTTCCTTGCATGAAGCCAAAAGTCTCTCTCTCTCTCTCTCTCTCTCTCCCCATGAGAATGGAACTGGAGACCATATCCTGAGATCCCTAATAAAGAATGATTGACCGGTAGGAAAACAGGGTGAGGAATTTTTTGGGATTTTTCCAGGGTCTCTGGTCCTCAGGATTTAAAATTATGAGTTTGGTGGTCCCTGAGGTCCAAAAAATTGGCAATACCGTGTCTAGACTGAGAAGCTGAAAAAAATATTGTGGAAGATAGAAATGGCAAACCATTTATGTATTTGCTGTAAGGAATATTACATAAACGCATCCAGGAGTTATATTGGTCTTGAAGAAGACTGTACTGATTAAATAATTTTTCCAGTAACTGCTTCTTAGCTACCTCTTGTCCAGAATCCCAGTTTAGGTAACATATGAATGCTAATATAAGAGCAATAGTAGTGTGGTAGTTAGAATACAGCATTCAGACTAACTGTGCCCACAACCAGGAGTTTGATCCTATCTGGTTCAAGGTTAACTCAGCCTTCCATCCTTGTGAGGTTGATAAGATAAGGACTCAGATTGTTGGGGGCAATATGCTCATTCAAATATGCTTCTATGATAAAAAGGCTCACAAAGACAACAATCTGCTTTGGGTATAATCTATTCAGTCAAGGTAACAGTCCCAGAAAAAAAAGACTAAATGGTGACTGTGTCTCAAAGGAATGCTTACTAATCCAATTACAGTGCAATCAAAACATGTTCTCCCAATAGAGCATGTTCATGGAGTATATATTACACAAGATACAATGTCAAGGCTCAGCCTAACAAACCCAAGCAAATCGGAACTCTGAGACTTGGCTCCTTCTCAAAGGTCTTTTTTAATGAGTACGTCATATCAACACAGCTTCAATGAAAAACCAATTCTAAATCTTTGCTGTGGTTTCAGTATAATTAAACCAGGAAATAACTTCATTCCCAACTGTTGTAGATCACGTTGGCCAATTGGGTTAATTGGTGGGCTCTTCAGGCACTCCTTCCCCAACCTTATCTGTTGCCAGTAGAGATTATCTTTGTTCTCATGAAAAAGCTCTTTGTTGTGTCTAGTAATGCATTCCAACCTCCTTCCCCCCCCCCCCAATTTCCCCTCTATGTGGCAACTGAGGAACAGAAAGATGGCTGTGTCCAGGTTTGGTTTGAAGTTGACAATCAGCTCTCCCTTTCACCATTTCTGGTGAATTATTTTCACCAGAAAATAACTGAATTATTTTCAATTATTTTCCTGAGAATAAGACCCACCCTTAGCCTGATTTTTGGAGTCTGCCTAATATAAACCTTAACCCAAAAATAAGCCTGGAAGATGGGTGTGGCCCACTAGCCCCTTGTCTCAGTGCAAACACCTGTAAGTCTAAGCACAGAAGCAGAGGTGGGGGGAGCCAGGCTTTCCGGATGTGCTGCCTGACTGCCTAATTCATGGGAGGCTCGTGGAAGGCTTGTGCGGTAGCACCAGTAGAAGGAGTAGGCACAGGCATGGGGGGGGGGAGGCATGTGATTCTGATGCCTGTATGACTGTTTGTCTATTGCAGCTGCAGGCAAGCTGAGAGACAGTGGGATGGAGTGGGCAGCATGTTGAGATCTTCTGCCTCCCCCCACCCCATGCCTCTGTCTTTGCCTGGCTCCATTGTACACTTTTTGCCCAAGGGGAGATGAAACTTCATCTGCTTGCAAATTGCAAATTGCACTCCATTTCAAAGTGTCCCACTTGCAAGCATATAAAGCTTCAAGTTTCTCCTCATTTCTTCCGTCAAAACAAAGTATTTTATTTTATGCATTGCTTGGCCTCCTGCTCCGATGCTGTGTCAAAAGAAGTGAGCCAGCGGCCACATGGGCTCCTGTTGCAGGAGCCAATCAGATGAAAAGTTCAACTAAGCCTTTGGGAAGACCCAATTGACTTTATGAACTCCCTCCAGAACTTGGCCGTAAAGTGGATGCCTTGGTCATATATAATCCTTTTTGGGACTCCATGCAGTCATAAATGTGCTTCAGGAACAGCTTTGCCAGTTTATGGGCTGAAAGAAGGCTGAAGCATGCGATGAAGGGAGTCTGTTTGAAAAAAGATCCATCACTGTCCAAATTACGGAGTTCCACAATAAAATTATACTTTGTCAAAATTACACTTTGTGGGAATTTCACAGTAAAATCCATTGCTATTTCCATTTGGCCATGACAGTTTGGCCACTTGTAACAATTCTAAGAGTTTTCCAGGTGTTTTGTTTTCATCACTGCACATGTCGTACCACTTTTTACATAGCTCTCAATGTCCTTTTCCATTGCTGGCCATCAAAATTGATGGTGTTGACCATTTCTTCATGCCTATTCTTTTTTATTTTTTTTTAAAAAACCTTAATTGAAAATTAACATATTAAAATATATACAAATATATCTATAAAAGAAAAGTATGTTGATACATTTTACCATTGTTTTCTTGACAGTACAAAACCTTGGCTGTATTTATACATTCCAAATGTCCATTCATTTCAACAGATTCTCATTGATCATACAAGTGTACAAAATATATTTTTTCTCTTTTTAACCTATATCTTTTTGTTTTACTGTCTATCCATTGGTACCAATTATTCCAAATTGTATAGTATTCTGAGTCCTCTTTGTTATTCAATTCCATGGTGAGTCTATCCATTTCTGTGCATTCAAAAAGTTTACGAATTATTACCACATCTGATGGTGTGGTAGACATTTTCCAAGCTTGTGCTAGTGCAATTCTTGCCTCTGTAATAATATGTATAATCAAATATTTAGTCTTTTTAGGGTATTTGCCCTTAATAATTCAGGCTTCAATTCTAACCTACAGTGGGTAATTTCATCTAGCCATATTTGTATTTTAATCCAACATTTTTTAATTTCCAGGCATAGCCACCAGTCATGGAAGAAGATACCTTGCGGTTGTTTACATTTTCAACAGTTCGGTTCAGATTAGGATACATCTTTGCAAGCCTAGATGGTGCTAAATGCCAACGATAAAACAGAAGTCAGATTTCAGAAGCCCCCAGTCCTTTCGGAGGGGATCATCTCGATCTTTCTATCAGGGATCCTTCTCTTCAAAATACCAGAGACCCCCAGCAGTTAGACCAGGACAACAACCAGATAGGTCCGACTCAGTGGATAGAAGTAAAAGGGGTGGTCAATCCAAAAGATCCTTTCGGGGAACAGGGAACAGGTCCTTCCAGCGACCAAGATAACTCCCGAGACCCAATTCCCATTGGCGGTCATCTTAAGTTATTTGCTGACCAATGGGACTCTTCTACCTCTGACGCCTGGGTCAGAGATACGGTTAGATTTGGACTCGCGCTGGAGTTTAGATCCACTCCCCCAAATTCCTTCATGTCATACCCTCCTTCCAGGGACCCGGTCAAGCGTAATCTCATGGATTCCGCTATCCAACACCTACTGGATATACAAGCCATCCAACCAGTAGCGACCAGCCAACAAGGGCAGGGTTTTTATTCACATCTTTTCATTATGCCAAAAAATTCAGGGGGGTGGAGAGCGATACTAGATTTGAAAAGTCTCAACCGTTTCTTAGTATATCGCAAATTTAAAATGCATACCCTCCAATCAATATTGCAGGGCATCAGGAAAGGGGATGTGCTCACGTCCATAGACTTGACGGAGGCATACCTGCACATTGCTATTTGGCCCTCCCATTATAGGTTTCTGAGATTTTGCTACAATAACCACCACTTTGAATATGTGGCCCTTCCATTTGGATTGGCCTCTGCCCCCAGGACCTTCACCAAGGTCCTCGCAGCGCTAGCTGCCCATCTCAGGAACATCCCGGTATGCCTCCAGTGTTATCTTGATAATATTTTATCTCCTTCCGCCCATCAGGCAGTCATAGACACTCAGAACACATTACAAGAGCATGACTTATTAATAAATTGGAAGAGTCAATTAACACCATCGACTCGGATAATCCATTTAGGGGCAGTCATAGGTACAGTGGAAGACAAAGTTTATCTGTCACCAGATAGACTAAATAGCATTCAAAAATTGGTTAAGGAAATCAGGGCGCTTAAGAGGGTGTCTCTGATGGACTTATCCAAATTGTTGGGCAAAATGATCTCATGTATTTCTATTATTCCTTGGGCTCGCCTTCACACTAGATCCCTCCAGTGGTTCCTGCTGCCGTACCAGCGATCCGGCCGAAGCAACTCCAAACACAAAGTCAGGGTCCCGCTCAAGGTTCTCAAGTCTCTCCTCTGGTGGTCCAAACCGGTTATCAACAGAGGCTGTCTCTTCAAGGAACCACAAAGGCTCACCATCACCACAGATACCAGTCTGTTCGGATGGGGAGCTCACATACAGTTGCTCACAACCCAAGGCTGATGGTCCGACATAGAACAGTCATAGAACAGTATAAACTGGCTGGAACTTCATGCAGTACACCTGGCCCTTCGGAATTTCTTCCCCCAGGTATGCGGTCAGCACATACTGATACTGACAGACAATGTAACAGCAAAAGCTCACATAAACAAGCAGGGGGGCACACAATCGAAGCAGCTAATGTGGGAAGCGGAGCGCCTCTGTCGCTGGGCGGAGAACAACATACTTTCCATCAAAGCAGAACACATTTCGGGTCTGTCGAATACACAGGCAGACTGGCTAAGCAGGGCCACCATAGATCAGTCGGAGTGGTGCCTTCACCCATCCCTGTTCCAAGAAGCGACATGGTCATTTGGTCAGCCGGTGGTAGACCTATTTGCTTCCCCTCTCAACACTCAGCTCCCGAGATTTTTTTCCAGGTACCCATCCCAAGGGGCGGAGAATTACAACTCGCTCTGCTGTCGTTGGCCCCCGGGGCTCCTGTATGCCTTCCTCCACTTCCGCTGGTTCCCAAAGTCACCCAGAAGTTACTAGATGAGAGAGCGGAATTACTTCTAGTAGTGCCTTATTGGCCCAGGTGGCCATGGTTCGCGGACCTCCGCAGTCTCTCAGTAGCCTCCCCCCCGGAGAATCCCGTCAGACAGAATCTCATTAACTCAGGGGCCTCTTCAACATCCAGATCCTCAATGGTTACAATTGACCGTCTGGAGGTTGAGTGGAGTGGTTTGAAGAGCGAAAAGTTCTCCAACAGAGTTATTGACACTATTTTAGCCACCAGACGCCCCTCAACAATTCGCATTTACAATGCCACAGGGTCAACTTTCTGCAAATGGTGTAGTAAACTTCAAATTGATCCTGCCTCTCCCTCTGTCACCCAGGTTCTAGAGTTTTTACAGGAAGGACTTGATAAGGAGTTGTCACCTAGTACGTTAAAAAGGCAGGTGGCGGCCTTGGCATCAGTTCTCGGTCACAAGGGTCTCAGTTCTCTTTCACATCACCCACACATAAGATCCTTCCTTCAAGGAGCCACCAACTTACACCCTCCAGCAGTGCACCGTTATCCCACCTGGGACCTTAACAAGGTCCTTGTTACTCTCACTAAAGGTCCTTTCGAACCTTTGAAATCGTCAAGTCTTCAATTTCTCACGTACAAAGTAGTTTTCCTGGTAACAATCACTTCCGCTCGTTGTATCTCGGAAATTGCAGCCCTGTCTGTCAGACAAGATCTCTGCATTTTTCATGCTGATCGTGTGGTCCTTAGTCCCGATCCCACATTTATGCCCAAGGTCAATTCGGTTTTTCATAGAGCTCAAGATCTTATTCTTCCAAATTTTGGTCCCAGACCATCACAGAGGATGGAAAGACAATGGCATAAGCTTGATGTGAGGCGTGCCCTGCGAATCTATATCAAGCGTACAGCAGCTTTCAGGAAATCAGAGGCTTTATTCGTGTCCTTTCAGCCAAATTCTCAGGGTTGCAAGGTTTCACCATCTACGATAGGCCGTTGGATACGGGCAGCAATTGCAAAAACATACCAGACTCAATCTCTGCAGGTGCCTAACGGCATAACAGCTCATTCAACAAGGAGTGCAGCAACTTCGGCAGCATGGGCCACACAGGCATCAATAACTGAAATCTGTCGGGCCGCGGCTTGGGCTTGCCCTTCATTAGACATTACAACATTGATGTGTTTGCTTCTGCTGAGGCTTCCTTTGGCAGAAGAGTTCTGCAATGGGTCCACAGAGATCAGGAGGAGATTCCAGACCAGACGGAGTCCCTCCCATAGGACAGGCCAAGCTTTGGTATGTCCCACTGCTGGATGCTCTGAGCAGCTCATAGGAGAAAGGGTGTTGGTACTTACCTGATACGCCCGTTCTCTTTGAGCTGTGAAGAGCATCCAGCCCCACCCTTTTTTTCCAATCTGGTGTGGTCCTGTTTCGGCCAATGAACTTTTTAGTATGTGAGGATGAGAGCGCTTTTTTCTCTCGTCTTCGCCAGAACTAGGGAACGCTGAGGAGTCACGTGGTGGAGGAGGAGCGTTCCACAAATCAAGCTCAGCCTGTGAATGCGGAGACTAAGCACCTCCCACTACTGGATGCTCTTCACAGCTCAAAGAGAATGGGCGTATCAGGTAAGTACCAACGTCCTTTCCTGTAGTTTCAGTATAATTAAACTAGGAAATAATGCTATCCCCAAGTGTCACAGATCACATTGGCCAATGACTCCTTCCCCAACCTTATCTATTGCAAGTAGAGAAGAACTTGGTTCTCATGAGAAAGGTCTTTGTTGTGTCTCATAATGCATTCCATCCTCCTTCCTTCCCCCCCACCCCTTCCTCCTGTGTGGCAACTGAGAAACAGAAAGATGGCTGGGGTTAGGTTTTGTTCGAAGTTGACATATATATCAGTCCTGGGTTAACACCTTTCCAAATTAATACTGGGATGGAGTTCGTTCCGATGCCTGAATTTCTGAGGGACACCCCCTCCCCCCATCCATGTCAATAACTGAGTGGATGACGCAATTAAAGAGTCTGGGGAAAACACAAAGGCTTTAAATAAGGCAACACAAATCCAAAAGATACAAGCTGTCAAAGATCGTTCCCAGCAGACACAATTTAAAGAGGGGGATAAAGTTTATTTGTCAACTAAATATGTAAAGTTACACTTACCTTCTAGGAAATTAAGTCCAAAATTTATAGGGCCTTTTCAGATAATTAAAATAATAAATCTAGTAACTCTGAAACTTAATCTCCCTAGGTTATTAGGGAAGGTACATCCAGTGTTTCATAGTAGTTTATTAAAGCCGTTTGTTGATTCTTCATTGAGGTCAGCAGAATGTGTAGCTCCAAAGCCTTTGTTCATTGCAGGGCATGGATATTATGAGGTTAAGAACATTTTGGATTCAGGAGAAGGCGGAGCTACGTCTCGGTGTTACAGCTGAGATCTCGGGGCTCTGAGATCTCAGCTGATATTTTTGCCTCTGGTCGG
>BLBF01000019.1:19492801-19506414 GCA_015471245.1 Laticauda colubrina
TGTACACTGCACTTTATTTCCTTGTCCAAGGCTCTTATTATGACTGTCTTCTCCAGCAGCTTCAAAGCCAAGCCTCAAGTGTTGAAATATTGATAAGAGTCCAAGAAAGCACCTGTAATAATATTTTACTGCGTTCTCCCTCTATCTTATCACATTAAAATGTCCTTGAAAAGGAGTGCTTTTCTCCCTAATTCAAATAAAGTATTTTCAAGCCTCTAGTTGGCAGTGTTGCAGCATCTCTTACTACTCTTTCCCCCCCCAGCCAGGAAAAAAAATATTTTTAAAAAACTCAAACAAGAAGAAAAAAAAGATAATCAAAGGGAGCCTCTATCCTAAAAAGAAAATTAAAGAAAAATAAAAATAAAAATCAAGAGAAGCATAAAAATATATATAAGAGAAAATTCAATCCGGTTACCTACAAAGTCACATTAAAGTCCTCAGAAAAAAAATAAGGAAAGAATCCAAGTCTCAATTTGACATCACTTAAACACCGCTCAGCCAAGTTTCAGTCAAACAAAAATAAAGTCACAGATTTCTTCTTTGTTCAGGATGTCCTTTCAAGTCTCAATCAATTTACTATACAAAAGGAATTTCTCACCCAACTGATACACGCTCATTTAAATCACTTTCTTTCCGGAGCTGTCCCGACTTCAGCAGCTTTGGAGGCTGCCTTTCCGCTGCCAGCAAAAGGGCTTCTCCCGGATCAAACCAGAGATTTTGCGATATCTCTGGGATCCTGGGACTGTGCCCTTCACAATCCCCATCTCTACGGGACGGTTTAGGTCCGTTAGGACCGACCAGGGGCGAAAATATCAGCTGCGATCTCAGAGCCCCGAGATCGCAGCTGTAACACTGAGACGAAGCTCCGCCTTCTCCCAAAAAAACTGAATATTGAATATTCTTTACACTTGTGGATTTTTGCTATTTGGGACTCTTTTGGAAGAAGAAACAAGGACTCTATAGTGGTGGTTGTTGAGAAAGAAGAAAGAAAAGAAACATAGTTTTAAAGGACATTTCTGAAACTGAGAGAAAACCCTGGGAGACAAAAATAACAAAATAAATTATATTAATTAGGTATCAAATAGAGGAACTTGTGTAACCTCTGATGTGAGAGATAATGTAAGTATATCAACAATGCTAGGTATATTTCTGATATATTATTACTATATCATTAGTATTATTGTTACTATTATTAAAATAGAATTGTAGTTTATAGAGTTTATGCAGGCTATGTGATTGTGAACCAGGTGATATTGTGAGATTAATATTTATACTTAATATATCCCATATCTCTTAAACAATATTATTTAAAAGTATTTCTTTTACTGTTACTTATTCTCTCGATAGATATTTCTACTGCTACTGGATATCACATGTAGTATGTAATTTATATCACTACAACTAGATAAACGGATAGGCTAGACAAATTAATATAAAGAACGAAGACACTGAGTTAAGATAAAGTTGGTGAATTTGAAATAGAACGGATAAGTAACAAGTGTTAAAGTTATGGAGGGATACAATAGAGGGACGTAGAAATGGGTGTGTTGTCTGGAAAAGATATTAAATATGACGAGCATTATACATCTATCTAAGATTGGGACAGGAAGGAAACAAGTGGCACAGACCTCGTCGGCTACCTCAAGTCCATCTAGTCAAAGGTCGATCAAAGAATTATTGCAAAGGGACAGGTCCAACTCATTCAAAGATTTACAGATCATGCTGCAATCAATGCAAAAAGCCATGTCGAGAAATCACAAGGAAATGAAGAGATTGGGGAGGTAAGAAATGATACAGGCGAATTAACGGAAAAGATGCAAATGATGGATAGATTGGAATCCTTTCAACAACAAATTATGAGAAATGAACAAAAGCTACAAGAAATGGAAAAAAGAATGGAAAAAGAAAAGAGTGGAAGAAATGAACGAGAAATTAATCAGGGCAAATAAAGAATAAGAAGCAATGGTCATCATTCTGGAATTGGAAAAAGTGGTCCATTATTTACATTTCCAGAATATAAAAAAAGAAAGAGGAAAAGATCTACCAGAAATGATGGCAGAATTATTGGTGAAAGCTTGGGAATAGGAAGAGATGAGATGTTAATTGAAATGGATGAGATCTACAAAATTCATACCAACTATGCAAGACACCACAATTTACCGAAAGAAATCCACATTAGACTCATTTAAAAAAATCAGTTTAGAGATGAGATTCTCCATAGGATAAGAGAGGACCCATTAGAGTATAGGGGGAAACAGCTGATAGTGCTGAAACATATGCCAAAAAGAATTAGGGACCTGTGAAGATCATACCAATTCTTGACATCCAAATTGACCAGATACAATATTAATTTTAGATGGCTGACTCAGAGGGATTAATGATCACATGGCAGGAAAAGAGAATTAGAGTGAACACCCTGGATAAAGCAGAGGAGTTCTAGAAGCAGATTTTTGGCAGTGAAGGAGTATTACAAGACAGAGAAGTAGAAGAAGAAAGAACAAGAGTCAAGAATATTGGTTAGAGAAAAGAAAGAGGCACAAGTTAGAGAAGGGGAAAATGAAAAAAGAGAAGAAACTGAAAGCAAAGAGAGAAGACAAAAAGAATTGAGAGAGGAACCAAGACAAACCAGAATAACAAGAGGTATAAAAACTAGATATAAATAGGAGAATGCAGGAAGAAATTAGCATGTTGTCTTTGAATATAAAGGCTTGAACTCTCCTCAAAAAAGGGAAAAAAACTTTCAATAAACTAAATAAAATGAATCTGGATATAATAGCGATCTAAGAAGTGCACCTAAAAGAAAAGCAAAAACATCTATTGGACTACCACAAATTGGGGAACATGTTTACATCACTATTGCAGCATAAGAAAAAAGGGGTAGTATATATTAAAAAATCAATCTCAGCTAAGCAAATCTATAAAGATAATGAAGGCAGGATCCTGATTGTAGAAACAATACTAAACCAAAAACAAGTGGTGCTAGTAGGAATATACGCCCTGAAGAAGGGATTAGAACAGTTCTACGGGAAACTGCATAATATTATGCAAGAGATAGAATGTGATAACATCTGTATTATGGGGTATTTTAATGCGATAACTAATAAAAATAGATTTTAAAAGCAATAAAGAAAGAAAAGAAATTAGAAGAATATTATCTAAAACTTTTTTCAAGATGAATTGGGAATTCAAGACATTTGAAGAGAAATTATTCAAGTAGACACCAGTCATAGTCTAGAATCGATTTGATCTAAATATCGATGGAATTGCAACAGGAGGTTGAGGAGGCGGAAGTAGACACTAATCTTTGGGCTGATCAAAATCCATTGAAAATTAAATGGAAGGGTCACCTATATTGATAACAAACAAGGAACCATAGACTGTCGATAATAGAATTGCTAGGGTTTTTTTTAATCATTTTTTTCTTTTTCTTTCTGTGTATTGTGTATGTGTTTGCTTTATATTTTAGTTGTATAATCAATAAAGTTTGTTTTTTTTTTTAAAAAAAGAAAATTAAATGGAAGGGGGAAAAAAAGATGATCAGATGGACCCTAAAAATTGATCCTAAAACATAAAAAAAATAAATTGAAGATGGAAGAGCAACTATGTTTGTTCTTCTAGGAAAATAAGGATACAAACTTACAAAATCTATTGGATACTACAAAGGCATATATGAGGGTGTGGCCATAGCTCATATGGCAAAGGAAAATAAAAAGAAGAAACAATAACAAGAAAGCCGAGAAGATGAATTCAAAAGACTAGAAGAACTACACAGGGAACCACAGAAAGGAAGTTTAAAATAACAAATGGAATTAGTTAAACATAAACTGAACATTCTTAAGAAAGGAGATTTAGCACAACAAATATTTGAAAATGCCAATAAACCAGGGAGATGGCTATCATATAAATTGAAAAAAAAACAAAAGGAAAAAAGTTTGATTAATAAACTGCAAAACAAGGCAGGAATTATGTGTTACAAAAGTGAAGAGAAGAACAAAATAGTTCAAGATTCCTATAAAAAGCTATATGATGATAATGAATGCCCCATGGAAGAAAATATATTGAAATGTTTTTAAAAAGCAGAGCTGCCAAAAATCTCAGAAGAAAAAAGAATATGCTAAATGGGAACATAAAAATGTCGGAACTAATAGAGATATTGAAAAAACAGAAGAATAATAAAAAACCAGGCCCCGACGGATTACCGCTAAAAGTATATAAAGAATTACAGGACTTACAAGGTCGAATTTTACTTGAAGTGTTTAATGTAGTTTTAAAAGAAGCAAGAGCACCATTATCATGGGCCGAAGCAAATATAGCATTGATTCCAAAAGAAAATGCAGACTTAATTATTAAAAATTACAGACCCATATCTCTATTGAATTCAGATTATAAAATATTTATGGCAATAATTGCTGAAAGATTAAAAATATTTTTGAATGAATTTATACATGTTGACCACAATGGATTTCTCCCCAAAAGACAAATACGAAACAATATGAGAACAATATTGGACATTTTGAAATATTATCAAGTTCATTGTGAAAAGCAAGTGGCATTGTTATTTCTAGATGTGCAAAAAGCTTTTGATAATGTTAATTATAACTTTATGTTAAGACAGTTAAATTATATGGATTTTGATGATAATTTTATTAATATATTCAGAGTTACATATGTTAAACAAGAGGCCAGAGTTAGTGTAAATGGAGAAGCAACATAAAGCTTCCGAATTAAGAAAAGCACAAGACAAGGATGTCAGCTATCACTGTTACTGTTTACATTAACACTAGAAGTATTGACAAGAATGATTTGAAAAGATCAAATTAGAGAGTTAAATATCAAGAAAGAAGTTTATAAATTAGAGGCATTTGTAGATGACCTTGTATTTATTATAGAGGAACTTCAATTGGGCCCAAGGCTAATGGGAGTACTGGAAGAGTATGGGAAAGTAGCTGGATTAAAAATAAATAAAGATAAAACTAAAATGATAGTCAAAATATATCAAATCCAGATTTTGTTGAGAAGATAAGTATTCAAATAGTGAAGAAAGTTAAATACTTGGGAATACGGCTAACAGCAAGGTGCATAACAATTAAGGAGGACAATTATATTAATTTGATCAATCAAATAAACAAGGAATTAGAAAGATGGAAAAACCTGCAACTCTTCTTTATGGGGAGAATTGCAGCAATAAAAATGAATATTCTATCAAAAATACTTTTTCTTTTCCAAAATATACCTATAAAATTAAGAAATAAAGAAAGAATATTTCAAAGATTTAAATAAAATAATATTGAAATTTATTTGGCAAGGGAGAAAACCAAGAATCAAATTAAAACTATTTCAAGATGCTAAAGAAAGAAAGGGTGTTGGTTTGCCTGACTGAGAGCTGTATTGCCACGCTACTACACTAAATTAGGTGCGAGAGTGGATAAAATTAAAAAATAGGAGTTATTAACATTGGAAGGCCACGCTCTACAATTAGGATGACACGCCTTTTTATGGGATGAAAGATATAAAGGTCACCAGTACTTCCAGAAACATTATGTAAGACAGGCTTTGTTTAAGGTATGGATAAAAATTACACAGCAGAATTACATAAAGACCCCAGCATGGCTCTCAACATTAGAAGTATTAGTGCAGTGGTCACCAACCGGAGGACTGCAGCTCTCTGGTGGTCCATGAAAAATTTTTGGTGGACCGCAGCACACCCATGTCTGCAACAGGTGATACCAGCAGCAGATGGACTAATGCATGCAGGGAGGGAGGGTAGTGTGTAGGAAATCACAGCATTGGAGCCTTTCCAGGGTGTTCTTGGCCTGCGAGGGGTGGGGGGGAATAGAGCTCTGAACTGGTGCTGGGAATCTGATGTCTGGAGACTGACAAGCCATGTGCTGAAGACCAGATGGCTGGCGGGGAGGTGGGGCAATCCTGCAGTATCGCTAGCAAACCTGTGTCATGGCACTGCCTTATGCCTCAGCACATTGAGGAGGCTAAGCAGCAGCAGGAAGAGTGCAGACCTCCTGAGCTGCAGGAAGCGGCTGCCAGCGATGCCCTCAGGTGAAAATGTTGTGAAAGGGATACTCAATCCCCTCTTCCTCATCAGAAGCACTCAAACGCCCAGCAAGAAGGAGGAGATTTGGCAGGTGCAAGAGGGGCGATGAGTGCTTTACGTGTGAACACTTCTGGCGAGGAAGAGAAGCTCTTGAGGGGAGTCAAGCCTCCCCCTCACAACATCTTCACCTAAGGGCATCGCTGGCAGCTGCTCGACCTCAATGTGCGGAGGCAGGAGGTAACACCAGTTCAAAGGTGCCTTTTCCCCCATCCCCACTCCCTCACAGGCCAGGGAATACCTGGAAGGGCTCTGATGCTGCAGTTTCCTGTGTGTATCAGTCCATCTGCCGTCAGTATCACCCCACCTCCCCATCAGCCATCTGATCTTCAGCATGTGGCTTATCGGCCTCTGGACATCAGATTTTCTGTAAGAAACAGGTTCAAATGACTCTTTTAGTATTTAAGATTGCAAAACAGGCAGCCAAGCTAAGTACCTGAAGGACCCATCCTATCAGTGGGAGTCATATTAGTGGTCCACAGGATTTAATATTATGAATTTGATGGTCCCTGAGGCCCAAAAGTTTGGCAAGCCCAGCATAAGTGCATCCAAATTTTATGAACCTGGGGCAAGTTATTACATACAAAGAACTACTAAATGAAAAGGGGGAACCAAAATCCAGACAGGAACTGAAAAAAGAAGAGATACAACTTGAATGGTGGGCATACTTGCAAATATAATCACAATATAAGAAACACAAGAAAGAATGGGACAGAGAGAATTGACAGCACTAGATAAAATATTAGGAACAGAGGAAAAAGCAATCAAGATAAACTATAAATACCTATTAGAATATAAAATGGAGGAGGAGCAAGTTAAAGAAGTTGTGATAGTGTGGGCTAAGAACTTCGGTTACAATATTGAATTGGACAACTGGCAAAAGTTATGGGAAAGAAACAGAAAACTAACTTTGGCAATTTCATATAAAGAAAACCAATACAAAATGTTTTACAGATGGCACCTCCCTCCAACAAGATTGGCAAAAATAAGTAAAAATGTATCACTGCAATTTTGGAAGTGTAACATGGTGACAGGGACCTTGTAAGGCATCCAGAAAGTATCCATGATATCAGTCATTGCGAGACATTTCTCTCCAATTGATTTATTTAGAAACAGATCTGGCTTGTCAAAGGCAATTTCCCAAGTGAAATTATTTTTGTGCGTTACACAGAATCCACCTTCTCTCCTCCCACTTCTACACTTCATAAATCACGAGAATCAATTAACTGCCACTGGAATTTCTTAATACGACATACAGAATAACCTTAAACTTTCAACACCTCCAACTCTCTTAAAAAAATGTGGCAGCTGAATTTTAAAGCTGGCAGGCATCCCCTCCTTGAAAACTCCTCCTCCTAAAAGAAAGGGAAAAAAACCAGATACAAGGGCTAACACATTTTCTTTAAACCCCTCTCCCCACCCCCCATGAGGACCCTTCGGTTTGTGGAGGAAATCATCATGGAATTGGTTAGCCAATTGATCAGCATGAACATCCCAACTCTTTACCCAACTAGCATCTGAGAGGGGATATCCTTTCCATAAGACCAAATATTGCAATCGGCCACGGTGTAATCTAGAATCGATAATGTTTTGAATCTCATAATGTGTTTCCCCTTGTACCATTATTGGTTTAGGGGGAGCAATTGGCAGTGGTCTTATTGATGTTGTAGCTGGTTTTAGTAAACTACAATCGAACACCAGATGATTTTTCCCTAGTAGTCGAGGAAGACTTAATTGAACAGTGACTTGGATTATTTTTGAAACTGGGAACAGACCAAAGAATTTTGAACCCAGCTTCTTAGTGGGAAGTTTCAACTAAGATACTTGTCGACAAATATACTTTGTCCCCTACTTTAAAAATCGGTTGAAGGGATCTATGTTTATCTGCCTGTTTTTATAATTTTTTGTAGATTCGGTCAAAGGTTTTTCATATCTTCCCATCCTTTCTTTAATGAGTTCATCCATTCTGTTAGGGACATGAAGGATGGAGGTTGTCTAGGTGACCCTGGCATTGGGGCAAAATCCATTCCAGTGTTGATTTGGAATGGAGTTAATCCCATGCTGCTATGTACTGCATTATTGTAAGCAATCTCTGCAAAAGGTAATAACTTGGGCCAATTTTCTTGTTGATAATTTACATAGCATCTCATATATTGTTCAGTCATGGTGTTAGTCCTCTCTGCTGCTCCATTACAAGCAGGATGAAAAGCTGAGGATAACCCTTGAGAGGAACCAATGGATTTCAGAAATTCCCTCCAAAATTTTGCGGTAAATTGTACCTCACTGTCTGATATTACTCTATGAGGTACTCCATGTAGTCTATAGATATGTTTCATGAACAGTCTTGCAAGTTTCTTCGCACATGGAAGTCCTTTGCAGGCTATAAAATGGACCTGTTTAGAAAATAAGTCAATTATAGTCCAAATGATCATATTCCCTTCACTCTTAGGTAATTCAACAATAAAGTCCATTGCAATCTCTTCCCAAAGTTGGGTTGGTTCAGCAACTTGTTGCAGGAGGCCAGGGGTTTTTCCAGTTCTGTGTTTCATTGTGGCACAAATTGAGCAACTTTTTACACAGTCCTTGACATCAGGTTTCATTTTTGGCCACCAGAACTGTCTTCTCAGTAAATGTAGAGTTTTTAGGAATCCAAAGTGGCCTCCCAGCAGGGAGTCCTGGCTACACTTTAGTACCAGTAGTCTTAGGGTTTTGGATACATAAAGCTTAGTCCTTTCCAAACTACTCATCATTCATTGTCAACTTGGTTTGATGGTCCAGGAACCAAGGATTGGTCAATCAGGCCACTTTCAATTATGTAATCAGCTTATCTTCCATGTGTTTGGGGTTGCGTTTGGCTTGGGCTTGAGTTATCACTTGGCCTGTCAATTGACCTTCTGAAATTAAGGCTTGTACTATTTCCTCTCAGTGGCTGTCAAACTGAGGTTTTCTGGACAGAGTGTCCGCCAGTACACTTTTCCATCCGGGGATATATTTAATGTTAAAGTTGAATCACTTGAAATATTGGGCCCAGCGGACTTGTTTGAATGATAATCTCCTCGGGGTCTTTAGAACCTCAAGGTTCTTATTATCATCAGTCTATATCTCAAAGGTCTCTGGCGCCCCTTCTAGAAAATGCCTCCAAGTCAACAAAGCCCATCGTACAACGAATGCTTCTTTCTCCCAGACCACCCACCTTCTCTGTGTGTCCGTGAGCTTTTTGGACACATAAGCACAAGGCATCAGTTGGCGAGAGTCCTTTTACAGCAAAACAGCTGCCACCGCTACATCACTTGCATCCATTTGGACAATAAAAAGCTTGGTCGCGTGTGGGTGCTAGAGGATGGTCTCTGTTGCAAAGAGGCATTTTAAGGCCTTGAAAGCTTTCTGACAGTCCATAGTCCAAGCCATGGGTTGACTTGGCTTCAGTTTGGTAGTATGCCTGGTGGCATACGTAGGCTGGGTAGGCCCCTTGTATCCTGGCTGGGTGGTGCCTCTCTGGAATAGGGGTCCCTGTGGCCTTGCTGCCATTTGGGGCTGCATTTTTGGTGGCCAGGAGGAAGATGAGTGTGGCCTGGTTCCCTGGTCGGGTGGAGGGGAAGTGGCTGCTGTCTGTTGTCTGGGCAACCCCCCTTCAGACCAGGGCTGGGTTAGTGCTGACTGCCATTGGCATTGAATCCACTCCTAGCCTGGATAAAATTCCCACCCTGGAGAGATACTGCAGGGGGAAAAATTCCCTCTGGAAAATGAGGAGATTGCCTCAGAGGTTTCCTCCAACTGGCATCTGTATAGTCTCCTCCCTCCAATCAGACAGAATAGCAATCTGCCTGGGGCTCAAGAAAGATTTCTCTTCAACCAGCTGGGTTACCTCTGGGTTATAACAACCTCTTGAGTTGAAACGCTTTGTTATAGCTCCCAAACCTCTTTCCTTTACTGTCATTCTGAAAGCATCCATCATCTCCTCCAAACAAAGGCTTGCAGATTCAATTAATGTTCTCGAGGGAGGACCCCCATACTCTCCCCCCTGCATATCTCCAACTTAGGCTGATTGTTGATTCTTCTCCATCTCAGGAAAAAGAACTCCGGGGTATCAGCCAAGCCCCTTCAAAAAGGAACTCTTGACAGGAACTCAAAACAAAAGAAGAAATGAGCAAGCTAGGGATCCCTATAACATGGTATTCATGAGTGCAGATGCATTCTAGATATGAGAAAGATGCTAAATCAGAGGGTTTTTACAAATAATTAACAGTGTTAAATAAAAAACTTATAAGAACAGAAGAAAGATTAATAAAGTAACTGTATAGTTATTTATTGGGTATAAAGTTGGAAGAGGAACAAGTAATGGAGACAATGGGTGAAAAATTTTGGTTACATGATAGAATTAGATAAATGGCAGAAACTGTGGGATAGGAACTATAGATTAACAATGTCAACGGCATATAAAGAGAATTTGTATAAGATGTTTTACAGATGGCATTTTGCATCTGTGAGGTTAGCAAAGATGTTTTAAGACAAATCAGCAAAATATTGGAAATGCCACCAGACACTTACAATCTTATGTGGTAGACACGTGGAGAAGCAGAGAAATATTGGATGAAAATAAAGACATGGTTGGAAGAGATGATAAAACAACATATTGAGTTAAAATCAGAATTATTTCTGTTAGGGATTTTACCTGAAATGTATAATAAAGAGAATGTATATTTAATTCTTAATGTATTAACTGTAGCTAGAATTGTATTTGCACAACAGATGAGGAGGTAATTAGGA
Source organism: Laticauda colubrina (assembly GCA_015471245.1). Classification (NCBI taxonomy): domain Eukaryota; kingdom Metazoa; phylum Chordata; class Lepidosauria; order Squamata; family Elapidae; genus Laticauda; species Laticauda colubrina. The sequence goes on from BLBF01000019.1 coordinate 19,503,675, forward strand.
AAATAATATGTGCAGAGGTGAATAGATTAACATTAGCAATTTAGGAAAAAGAACAAACTGAGTACTATACGATATGGAAAACATTTTATCAATGGTTAGAGAATAAAAAAGGAAGTTAGAAATGAAGAATAATAATGGAGAATAGAAAATAAGATAAGATAGAGATATACATAAGAAATTAATTGTTACTATACCTATGATGAGAGTAATGAGAGGTAATGTTAAGGTATTATCACCAGAAGAGCTGTAAATGTTTAGCTCTTTGATGTATTTTAATCCTAAATTTAGAGAAATAATATCAATATGAAAGTGAATGTTGTAAAAGGGTGAAAAATGTAGCACAAAGGCATTTGTGCCCAGATGACACACTGCTTGAGAAAAAAAAAATGGAATGTATTTTTGAAACTGAAAAATAAAAAACTTATAAAAAAGTGGCATTTTAGAAATCATAATTTCTAGAGGGCATCCATTTGGGGAAAGCTTCTGTAAACATTAACCATGGTGTTCGTTCACCTATTTGCCTATGCTTCATTCAATTATATGCATGTTATCAGCTAGGTTTTAATTTAAATATAATCTGACTTGCCTCTTTATAGTGTGTAAAAAAGCTGTAGATCAGACAAATAATTATAACATCTACTTATAAAATTTTTGCTCAACAAGACAAGTTCTGTAGTGAAAGAAGGGAAAAAAGAATTCTAGTAGCTAACAATATAGCTGTTATACTGTATGTACAATAAAATATATCTATTATCCAACTAATTCAGTCTTTCCAACTAGCCTTTCAAATGTCCAATAAATTTTGGAAGTTGTCATCTTATCTATATAGATAAAACAATTCAAGGTCTGTATTCAGTCTAGTAATAACCTTCCTCATCTCAAGCTAATGAACTTGGATCTTAGGCATTAAAGTTCATTTTAAATAATTGTTTCCTTCAAAAATTAGTAATGTCATTTTTCTTCTCCTTATTTTTAGGTTTCCAAGTGTCGTACAAAATGCCAACCACTGTCACCTTAATCTTTCTGCTTTTAAGCATTGCAATTATTGTTACTATAACTCTTGTTCAGATGAATCGGAAACAGATACTTTCTCCAGGTCTAAAGGTAGGCTTAAATAATAAGCTAGGACTTTTGCAACATCTGATGTTTAACTGAGATATTAATTGCTGAGGCAATGACCTAATATTGAAAGCAAATTACCTGAAAATGTTTAGCCTAGGAAGAAACTACAGCTAGTTTCCACACTTAGCAAAAATATGAGTGGCATTGTGCAGATTTAAACCTGGATATTTTCTTTTTTCTAGATGTTCTCCAGATATGATGCACTTTAACAACTATAATCCTTCGCCAACACTTCATTTGCTAAACAAAGCATTGTATTTTACAATACTTTATAACTAAATAAAAATGTTAAACTGGACAATATTTCTGAACAATTAGTATTAAAAATCTGAAGCAATTCATAGAGAGAGTATACAGCTCCTTATGAAAGGATGCATTTTAATTATACAAATTTTCCTTAAGACAAGATTTGGATTTGATGGGTGTAACAAATAATTTCCTATACCAGTTACAACTTGTTAATGGCACTATTTTTCTAACTACCAATTCCAAAGTAGAAAAAGGTGAGGGAAATTACAAATAGAGTAAGTTCGGAATTTGAAATGCATTACAAGTGCAATTCTGTTGAAGAAATTACTGGAACTCTAAGCTGCAATAACCTTTTTCAGACTCAAACAGAAACCTGAAAAAAAAAATGCACTGTTTTAATGAAATTCAGAAACTGATGGCTGGCTGTGATCCAAAACATGTCTTCTGAATCATTGTAAACAATAGTGAAGGGGAAACAGTTCTAGTTCTAAACAGAGCAGTAGAGTAGGACAGGAAATAAATTGTGTTCCCTGTAATATTTTGGACTTGTACCATTTGCTTCTTTTAAAAACTAATCTTCACTAGCCATAGAGTACTTTAAGGCCCAGTCCCACTGCACTTATGGATGCAAAGAGGATGTAAAACGTTTAAAAAAGCTTGCCATCCATTGGAAAACGTTATGCATCCATTGTGTACTCACTGCATACGTGTTTCATATGCTCTATCTGTCGAGCATCCGTCCACTGCAATTTCCTCTGCGCAAGAAGTTTTGAGCTGCACAAAACATTGTGAACGGATGAACTTTCTGCCACGTACGATGTACATCCACGACATATACGGGCAACAAACATTCTATGTCCGTTATCATCCATTAAACGTCCGCTGTATCCTCTCTGCATCCTCTGGCCATCCCCTCAACTCACATCCGCTGCAGCTGAAAACGGAAAGAGGGAGGAAACAAAATGTCTACGCAGTGTTAGTAGTACGGAAATAGAAAGGATTTAAGCGTATGCATCTCGTATATAAAGGATTCAAAATGGACAAAACGTTTGTATCTGGGATGTATCTGATATATTTAGGATGTCTGCAGTATGTCTAGAATATGTAGAAGGCCCCATAGCGGACAACAAATATTTTCTATAAAAAGGGGGAGAAAATCATCCGGCTCACTGGGATGGTGGACCATACAGTCCCACTATGGTTGCACTGGAGGTTTATCTATCCCACAACTATCCTTATCTATCCCACAAGCATGCAAAAGCTTAACCATTTTTTCAAAGTTTTCACCAACACTTTATTAAGTAAAAAAAATGAACCATGTCTTAAGCAAAGATAACCTTTATTAACTTTCTTAGGTAAACTTTATGAC
>BLBF01000019.1:19506424-19523970 GCA_015471245.1 Laticauda colubrina
GATAACCTTTATTAACTTTCTTAGGTAAACTTTATGACTTTATTAAAAAAGCAAAATGAATCAAGTAAAGTGTCTTAAGCAAAGATAAACTTAACAAGTAAAAACTCAGTCTCTGACACTATTTTCGGTCACTCTGAGTCATGTCCCTGGTCTCAGCTGTTAAGCGGGCAGGGACTGTGGAGATGGCTGTGGCTTGAGTGCTAGTCTGAGGCACTATTGAGGTACTTGGCCCCGAGGGTACAACAGGGGATGGTGAGTTCAGGAAGTTGTCCGAGAGCTGACTCAGTCCCGTGAGATTGAGAGGCCCTTCATCAAGGATTTGAGATGTCAGGCCCAATACTGATGACAGATTGTCCATTGACGGGTTTGGCTGTGGGATGGAGAAAGGGTTGGGAGGAGTGTAGTGGGGCTGTCTGGTCTGCAGCTGGGTGAGGACTGGTGTCTATGGCATGCAATGAACCTGGGCCTGGACTGGGAAGTTCTGCTTCTGCTGTGGGAAGTCCTGGTAGTCATAGCCTTGGTAGGTGAGGGGCTGTTGAAAGCCATGGAAGGGCTGTGACATCGCCTTAGGTAGAGGAGCAGACCTGGACTGGGTAGGAGCAGCTTCAGCTGGGCCTTGAGGGTTGTGCAGAAGTGCTGTGATCTTCTGCTTCATTACCTGGTACTGGGCCTCAGGCAGGTCCCTCAGGGTCTGGCTCACGTAGGTGATGAAGGGCTTCCGGTCCGAGGATGATATGTCGCTGTGGACCAGCTGAGAAAGAAGTTCTGTGTTGGTCTTCATTATGTCCCTGATCTCCAACAGCACACTGTGGTTCTGGCCCTCCAGTCTGCCTCTCTGCCTGCATCCTCTGGAGCTGGGGGTGGGGGTGGGGGTGGGTTAGCCTCTGGTGCCTGCTGCTTCTTCCTCCATTTGTGACAGCAGGGCGTCATCCTCCACGGGATCCTTCAAGTCTGCCGGCATGGGGAGTGCAGCTGTCGGGGAGGTCTCTGCCATGGGGCCCTCTGAAGACATCTGCCTGGACAGGCTCGCTGTCTCCTGGCTGGAAGAGGACTGGCTGTTTGTGGGCTGTCTGAGGGAGAGGGGTGTCAGAGGGGCTGCTCCTCGTTGGCGGATCTCACCCTCCAGGAAACTGCACTTGGCCATGACATACATCTCCCAGTCAGTGAGCTTGCCAGTGGCCTTCCCGGATTTCTTGAGGTGTAGCTTGCCATACCAGGTGTGCATATGCTTCCACCATCCTAGGAGTACTTCTGCAGTGTACCCCAGGTACACTGGGGTAATAATTAGGACTTACCACGAAATTCCCTTTAACTTTTGGCTGATAGATTCCATTGAATGAACAGTCTTCTCTATCTCTACAAGATTTGAAATCAAATAACATTGACACTGCCTCCCTGCAAATGACTGGATTCCCCATTCCTATGATGTCTACATACTGGTTTGGACTATAGTTCACTGGTTTTAGAAATGCTCTGCAAAGGCTTCCATATAAATGTTTCATTGTCAGAACAGTTCTATAACTCTGAGGATAGCATGGATTTTTTATCCAGGATTTATTATCTGAATCCTAAAAGTTTATCAAAACACATATGGAATAAAAAGCCAAAGCCAAGAAGATTCATTACAAGGCACTTATAAACAAAGCACGCCCATTTTAATTTTTTCAAGAAATATATATATATATCTCTCTCTTCATTTTTTTTCCGATGGCCAGAGTATTCCTGGGAATAAGGAAGCTTAGTGATATCAGAAGTTATACTTGCTATAACATTGGATGGAATTTTGGGAATTCAAAATATGTTCAAGCCCAGAGACAACACAGCAAAACCTAATAGAATCCAATTTTTACATCTAGTGAACAAAATCAAACTAAAACTCTAACCTTATAAATTACTACATTACTACACTATCCAACTCAGGACTGTGCATTCTCCTAATTCAGCCATAGGAAAGCTGTGTTGCCAAAACTGTCTCTCACTGCTTTTCCAGGTACACATTGCATTACATGTAATGAACATAATCCCTGTCATACCTGCAGAATTGAAATTAGCGGTTTTTTCTCCGCTTCATCTCTCCCATAACATTGGAAGCTGTAGGTGTACACACTGTATTGATAACCAAACAGCTGCACCTGTAGTGTACTGTTGAAGGTATATATGGTTTCCTCAGGGGTAAATGATATCTGAGTGGAAGCCCCTCCGAGATCCAGTGCACCTATAGTCTCAACTCCATGGGGATGGACCCAGGTACTCCAAAGGTTTTTCTAGATATAAAAAGGACCAAGTTGAAATATCATCTAATGTGGGATTCTACTCTTCTCTTTCTTAACATAGAAGATATCAGAAAATAATGCTCAAATCAAAATGGAAACATCTCTAATTATCTGTAGGATACTTTTAGATAGAACTTACTTTAAAAACTATAATTGAGGAACCCACTTTTCCTAGTTGCAAAGAAACAAGAAACTAATTGGAGAAAAAAGTTCTAGCCTACTGAGAGATGCCATCAAGAAAGATATGAGTAGATTGAGTGGAAAGGCCAAAAGGCTGCCAAAACATCTACACAGAGATATAACTCTTTTGTTAAGGCTAGGTCACACTGGCCGACGGATGCAAAACGTATGTAAAAAGGACACAGCGGATGAGCAAATTTTCCATCCATTGTTATCCGCTCTCAAAAGTGCCCCAAATTTGCATAAACAGAGCGGACAACAATGGAAAGGAAAGGACGTGGGGAGGATGTAGCAGGGATGTAAAGCGGATGTTCATAGGGGGCCTAGCGGATGGAAGTGGATGGAAGCGGATGACACATCCACAGGGCTTCCGGGGGAGAACAGCAAAGCGGACGCATAGCGGAAGAAGCGGATGCATAGAGGATGATGCGGATGCATCCTGGACACCTAGAGGATGCATAGCGGATGCGTAGCAGATGCAAAGCATTCACTGCGCGTACGGGGAGGATGAATTGCATAAGCTCCGCAGATATAAAAGAAGGCAGCTCGCAAGCAGTCAGCATTCAGAGGAAAGACCTGCCGCCAGAGACATCTTGAGAGAACACCATGGGGAAGAAGAGGAAGCCTGTGCCTACTCCTGCCAACCCTGGCAAGAAGGACAGAACCACTATCCCACCCCCTGGCGCTGACTCTGAAGCTGCTGGTGCTCCTGCTGCTGCTGGTGGTGCTCCTGGTGCTGCTGCTGGTGCTCCTGGTGTTCCTTGTGCTTCTCCTGCTGGTGCTGCTGGTGCTTCTCCTGCTGCTGCTGCTGGTGGTGCTTCTCCTGCTGGTGCTGCTGATGCTGCTGCACTGGGTGTTGCTGGTGCTTCTCCTGCTGCTGCTGCTGCTGGTGTTGCTGGTGCTGCTGGTGCTTCTCCTGCTGCTGTTGCTGCTGGTGCTTCTCCTGCTGCTGCTACTGGTGCTGTTGGTGCTTCTCATGCTGCTGCTGGTGCTTCTCCTGCTGCTGCTGCTTCTGCTGCTGCTGCTGCTGTGGTGGACCAGCCCCAAGGCCCTCAAAGCCCTGCTGCTGAAGGCCCTGAAGCCCCTGCCAGAGGGAGGAAGAAGCAAGGCAAGGAGAAGGGGGAGAGGAAACAGTACTTTATTTCCAAGGACCATGAGGAGGAGGTGCTGGAATGGCTGAGGGAGAACGAGTACCTGTGGAGGAAGAGCCACAAGCTCTATCGCGACACCAAGCGGAAGCAGGCAGCGTGGAGACAGAAGGCGGAGAGCCTGGGCTACACTTCAGATGTTCTCCTGGGGGTGTGGAAGCATATGCACACCTGGTATGGCAAGCTGCACCTGAAGAGATCCGGGCAGGCCGTTGTCAAGCTCACTGACCGGGAGACCTATGTCATGGCCAGGGGCAGCTTCCTGGAGGGTGAGATCTGCCACCGAGAAGCAGCCCCTCTGTCAACCCTCTCCCTCAGACAGCCCACAGAGAGCCACTCCTCTTCCAGCCAGGAGACAGATACAGTGTCCAGGCAGGTGTCTTTGGAGGGCCCCATGACAGAGACCCCCCCACAGCTGTACTCCCCGTGCCAGAGGACGTGGAGGATCCCCTGTCTCAGATGGAGCAAGAGGAGGCAGCCACCAGAGACCAACCCACACTCACACCCAGCTCCACCTCCACAGAAAGCAGGCAGAGAGCCAGACCGGAGGGACAGAGCTACACTGTCCTCTTGGAGATCAGGGACACAATCAAAGCAAGCACAGATCTCCTCTCCCAGCTGGTCCACTTTGACATACCATCCTCCAACTGCAAGCCCTTCATCATGTACGTGGTCCAGACCCTCATGGACATGCCCGAGGCCCAGTACCAGGCAATGAAGGAGAGGATCACAGCGCTTCTGCACCACCCTCCAGGCCCAGCTGAACCAGCTGCTACTCACTCCAGGTCTGCTTCTCCACCCCAGATGATGTCCCAGCCCTTCCATGGATTTCAGCAGCCCCTCGCTTACCAAGCCTACCACTACCAGGACTTCCCACAGCAGAGGGAGCCCTTCCCAGTCCAGACCCAGGTTCCTCGGACACCACAGATGTCTCACCTGACCCAGCTGCAGACCAGACAGCCCCACTACACTCCTCCTTCCTCCACCCCACAGCCAAGCCCTTCCTCAGAACATCTGTCATCAGTCTTGGGCCTCACATCCCAGGTCCTTGAGGAAGGGCCTCTCGACCTCACGGGACTGAGTCAGCTCTCTGAAAGCTTCCTGCACACACCATCTCCTGTTGTACTCTTGAGGCCAGGCACCCCAATGGCACCTCAGACCAGCACTCCAGCAGAGTGACTGAAAAGAGTGCCAGAGACTGAATTGTTACCTGCTCACCTTATCTTTGCTTAAGACACTTTACTTGGGTCATTTTGCTTTTTAATAAAGTCATAGTTTGTTATTAATTAAGGTTATCTTTGCTTCACACACTTGATTCATTTTTTTTACTAAATAAAGTGTTGGGGAAAACTTTGAAAAAAGGGTTAAGCCTTTGCATGCTTTTGGGATGGGTAAGGATAGCTGTGGGATGGATAGCTGTGGGATGGGTAATGATAGCTGTGGGATGGATAGCTGTGGGATGGGTAATGATAGCTGTGGGATGGGTAAGGATAGCTGTGGGATTGGTAAGGATATCTGTGGGATGGATAGCTGTGGGATGCGTAATGATACCTGTGGGATGGATACCTGTGGGATGGGTAATGATAGCTGTGGGATGGGTAAGGATAGCTGTGGGATTGGTAAGGATATCTGTGGGATGGATAGCTGTGGGATGCGTAATGATACCTGTGGGATGGATACCTGTGGGATGGGTAATGATAGCTGTGGGATGGGTAAGGATAGCTGTGGGATGGATAGCTGTGGGATGGGTAAGGTTAGCTGTGGGATGGGTAAGGATAGCTGTGTGAAGGATAGCTGTGGGGTGGGTAAGGATAGCTGTGGGATAGATAAACCTCCAGTGCAAGCATAATGGGACTGTATGGTCTACCCTCCCAGCTGCCACATATATGGCCATTTATTATCAATAACAATTTAATCATTGATCCACACATTTCAACATGAACAAAACTCTTTATTATTATAATAATAATAATATAATATAATATATTATAATATAATATATAATAATATAATATAATATAATCCCTATTCATCATAAGGCCACTCAACATACATGGCACAATCTCATCAGTGTGATGAGACAGCCTGAAGGAAACATCCATTAGGCATCTTCCATCCTGTCTTGCCACTCCACTGCTCCAGCTGGGGAGTTGCACCAGTGTTTCAGGAGGTTGCGCTGCTTCTTCCCTCCACGTGAAGCTCTGTTGGGGCCTTGCACATCCACAGTGTCTATCAGGTTTCACCCTTGCCTCCATTCACCAGGTTCCATGTCCCCATTGCCTTGTTGATGGTCCACAAGCCTGTTCTGCAACACTGGGTAGCGGGTGCGCATGACATTGTGCAGGATGCAGCAAACTTCCACGATCCTCCTCATGGTCTCTGGGCGATGCTGCATGGTGGTGAGAAGTACCTGGAACCTGTTGGCCAGGATGCCAAAAGCGTTCTCCACCAGCCATCTTGCCCTGGACAGCCTGTAGTTGAAGATCCTCTCTTCACGGGTGAGGAGTCTGGAAGTGTAGGGCTTCATGAGGTAGGTTCTGAGGGAGAAGGCGTCATCCCCCACGATGAAGTAGGACACATCTTGTGTGTCATTGGATAGGGGGTCTGGATCTGGAAAACCCATGATGAGGTTGTGTTCCAGCCCATCCTTGAGGTGACTGGCGTTGTATATCTGGGCATCTGAAGCTGACCCATTGCCTGAAGCATTGATGTACATGAACTTGTAGTCAGCATCAACCATGGCAAAGAGGATGATGCTGAAGAAGCCCTTGTAGTTGAAATAATTGGACCCCAAGTTGGCTGGAGCTTTGCAGGCCACGTGCTTGCCATCTATGGCTCCAACGGCGTGGGGAAAGTTCCACCTCTGATTCCAATGCTCTGAAACTTTCCTCCAGCCTTCTTCAGTGGTGGGGCACTGGAGAAGCTCCTCCACGCATTCTTCGATGATGGCCTGCACCACTTCTCTGACCACACTGCTGATGGTGTTGCATGGTACCCTCCAGGCATACTGTATGTTTCTGTACATGGTCCCAGAGGCCATGTGGCACAGAGTCAGTGCCACCTTCAGTCCAGGGTCCAGGCTGGGATGGAAGTTGGTGTTTGCCTTGGTCAACCTGGGTCTCAGATGCTCCACAACTTCGTCAAACATGGCTGGTGGCATCCTGATGAAGTGCTGGAATGCATGAGTGTCTTCATTTCTCAGCTCCACCATCAGCTTGTCATAGAGCCCAAACTCCGCTCTTCTCCCGATCCATCTTCGGACCCAGACAGTTCTTGGACGTCTCCTTCTTCTCTTTGCGTAGAAAAGGTGAAACAGTCTGAGGAGGGCTTGGTTCTGGTGTTGAATGATAGCAGCTACCAAAAGGAGTGTGCGATGATCCATGGTGGAGATAAATGGATGATGTGGAAGAGTAAGAGCAAGGATGAAGAGGTCTGCACCCCAGGGCTGCTGGACTGAAAGTGAGATCCAGGTGATTTCCTCCCCCTTTTTATAGGAAATATCGGTTTTCCACTCGGTGTCCTTTCACATACTGTAGGCATCCTCCAGACATCCTAAATATCCGAGATATGTCCCATATACAAACGTTTTGTCTGTTTTAATGCTTTATATCCAAGCTGCATCCACTTTCATCCTTTCTATGTCCGTACTACTAATGTTGTGTGGACATTCCGCGTACCTTTTGCTTCCTCCCTCTTTCCGCTTTCCACTGGAGCGGATGTGAGTTGCGCGGATGCCCAGAGGATGCCTAGAGGATACAGCGGATGTGTAACGGATGACAACGGACGTAGAACGTTTGTTGCCTGTATGTGTCGCGGATGTAGATCGTACGCGGCGGAAAGTTCATCTGCTCTAAAAGTTTTGTGCAGATCAAAACTTTTTGAGCGGATGAAATAGCAGTAGACGGATGTTTTATGGATACAGCGTATGAAAGACATACGCAGTGAGTACACAACAGATGCATAGTGTTTTTCAACGGAAGGCAAGCTTTTTTGTCCGTTTTACATCCTCTTTGCATCCGTTGGTTCAGTGTGACAGGGGCTTTAGCCTCACCAATATGATCCCAGCAGAAAGCAATAGGATTTGGTTACCTATGAATCCTTCTCTGTTTGCTGGATTGCTACTTTTCTTCATAGCAGTGGCATTATTGTGTCTGATTTTCCTGGTGTATTCATATGTTCGGTTTCACATGCAAAAGAACACTTGTCAAGTTGAACATGTGTTTGCCATAGAATAAAATAAGTTCAAAAAAGAGACCAGAACTTTCACTAATTAGGTAAAAAGTGGGGGGGAGGGGGAAAGGAGACCTACATTCGCTATAAGAAAGAATCACATAATGAGTACCTCAATCTATTTTAGTCTCATCTAGAACATTGATGTAGTTCAGGATAATAATAAATCAAGCAGTCCTTATATGCAAGGACAAAGGACTATCAGAAGGAGATTGTTTTAATTTACCCAAGAACTAAATAGCCTTTACCTCTTTTGATGGGGGGGGAATCATCTAACGTAAATTAGTCAGGCTTGTTTGTATTTCTGATCAGGATGATTAAAGAATAATTTGAGAAATGACCTTTCACAAAATTCATGAAGTTGGAATTGGTAATTCACTATAGTAATTAATGATAAGATTAGTAATATGAAATGCAAAAAACTAATTTCATATATGCAAAAGGAATGTGACAAGAATCAAAGTACATAATTGTTAGAAAAATATGTTCCAACTTTACTGGAAAAATAATTCCTACATATTTAGATTCATTGGGAAGGAAAGATTCACAATCAGGAAACAGCTTAAGAAATGATACAGAGTTCTAGTGTCTCTAAAATATTGTTACTAACTGATTGATGTGCCAATGATAGAATTCATGTATTATGTTTGCATGAAGTCAATAAATTCAGTAATACATATCTCCTCTCTAATGCATGACATACAATGTTCAGTGTTCCCAACCCATCAGTTTGATTGCAAGTCTGAAACACTCAGGTATTCTCCCAAATCTTTCTATGTTGCTCATTAAAAGTGCTTTGAATTTCAATATACCCCATTTTTTCAAAGTTATTGTCATCGTGCTGTCCCTCCATCCAATTTGTTGGGACTACAATTCTCAAGACAGCAAAGTCAATGTTTCTAGAAGATGCAAAGCTATAAAAGAAAAGGATGAAGGAGAGATTTTTGATAACCAAAATGAAAGGGTGGGGGGAAAAAACTAATTTTTTTAAATAGAAGCACTCTTTTGGCAATGGTTTGATCTCCAAGCTAGTTTCAACATAATGAGCAAGATTTTCTTGTGCTATTCTTCTTAGCTTATAAATATCTAGTGTGTCAGTGGTCAGTTGGTCATATTGTTGGTTGTTCATTTGGAGCTATATTTACATTGTAAGCAGCTGATTGGTTCTCTTGTAGGTTGGTCATTCAAATGGTCTGGTCTCTTATGTATTCATATGCTGGGTCTAGATCAATATGCTTGTTAATTGCTCCTTTGATTGAATACGAAGCTTCAATAAAATCATCTCTGTGGCAGGTGCTGACATGGCCAATAATTTTTGTTCCTTCCCAGTCAAGCTGGTGTTGCTTATTATCAATGTGGTTTGAGATCTGGGATTTTTGGTTATAACATTTAACAGTTAGTTGATGCTCATGAAACCTTGTTTTCAATTGCCTTCCTGTTATCTTCCTTCTGTATTTTATCTTTGACTTTAGATGGCCCTTTTCTGCATGTAAAAGTGGCTTTGTGAGCTATTGTTATTCCTAGGGATTGCCCTAAGAATAAAATTCTGGCAGCCATTTTGGATGTTCTTTTGATGTATGGCTGGACTTGTTTTTGTGTTGTGTTTGGCCTTGTATTCTCAATGACAAAGATATTATGATTTTTTTGGGAATAGCTATTGTACAGGAAAACATCAAAAAGGTGTTTCTCTTCTGCTTTTCCTAATGCCTGGGTGTTGCAGTGTGTTTTGGCTCTTTTGAGAAGGGTCTGGAAGCAGCACCACTTGTGTGCAATGGGGTAGTTGCTTGTGAAATTTAGAATTTAGTCTGTGTGCATGGATTTTCAGTATATGCAGGTTGTTAATTCACCATTATCTTGTCTCTTTATGCCAGTATCTAGAAAAGGGAATCATTCTTTTTTTTCCTCTAGTGTAAAACTGATGCCAGTGAAAATCTGGGTTTTACTGCCTTAGGGTAGTAAAAAAAAATATTTCTATTGAAGTTAGTTGTTTTTGTTTTTCCATTTTTACCATTCTCTAATTATTTTGTTGGATCTTTGTTGATTACCTTGTATTAGTGTCATTAAGTAAAGCCTTCTCTTTCTTAATGTAATCAGTTTTTTCCATTTACCACAGTTAGCCTACCTTTGTCTGCCAGTAGGTGGACAATATCTCTATCTTTTCTAAGTTTCTTAAATGCCTTTTTCTCCTCTTGGTTAAGTGTCTCATCTGTTTCATTGGATGTTAGGAATGATTCTCTGATGTCCTCTTGTGTTCCCTGGTCAAGTTTGTTAGTTTTCATTAAGCATTCTAAGTTGGCAAGGAAATTAACTAGGTTCAAATTTTTTGTAATTGAAATTAAGGCCTTTTATGAGGATGGCTTTTTTGTTTTCAGATAATGGACTATTGCACAAGTTTTTATCCATGAATTTGAATTGTCATCTTGCTGTTTAGAAGTGATCTTGGCTAGTTTCTTTGGTAGGGCTTTTTTTCTGGTTTGGAGTTTGTCAGTTCTCATCCTGATTGTGTTTTTCAGTTTGTCCGTAAGATCTTGTCCAATTGGAGTTTTTTGTTCGTTGATGATGCTTTGGTATTTCTTCAGACGATGAGTGTATCAGTAAACGATGAACTGAAGCATTTTACACTCATTTTTGTAGGCTTGTTTCCATTCTTGTGGGTGTTTAATTGGAGGTCTGTAGCATATGCTTTTTGGCAGTGTTTTCTTTCAGAGGCATTCAAATGAAGTTGGGAAGTAAGAAAAGATTAATGCTATTTGTCTTTTGTATATTCAAAAGAGAAGTTCCTAACTATTCAGCCCCAGCAGCAGAGGTATCAAACACATCACAAACTATTTATTTCCTCTTTTCCAGAAATATTTAAAAAACACTACATTAGTAGAACTGATATTCTGCATAGACAATCTGATTTTAATCTGGAGTACGTTTCCATGCAAGAGAAAATATCACTACTAGCATTCAGGCAAGCCTAAATCAATTGGATGGTTATGCATGATTATCATCCAGATCTAGCATGGGAAATCTTGATCAATGGGACTCCCTAATTTGTACATATTGTCCAGACCTGGCTGTGCTGTCCAGCCAGTGTATGAAAATTGGATAGTTAGGTAGCAATTATGAGCTGTCCCCTTAAGGGAATGCATCGTGGTAAATGTAATTAAGGTATCCTGGGAAATGTAGTTCATATCACGTGACCACACCTGTAATCCTAATTGGTCACTAATTCGACCCTCGATGGGTTGGAGGTTTCCTCACTCTTGGCTGAACTCACGGACTCGTGGTAACTGTTCTACTTCCATAATGATAGAAGTATCATTATATGTAATGACAAGATGAGAGAAAAAGGATAGGAGATAACCATCTTTTTACCTACAAGACAGATATACAAAGGATTGGTCATTAAAGAAGAACTTCATCACAAATGTGAGTTATGAGGATATCTGATGAACCAATAATAAAGACTTTGTATGTATGTTTTGTTGAGTGTATCTATCTACATCTGTGCAGAAGACAAAATCTACCACTGTATGGAATACAGAACAGTAAAAAGATGGTTAATTTGAAGTCCTGAAGCCCATCAGTATTGAAGACAGTTAATTTGGATTTGTGATAAGCAAAGTAATATTGAAGCCAGGAGTGAATATGCAATGTTAATCTAAACCTGAATTCTCATCATCATCTCTCTCTGTGCAACGGAACCTTTTACACGCTGTTTGGATTGTGGGAGGGGTTGAAATTTTCACATGTTAGAGACAAAGAAAGCTCTTTCTGAGCCGCAGAGTTGCAAACCAATTTGAATTACAGGAACCCACCCCTCCTCTCCTCTGCTCAATTTATCTTCCTGCTCTCTCAGAGACTCCATTTGCATATCAAGGAGAGTCAGAAATTCCCCAGCTCTCAAAGGAAAATCAAACTTCTGTCTTAAAACCTTCTACAAATGCAGTGAGAAAGTCTGAGAAGTTATGCCTGTGTGCTTATATGAGGGCTATCCACAAAATAGATTACATTTTCATCTGTAGCAAGAAGAGGCGGAGCTAACGTGGCCATCTTTGGTCTCTGTGTCTGCCACTTAGTCTGCATCTAGTCGTGCTAGTGGGAGGTTCGTATCGTTGCCCGTTATTTCACAGCAAACATTTGAAATGTGTGCTACAATTGAAAATCCTGTGAGTTGTGAGGTGCGATCAGTGATAAGGTTTTTTTGTTGGCAAAAAACCATAAACCGAATGAAATTTTTCGGCAACTGTATGAAGTTTACGGGGACAACATCATCAGTGAAGGTAGAGTGAGCCAATGGTGCATTAAGTGTAAAAATGGACGAACTAACGTTCATGATGAACAGCAGAGTGGACGTCCGAGCATTGTGACTGATGAACTGGTCGCAAAAGTCGATGACAAGATTCATGAAAACCACCGTTTTACAGTAATGGAACTTTCGCTTAGTTTTCCACAAATTTCATGCAGTTTGTTGCATGAAATTGTTACACAAAAGCTAGGCTACCACAAATTTTGTGCAAGATGGGTGCCAAAGATCCTGACAGAAAACCACAAGAGTCAGCATATGGTCACATCATTGACATTTCTGTACTCTTATGACAAAGATGGAGATTCATTTCTTGATCGAATCGTAACTGGAGACGAGACTTGGGTCAAACATATGAACAGCGAGACCAAATTGCAGTCTATGGAGTGGGGGCACACAAATTCCCCTCCAAAAACAAGAAAATGTTTGCAAACATTCTCTGCAAGGAAGATTATGGAGACTGTTTTTTGGGATAAGCAAGGTGTGCTTATCGATTTTCTGGAACATGGTGCAACAGTAAACTCTGTGAGGTATTGTGAAACGTTGCAAAAACTAAAAGCAATTCAGAACAAGTGTAGAGGAAAGTTAAGCTCAAAAATTTTGTTTTTGCATGACAATGCCGGACCACACACAGCAAATCGCATTCAAGAAGTCCTGAATGTTTTCAAGTGAGAGATTTTTCCTCATCCGCCCTACAGCCCCGATCTTGCACCAAGCGACTACCACTTGTTTCCGAGGATGAAGACCTGGCTTGGAACACAGCGCTTTGACGACGCAGAACTGCAGGCGGGCGTGACTGACTGGCTCAAATCTCAGGCGGCTGAATTTTATGACAATGGAATTACAAAGCTTGTTCACCGCTATGATAAGTGCCTCAATTTGTTTGGTGAATATGTTGAAAAGTAGTATTTAAATGTCACTTTCTTTCTTTTTTTTCAAAATTTTTATTAGTTTTCAATAAACAAACATACACAAACAAAACACAAAACATCAAAACATAAAACTTCTTTTTGGAAAGCGGCTTAGTCCCGGGTTATATCTTTAAATTCAAGACATAAATTCAAAATTCATGCTTTTTATCCAATTTCTTATCTTATTTACCATTCTACATTTTCTATATAGCTTCTCCCCTCTTTTCACTCTCTTAATTCTATTTTATTTATTTCATCTCAGTTTAAATCTTTATACATATTTCTTTTGTATGTTCTATTTCAATTTTCCATTATCTTTTCTCATTAACACAAAATTTCTCCTGTAATCACTGATTAAAGTATGATGCCTTTAAATCTTTCCCCTAAATTTAACATTTAAAATAATATATACTTTTCATTCTGATTCTGCTTACTACATTCTAAAGCTACTTACTATATTATAGAATAAAAATAGAATAATAAGTTTATAATATAATTACAACAATAATCCATAGCAAATTAAACTCTATTATTAAATCCAGTTTTCTAACATTATTTCAGGTACAAATACAACAATATAATCTTATGTACTTTTGCAGAGTCTCTTTTTTTAAATCATATATTTACCCACTATTTCTGAATAAATTTTGTTTCTTTACATCTTATTTTAAACTTTTGTAATTTCTCTTCCCTTTTTCCCTTCCTTTCTTCTCTAATCCTACCTTTACCCCCTTGTCTCTTCGTATATTTTTTATCTATTCTATTTCAGTTTTCTATTTATCTTTTCTCATTAACACAAAGTCTTGGTCTGTGTCTGCCCGGTGGACTGGGGCGGTCAAGCTAACAGCAAACGATGGGCAGTACTCTTCACTTGTCTCAGCATTCGAGCAGTCCATATCGAAGTCATCGAATCTATGGATGGCTCTTGCTTCATCAATGCCCTGAGAAGGTTTCAAGCACACAGAGGCCCAGTCAAGGTATTCAGGTCTGACTGTGGAACGAACTTTGTAGGCGCTTGAAAAGAACTACAGATAGAAGATGGCATTCACCCTGACTCGCCAATCGATGGCTACCTTAAAGCCAATAAATACACATGGATATTTAATCCTCCCCACTCATCTCATATGGAGGGAGCATGGGAATGCATGATTGGAATAGCTCATCAGGTCCTTGATTCAATGTTGGCGAACCACCTAAACTGATACATGAGACTTTATCTACCCTTATGGCAGAAGTCATGGCCACCATCAATGGTCAACCTTTAGTTCCGGTCTCTTCAGATCCTGAGAATCCAACCATTCTCACTCCAGCTGCTTTGCTAACTCAGAAGACAGGTGATTGGCCCGTGCCGTTCTAAGGACTTGCACAAATAACAATGGAGACAAGTTCAACAGCTTGCCAACACCTTTTGGAACTGTTGGAAGCAAGAGTACCTGTCTACAAGACTGCCGTAAATGGAAGACCAAAGAACCAAACCTCGAAGAGGGAGACCTTGTCTTGCTGAAAGACAAGGATGTGCATCACAACACGTGGCCTGTGGGACTTGTGTCTCAAACCATGCCCAGCTCTGATGGACTTATCCACAAAGTCAAGGTCCTGATGGTGAGGTCACTAGATTCCTCCTGTGACTAGCAGACATTTACCAAGAAGCTCTACACCAGGCCGATCACTGACCTTGTGCTACTGCAGAGAAGGGCTGAACTTGAAGATTGAACCACAAGCTTTGCATGCTTTGCTTTGTTTGATGCTTTGTTTACTGTTTCTCTTAGTTATATAGCTAACTGTTTATCTTAGCTATATAGTTATCCGCTATTCAGTTAGTATTACTGTCTACTGATGATCTTAGTTTATAGTTAATTTTTTTTCTCTTCATAGTGGAATTTTCAATTCGAGGCAGGGAGTGTGCTGTCCAGCCAGTGTATGGGAATTGGATAGTTAGGTGGCAATTGTGAGCTGTCCCCTTAAGGGAATGCATCATGATAAATGTAGTTAAGATATCCTGGGAAATGGAGTCCATGTCACATAACCACATCTGTAATCCTGATTGGTCACTAAATTGACCCTCAATGGGTTGGAGGTTTCCTCAATTTTGGCTGAACTCACAGACTTGTGGTCACTGTTCTACTTCTATCATTACAAGATGAGAGAAAAAAGATAGGAGATAACCATCTTTTTACCTACGAGACAGATATATAAAGGATTGGTCATTAAAGAACTTTGTCACAAATGTGAGTTATGATACTTGATGAACCGATAATAAAGACTTTGTATGTACATTTTGTTGAGTTTATCTATCTGCATCTGTACAGAAGACACAATCTACCACTGTACAGAATATAGAACACTGGCACACTTCCTTTTTGATGATCATATCTGTGTTTCAACTAGTTTTAGAAGCAATGTTTCCTCTTTTTTAACTGTTTACATGTCACACTTTTCTCTGGTAATTCTAATTATTAGAATAAGGATTATTTTTACTTTTATAAGAAATTCATATCTAATCAGGATAGGTTACAAACATAACCTGTCACAAAGAGAGATGTTGAAATCCAAAAACATCTGTTTAAAAGGCAGATTGAAAAATTTAAAAGCCTGTATGTTGTTGGAAGAAATGTCTATCTGGGTTCCAAGTCAGGAGAAAGATACTGGAAACATGGAAACTGCTTGAAAAGATGGTTTAATGGTGGACAGGGCCACATGGAGTTTGAAGTCCTAGGCAAAATGGAGCACTTGGTGAGATAGGGAGAGAGATTTATACCATTAGGCTTTGAACTTGCTTCCTGTTTCTGTGGCAAGAAATGTATCCTGATTGGTTGTCAGACTCCCATGGGGCCATGCAGGTGTAGAAAGGGAACATCAGGCCAGCCATGGAACAGGCTTGCATAGGAAAAGAAATCTAATAAACATGCCCCAAGACAAAAGCCACAACATACCAAACCAGCCAAAAGGCAGGAACTACAGATAGAAGATTACAAAAAGCCATAAAAAACTAAAAGAGATCAGAGAAGAAGAAAAAAACCGGTAATACAGGAAGCTGCCCCTTTCGCACCTCCTTATGGTTGCCTTTTGGCAGAAAGAAAAACCAACTGACAGGATGTTAGTGTCAAAACCTTATACACAAAGGGAGGAAAAGGGTATAAAATTGGGAACTTATCATTCAAAAGCTAGCTAGCTCCGGGAATGCAGTCATGCTTCTAGCCTTCCTGAGAATAAAAGATTCTGGCTTTCGAGCAGTTGTCTGTATCCTTGCACCAGAGCTCTCCCAGAGGGAAAATTTGAACCCTCAGAGAAAGGTACTTTCTGCCTTTCAACAATTGGCGACCCACGAAGATTTTCCAGCCAACCCTGCCACCGGACCGGGGCCGCAGATCAATTCCCAGCCGGCATGGACCTTCTTTGTCCAGGGATAACATCCACGGACCCAACCCGGCAGGCATAAGGGTAGTAAAGGGAGTTCGTGAGCCTTTCTGCTCAACAGCTGCTTGAAAGCAAGTGAGTACCGCTTTAAATTTCTAACTTTACTATGAAAGAGAGTGGAAGCGTGAGTGATTCAGGTATGTGACTGTGGGTTTTCTCTGCGGAAACAGAAGGACCTCACCTCCTCCGTGATTGCCAGCCGCACCCCAACCAGCTGCTAGCTCCAACAAGCCGTGACCAGCTGGATTTGGGAACGCAAGGGGTGATCACGGAGTGTGAGTCCTTCTGAAGGATGCATGAAAAACCGAGTGGGCTGAGAAAGGAACTGGTGTTGGGAAATAAATAGAAAGCAGGGAAATAGTCCTGGTGCATCCCGCAAGCAAAGCCCTATGCAGTTAGAAGGAGCCCGTACCGGCTGCGGGCAAACAAAATTGGAAATAGTTTGCCTTCAAAAGCAGAGCAGGTCCTTCCAGATCCCCACCTTTAAGGGAGATCTGAAAACTGACGGCAGTGTGTGAGGAGGGGCCCGTACCAGTGCTGCTAGGGGGCAGACGGTCCTCCAAGATCCCGTTTTTTAGGGGGGTCTTCAAACTGACAGGCGGAGTTTTCCTAAGAGAAAGGGGCCCGTACTCCGTGTGTAGGGAAACCGGAGTCCTTTCCAGACCTTTTTTCCTCCCTTTGTGTATCAGGTTTTGACACTAACATCCTGTCAGTTTGTTTTTCTTTCTGCCAAAAGGTAACAGATTTAAGTGATTTGTGAACAGAGGTGCGAAAAGAAACTCTGTGGGGGGGGGGGAGCAGCTTCCAGTATTACCAGGTTTTTCTTCTGATCTCTTTTAGTTTATTATGGCTTTTGTAATCTTTTATCTGTAGTTCCTGCCTTTTGGCTTGTTTGGTATGTTATGGCTTTTGTCTTGGGGCGTGTTTATTAGATTTCTTTTCCTATGCAAGCCTGTTTCATGGCTGGCCCTTTCTACAATCCCTCATTTTTATTTTTATTTTCCCTAAGATGTGATATCTGATTGAATGTCTTGGTATACTTGGTCTTCTTGATCAATCTGGATCATCATCATAGCTGCCTGTCCCCTTTTTA
>BLBF01000019.1:19528970-19572043 GCA_015471245.1 Laticauda colubrina
TACCAAACCAGCCAAAAGGCAGGAACTACAGATAGAAGATTACAAAAAGCCATAAAAAACTAAAAGAGATCAGAGGAAAAAAAACCGGTAATACAGGAAGCTGCCCCTTTCGCATCTCCTGATGGTTGCCTTTTGGCAGAAAGAAAAACAAACTGACAGGATGTTAGTGTCAAAACCTTATACACAAAGGGAGGGAAAAAGTATAAAATTGGGAACTTATCATTCAAAAGCTAGCTAGCTCTGGGAATGCAGTCATGCTTCTAGCCTTCCTGAGAATAAAAGATTCCGGCTTTCGAGCAGTTGTCTGTATCCTTGCACCAGAGCTCTCCCAGCGGGAAAATTTGAACCCTCAGAGAAAGGTACTTTCTGCCTTTCAACACAGGGATAACCTTGTAGGTTGTCTTGAATCCCAAGCTTGGTTGAATCTTGCTGGATGATGTAATGAAGAGGCTTTGGGCAATTCCTATTATGGCTTAATAGCTTGGATCTGAGTGATCCCATCACCCTGGAGTTTATCGTCTTTGGTCTTGTAGATAGGATGGCTGTCTTTCTGGGGTTATTCACAAAGGTGGAGGCTGCTTTCCAACAGCATGTTTCTCCTTTTTGCCTTTTTAATATTTCCTAGAATATTTCATTCTTCTAGGAGAGGGTGGGTGCTAACTTTCTGTTAAAAGCCAACACAATTTGGGTTCTTTTTTTCCTTCGTATGCCTTCAGGAACTTCCAAACAAGCCAGAAATAAACTCATTTTTTCGCAAACCCAGTGGCTCTGTTCACACAACATGATGCATACAGATCAAATTCGGGCCGTGAAGTCAGTCGAGAAGGCTTAAAATTGCCACGGTTTGCTCATGAATTTATTACAGGCCTACAATCAACATACCAACATCCATGTGAACATAGTTTAAAAGATGGAGGACAACAAGGAGACAGTTTCTCAGAGTTCTTCCACCGGACAACGCATGAGCAAGATTTCATTCATTGGGGGAGGAGGGAAAGAGACCAAAAGGGCCAGTAATGCGCGTGCGTAATAGTAGTTATCAAGCAACGCGTATTTTCTCCTATCCAATTGTCCAATCTCTGCTATGCAGCTTTGCAGTTCGCCGCGAATAGAGCGACTGAGTCCCGCCTCTTCCTCTGTTGTACATCCGCAGTTGAGGTATCACGAGGCATCTGGAAGCCGTTCTTTCTCTTTTTGTGAATCGACTTGTGTGGCAGCCATCATGGTAATCGCGGGCTAATGGCCGAGGCCTTGTCCAAGGCGCTTTTCTTAAGATTTGCTGAAGTCGAGAGTGATTGTGAAAGGTTTCGGGATAGCCTTCCATTTCCCCTTTGCTGATTTAAGCCGAGAAAGAAGAAGACGGAAAGACGTGGGGAGAAGGGCCTAAGAGTCTTATCCTGGGCGTAAATGGAAGAGATGGTAGCGGACGGTTAACGACGGCCGGGGGTGGGATTTTGTCAGCTTTTTATCATTCTCTTCTGGTTGGGAAGATAGAATAATGCTTCTCGGCCATGCTGAGAAAGTCCTTTAACAGAAGTTTCTTAGATTCTGTAACTTCTAGGGGCGCGTGTTTGCAAATTTAATACGTGTCTACCATCTAAATGGTTTTGGGCTGAGAATATATTGTATTATAATTATATAAGTTCAGTATAGCATGTAAAGAAGTTTCTTTCTTTGAAGGATTGTTAGAAGAGCTGCATAATTCTATACACTCGTCTAGTAATGAATCATTTAAATAATTAAACTTTATCTGATTAAGGTGTTCAAGCGTTATGTTGAGATTGGCCGAGTTACTTACATTTCATTTGGACCACATGCAGGAAAACTAGTTGCAGTAGTTGACATCATCGACCAAAACAGGGTAAGTTTCACTGCTTATGTTATATGTTTAAGATGGTGTATTGTGATAAAAAGTGATAAAAAATTGTACTTCGCACTCTTTATTCCATCTTTTAGTCCACCAAAAGAGTAATGTACAATACTTTAATTGGCCAAGAGTGGTTAGACACACAAGAAATTTGTCTCCAGTGCAGAAACTCAGTGCATGTGTAAAACAAAGTGATGTTTATGATAATTACAATAATATCAATAAGAAAGTTATAATAAAGATGAGAAGGATAATAACACAGCTATACCACATAGAAGATAATACTGTGGTTTTTCTTACTATGTAGCTTCCTTTTCTACATAATTGAGTGTGTCTTTTAGAAAATATGATTTATGTTAAACACTCGAGGTTATTAGCATACTAGTTACAGAAGGGGATTTTTTTAATAGTATAAAAGTGCAGGCCTCTAACTTCTCAACAAGCTAGATTTCCTAGATGAGTATCTGAACAGGTTGCTTTCTGAGTACATTATACTTTGAAAGATAGAATCTTGTATAGGTGTTCCTCCAAGTTAGTTTCTGTAACCAAGCTTGATTTACTCTGAATTCTTTTAAAGTACAGTGATTACATTATGGATAAAAACACATTTTACTTTCCTAGGTATGATTATTTTTGGCAAGTTTATAAGTACTTAAAGAAAATCTTTTGTAATTTGCTAATATATAACATCCTTTTCATTTAGTTTCATTGTGTTCATTAAAAGTACCTTTAAGAATGTATGTTGGTTTGTGATGTGAAATAGTTATGTTGGTATAAAATAGTATTCACGCTAGTGTTCTTGAGGCTCCTTTAAATCTTTTTAAGTCTTGGTAGAAATTAAAACCTATGGTGTCTTATAATGTTATGTGAAATGAGCTAAAAATAGGGAAAAGTCACATCTCCATTAACTCCATTTACTTCTTAAAAGCTATACTTTTAATAAATCCAGGTTTTTTTGTAGGCTGTTGAAAGTATTTTTTTGCGTTAAATGTTAATCTGGAAAATACATTTCTCCCTTGGTTTTTACAGGCCCTAGTTGATGGCCCTTGCAGTGGTGTCAAACGGCAGGCTATGCCCTTCAAATGCATGCAATTAACTGATTTTGTTCTGAAGTTTCCTCACAGGTTGGTTATGGTACTTCAATATTACTACCTCTAAATTTAAATCAAATAAATACTTGCCTTACTGCTGGTATTGCAAGAATGTGAAGAGTATATCCTATTTTATTATTATTGAAAACTTTATGAGAATATGGAGAAAGCTCTTGTATATTTATTCCCAAGAAGAATCCTTGATGTCAGCATGGGCTATTCTGTTATTTTAATTTTCTATTTAATTTAAAGTAAATTATCATAACATGGTTATACAAGATATACAGGTTTTTTTTTCAGAATTATGCAGCTATTTTACAGGTCATCCTCGACTTACAACAATTCATTTAGTGATGTTCAAAATTAATGGCACTAAAAAGTGACTAGTGTGACTTTCACATTTACGACCATTGCAGCACTGCCATAGTCATGTGATCAAAATTCAGACACTTGGCAACTAATTCATATTAATAACGGTTGCAATATCTTAGGATCAGGTGATGTCCTTTTGTAATCCTCAGACCAGCAAATCAGTGCGGAAGCCAGATTTACTTAACTGTTGTTAATTTAACAATGTTAATGATTTAATTAGCAACTGTAGCAAATAAGGTTGTAAAATGAGGCAATACTCAAATGTCTCACTTAGCAACAAAAATTTTGGCCAACATTGTCATAAGTCGAGGAGTACATGTACATTCCAAAGCACAACACAATTGTGATTATTAATATTACTTCTGAGAGTATTTAAAGCTGGCTTATTTAGAATTAATATTTATACATATTGGATATATGGCCTAGTAGGTCATATATATATATGATGTTGGTAACTAAAACTGAGATGGAGATACTTTGGAAGTCTTGATGAAGACTGATGACTTGAAAGGAGCTCTATTTATGTCTTAACTAGATTTCTGTTAACAAATAAACGTTTAGAGATTCCTAAAAATATAATTACTTTAGCACCAATATTGGCTTTAGATCAGGCATGTCCAACTCATGGGCCACATGCAGTTCCATAAGATAAAAAATATAAAGGAAGTGTATTATTTATAAAGATTGTCTATATTACATATTTCATATACAGCTCAAGACAATTCCTATTCGCACAATGAGTTCCAGGCAAACCAAAAGGTTGAACAATTATGCTCTAGGTGGAATCCTATTGTCGCTGAAGGAGCACTGCTGTTTCTTAGGTTTGTCCTGGACTCACTGTCTTAGTAGATCTGCAGATAGAAGCCATGGCAAGGAAGTTTTTGTCTCTAGATTCAGTTATGCCTTAACTGTACAAAGATGTGATACTTTATTACCATGTGTCATGACTGCATCTTGCTAAATATTTGGACTCTGTTCCAAGTGCTGATTATTACCTTTACAGCTTATATGGTAGAGACCAGGAACCATTGCACTAATAATTTTGCTTGACCTATAAGATTGGGCTTGTTTAAATTATTGTTATAGATCAGTGATGGCTAACCTTTTCCATGCTGCATGCCAAAAGTGCTTGTGTGCTTGCACCCCTAATGCAATGCACATGCAACTCTCTGCGCGTGAGCTCACACTGCATGCCTATGCATGCACACATGTCTCCCACGCACATGCATGGCAGATACCCAACAGCTGGCTGGCAGGAAGTGCATGCACATGTGCAGTGGCGCTTTTCCAAGCGACCTCTTGCATGCTGGTGGAAGTGGCTCTGCGTGCCACTTCTGGCACATGTGCCATAGGTTCACCATCATGGTTATAGATTATCCTGGATAATAGTAAGGCTGGTCCCTTCACTTAACATTCTAGAAAACCCTGGATTACTTCTTAATTAGTCAGTAGATAAATTGGATAGTCACTAGGAAGTCATTTTTAGCCATGTTACTTTGGTCTAACAATCCTTAGTTTTATATGGATTGTTTATGTATAGGCAATCAATTTAGAAAATTGGGTATTTTATAAATAAATTACTAAAAGTTTTGTTGTTCCTTTCCTATCAGTTTTAGATTCCAGTTCCAATTTCAGGTACTGGATTAATACCATATAGTAGGCTGTATTTGTTCTACCATGCTATTCAAGCATAATCTGAAATTCCAGGTCCTCATGTGTTCGGTCTTAGGTGAAGACCTTAGAAACCTCCAAAAATACACTGCTCAAAAAAATAAAGGGAACACAAAAATAAAACATCCTAGATCTGAATGAATGAAATAGTCTTATTAAATACTTTGTTCATTACATAGTTGAATGTGCTGACAACAAAATCACACACAAATTATCAATGGAAATCAAATTTAGCAACCAATGGAGGCCTGGATTTGGAGTTACATTCAAACTTAAAGTGGAAAAAAAACACTACAGGCTGATCCAACTTTGATGTTATGTCCTTAAAACAAGTCAAAATGAGGCTCAGTAGTGTGTGTGACCTCCACATGCCTGTATGATCTCCCTACAATGCCTGGACATGCTCCTGATAAAGTGATGGATGGTGGTCTAAGGGATCTCCTCCCACACCTGGACTAAAGCATCCCCAACTCCTGGACAGTCTGGTACAATGTGGAGCAAGATGTGATGTCCCAGATGTGTTCAATTGGATTCAGGTCTGGGGAACGGGCGGGCCAGTCCATAGCATCAATGCCTTCATCTTGCACGAATTGCTGACACACTCCAGACCCAGGAGGTCTAGCATTGTCATGTATTAGGAGAAACCCAGGTCCAACTGCACCAGCATATGGTCTCACAAGGGGTCTGAGGATCTCATCTTGGTACCTAATGGCAGTCAGGCTACCTCTGGAGAGCACATGGAGGGCTGTGCGGCCCCCTAAAGAAATGCCACCCCACACCATTACTGACCCACTGCCAAACCAATCATGCTGGAGGATGTTGCAGGAAGCAGAACATTTTCCACAGCATCTCCAGACCCTGTCACGTCTGTCACATGTGCTCAGTGTGAACCTGCTTTCATCTGTGAAGAGCACAGGGCGCCAGTGGTGAATTTGCCAGTCTTGGTGTTCTCTGGCAAATGCCAAATGTCCTGCACGGTGTTGGGCTGTAAGCACAACCCCCACCTGTGGATGTCGAGCCCTCATACCACCCTCATGGAGTCTGTTTCTGACCATTTGAGCAGCCAAGTGCACATTTGTGGCCCGCTGGAGGTCATTTTGCAGGGCTCCGGCAGTGCTCCTCCTGTCCCTCCTTGCACAAAGGTGGAGGTAACAGTCCTGATATAGGATTGTTGCCCTCCTACGGCCTCCTCCATGTCTCCTGATGTACTGGCCTGTCTCCTAGTAGTGCCTCCATGCTCTGGACACTATGCTGACAGAAACAGCAAACCTTGCCACAGCTTGCACTGATGTGTCATCCTGGATGAGCTGCACTACCTGAGCCACTTGTGTGGGTTGTAGACTCCGTCTCATGTTACCACTAAAGTGAAAGCACCACCAGCATTCAAAAGTGACCAAACCATCAGCCCGAAAGCAGAGGAACTGAGAAGTGGTCTGTGGTCACCACCTGCAGAATCACTTCTTTATTGGGCATGTCTTGCTAACTGCCTCTGCTTTCCACCTGTTGTCTATTCCATTTGCATAACAGCATGTGAAATTGATTGTCAGTCAGTGTTGCTACCTAAGTGGACAGCTTTATTTCACAGAAGTGTGATTGACTTGTAGTTACATTGTGTTTAAGTATTTCCTTTATTATTTTGAGCAGTGTACTTTACCAAACTGCTTTCTTATATGCATGACTTGTAATAGTGAACATAATGTTAATATTATGTTCACTTTTCATGAATTGAGAAAGAATGAAATAATAGTCTTAGTGGACACCCATTGAAATATGAACTAGCATTGTGCTGCAGCTGCCTAAAAACCCAATACAGTCTGGCTGTGTTAAAGGGATAGAAGCAAGATCACATGAAGTATTAGGAGTGTCAAACTCAATTTCACTGAGGGCTGGATCAGCAGACACCAGTTCTAGTAGTGCCCTGCCGACTTTCCCGCTCATGCAGAGGGAAGCCCCACTACCCCCGAGCCATCCCACCACATGCCAGGTGCTGTGGCGGAGCTATGCCTTCCAGGAACACCAGCAAAGCAGAGAATTTGGCTGCAACTCTCAGCTCGGAGTAGAGATGCAGTCTTCAAGACAGAAGGTTGCCTTCAATCCAGGGAAGAGCCTGCAGCCTCGGGGTCTATGTGAAGGAACTGCATTGGTCGGACAGTGCCTTGAAAGTGCTTTGGAGTTGCTGCCTCGCAGGCGAGGGTAGGGCTTGGCTCCCCACTTAGCAGCCCTGGTGAAGGAGGTGCATCATCGGTGGCAACTCCGTCACTTCTCGGCAGACCTGCCCAGCCTGAAAGAGGCAAAGCGGCCAGCTAGCCCAAGTAAAGCTGGTAAAGCACGACCAGGCTCAGCAGGCAAAAAATGGCCACTGCTAGTGGGGAAAGCCTGATCGCCATCAGCATCCTGGCTGCCCAGGCCCAGCAGGGATGGCGGAGGCATGCAATCCCAGCTGGGCTTGGGTGCCGATGGGGCTCCATCTTTCCCTGCTCATGGTGGCTACCTTTTGCCTGCTGGGAATGGGCATGTTATGCCACCTCTACTCAACCTTTCTAGCTGGCTGATTCGCCTCCTATGGGCTGGGCCAGGCTGATGCTCTGGGCAGCAACTTTCATGGACCTGTGTGAGACGATGGTGGCGTTGGTAGTGCTGTGGTTTGAAATGGTATAGGGTCTTCTACTTGATGGGATTATGAGATCATCATGCTCTCTTCCAACTCTGGTAATTTTGTTGTAATTTTATATTTTCTTCCTATTGGGGGCAGAATGTGACTCTCTTCCTGGAAAAATATTTGTGTCCCTGTAATATACTATATAGCATAGCATGAATTGCAAATGCAGCCATTGTATAGTATAATTTGAGCTGTTAGTTACTAGTTATTTCATCAAAGAAGAAAAGCTAAGTATTTTTGAAAATAATGTTTTGTGTGAGAGGTTTTAAAAGGGACTAATATGGGAAGTTATTGTTGCTATGATTACTTGTTTTTTTCTGTACCATTCACTTAAATATTAGCAGAAATTAGTAATTTTCTGGTACAGAAAAATAAATATTTTTAAGGGTTCTTAATGTATGTTGATATGTTGATTGTAAATTAAAGGTAATCTTATAAATATATATATATTTTAAATACAGTGCTCGTCAAAAATGTGTGCGAATTGCCTGGGAAAAAGAAAACATTAATGAGAAATGGAAGGCCACCAGATGGGCAAAAAAAATTGAGGCTAGGGAAAAGGTATGTGTTTGAAACAGTACAAAACATGCAATACTTTTGAGTTAAATGGCATTTTGGAAGCAGCTAAATCAAGTACAAATAGGAACTCACTCTCTGCAGTATATGTTGCCAGTTAACTGCCTGTGTAATCAGTTTTTCAGCAAACACTTTTAAATGTTTCTGCCATTTCAAGTGCAGCAGACTGTAGGACTTTAGAAAACAATTGAGATTGTCCCTTTTTCCTTATACTCTTGTCCTGAACTTGCAACAAAACAAAGCATTTGTTCCACATGGTTTCAGACAATAAGAACTTGAACAATAGGAACTTGAAATAATTCTTTTATACCTCACACATTATTCTAGGACATCAGAAGTTGGGATAGTAGCAATAGCACTCATAGTCTTTACAGCATTCTCTGAGTAATTTACAATGCCATCATATTGCCCCCAACAATCTGGTTCTCATCAATGTTGGAAGGGTGAGTCAACATTGAACCCCGTCAAGATCAAACTCTGGGCTATGGGCAGTTTGTCTGCAATACTGCATTCTAACTAAAGAGCTGTGATGATGCAAGTGGTTAGAATGCAGTACTGCAGGCTAATTTCACTGCCAGGAGTTTCTGAATGGCTCAAGGTGGACTTAGCCTTATGAGGTCGGTAAAATGAGGTTGTTGGATGCGATATCCTGACTATATAAGCTGCTTAGAGGGCTTAAGTGCTATTACTAACCACTGCGCCATTAGGGCTCATCAGTGCTACATGCTGCCTACTATTCAGACTTGAAAAAATATCCAAAAAGAATGATTTTTTTGAAGTGCTTCTAATAGAAAATAGGCAATCATTGTTTCACTCCAGCCTAGTTAGAGCATTTATGCTCTTGCGCTTCTGTATGAGAAGAAGGGATATAAATGTCAATATTGGAAGCACAATAAATCGGCTTTTGCAGCCTGTTTGTACAATCTTTTAAAAAGATCTTAGGCTTAGTTTTGTGTCTTTTTTTAATTAAAATATTTTTATTCCTCGGATTCTTTAAATTTCTTTCCCTTAGTCTTATGTTTTTTTGTAGTTTTAATCATTTTAGTAGTACATACATCATTGGTTACACATGCATATAGATAAAAGGATCTGAAATGAATCTGTACCACTTTGTTGAATGCTCTCAATCCCTTCACAGCCCCTTTTTCTCTGGATGACTGGGCATTTATTATTCAGTGAAGCCAAAAGAATATACTTTAATCTGAACTTATTGAGAAAAAATGTATGTCATTGTAATAAGAATATCAAAAACAAATTGTTTAAATAGCTTCAGTTTTATATTCATGTTTTTGATATTTTAATTTATATGTAGTTTAGTTTACTTTATTGTCATTGCACCTCGTACAACAAAATTAAGTACCATCTTCAGTGTACATTATGATAGAGTTACTGACCTGGGATAGAACCTGTTTTTCAGTCTATTTGTCCTTGTTTTTATTATCCCGTATTTTATTCTGTATGCTAAGAGTTATATGATTGTGGTGAAAAAATATATAGCTTAACCTGTGATTTTAGACACAAAAATTAGAGTGTGCGCTTCTCTGATACTAGAGATATTTGCAGTAGTTTTGTCTTACTGTTTCAGGTTGTATTCTGTTAGTGACCGTAATTGGGATCAACAGCACCATTGTTAAATGACATAAAATGCTATGTTGTGTGACCACCAACTTAATGGGAGACGTAGTTATTAAATGGATCCTACAAGGTTAAGGGCAATATTGGCTTCTCTGTTGATTCTACTAGTTGTAAGATAGCAGTGAAGATTAAAAATGCAGTCACATGACCACAGGATACCGTGACCATCATAATTGTGAGCCAGTTGCAAATACTCCAACCGCAATATCATGACTATGGGTAATGATGCAGTTTGAAGGATCATCTATAAATCTCATTTAGAGCCATTGTAATTTTGAATGGTTGCTGAATAGTCATTAACTGTACTGCATCAGTACCTAGGACACACAGGACAATATTATACCACCCTGTTGCTTTCAGATACTGATACTTTTACAACATTCAGTATTGCCAAATTCTATCCAGCAGTAGAATTATCTATCATCGGATCCTTTTTTTTTAAATGACTCTACCTTTCCCCTTTATGTTGATCTAATCATCTTGATAAAGATGATTTTGAAAATAAAAGATATGTATGGGATGACTAGTTATATTTTATTAATGCATAAAGAAGCTGGCAGTTTTTGGTAAGACTCAGGATCTCAGACTTCTTTGTCAAAAAATCTTTCCATAGAAAGCCAAAATGACGGATTTTGATCGTTATAAGGTCATGAAAGCAAAGAAAATGGTAAGTACAATTGCTATATTGTGTTATTTCCAAATAAACTTTCCTAACACTGAGTATAATTGTTTCAAGTGCAAGATAAAATTCTTAACTTTGCAATGTGCAATTTTTGCTTGATTTATTATTGTTACTGTTATGTAGTTTAACTTAAAAATTTAAATTACATATTTGGGAGTTGCATGCTACTTATAGTAGATTGATTGGAGTAGTGTAAATAATAAAACACTAAAAAAACTGTAAAAAATCTAAATGTGTATATAAAATGTCAATTCTTGATGCAGTTGGCTTTCTACTTTCAGTAAATTTCTTTTGAAATAAAGTAATGTGAATAGGATTCTTCAACAGTATTATAGTTCTGTTTTTTTCTGCAGAACTTAATCTAAAGTTTAAGAAAACTAAATACTGAAATATGACATTTTTCAGTTGCTCATAAGTAAATAATTTATGAAAATGGATAATTCTTGCCTTATAAACATATAATATAAAATATAAACATAATTATTTTACAGAGAAACCGGATCATCAAGCATGAAGTTAAAAAGCTTCAAAAGGCATCTTCTATCAAGAAAGCATAAATTGTCAACAAATAACACTTCAATTAAACATGCACCTAACATGATCCATGACGTGCCTCATTATTTTTCTCTTACTTTCACCAAATTAACAAAACATGAGTATTGTAAGACTGCTGTGTTTCATGAATAAACCTTAGTGGTAAAAGGGTAGGACTGCTCTGCATACATTGGGCAGATACATATATTGACTTGTCTACATGTAATATATATATATATCTGAAGAAGCACAGTCACAGCAGTCACAAAACATATAAACACAAGCATCACAAAACATATAAAAGCCTGTAATTATCCAAGTCAGAGAAAAAAAATCACTATCTTCAGACTCCAATCTCACCCTCCTAATATTTGGGACAAAAACCAATTCTTTCACTCCCAGAAGGTTAAGGGGATGGGGGCCTGCTGGAAATCAAGATGAAGGGAGTTCAATAACTATTGGTACTATGGAAAAAGCATGCTTACTAAGTCCTGTTAGATGGCGATATTTGAGAGAGAAGGCCTGGAGCATGCCTACAGTATCCATTCTGTTAATATGCAAAACCAGAGAAGTTTTGTAAACCTGACCTGTTGTATGAATTGTACCCAGAAAAAAATTGAGCAAATCAGCTTGTACAACACAACAAAGAATGTTTTGCTATGATCTGGCAGGTTGTAATTTCTAGATGGTGTTCAAGACAGCCTCATGTAGCACATCACAATCTCAATGGCAAGTAAATTGTGGCTGAGTTATTGAACAAAGCTCTTCAGTCCTGCAAAGCCCCTCTTCCCACTTTAGCAACAGCCACCACTGTGCTGCTGGACCTCCTGGTAGCCGTAGCCCTGGTAGGTGAGGGCCTGTGGGAAACCTTGGAATGGGAGGGACATCGTCTGGGGTGGAAGAGCACACCTGGACTGGGTGGGAGCAGGTTCCTCTGGATATGGAGGGTTGTGAAGCAGTTCGGTGATCCGATCCTTCACCACCTGGTACTGGGGTTCCTCCATGTTCCTGAGGGTCTGGTTGACATAGGTGAGGAAGGTCTTGCGGTTGGAGGATGAGGAGTCGGTGTTGGCCAGCTGAGAGAGGAGATCTATGCTGGTGCGGATGGTGTCCCTGATCTCCAGTAGGACAGTGTGGCTCTGCCCCTCCTGCTGTCTGGCTCTCTGCCTTTCTGTGGAGGTGGAGCTGGGGGTGGTGGATGCGGCTACGGCTGTGGTGGACGCGACGTCTCCTTTCTCCCACCGCATCAGGGAGTCCTCCATGCGCTCCACCACGGTTACAACACCTGTCCGCGGGTTCTCCGCCGTGGCATGCTCCACAGAAACCTGCATGGAGACAGGGACTGACTCTCGGCCGCCAGAGGACTGGCTCTCAGCAGGCTGCCGGAGAGAGAGGGTAGTGAGGGGGGCTCCTGGTGCTCTTTGGTGGCGGATCTCACCCTCCAGGAAGCTGCACCTGGCCATGACGTAGGTCTCTCTGTCCATCAGCTTAACTGTGGCCTGGCCAGATTTCTTCAGGTGCAGCTTCCCGTACCAGGTGTGCATGTGCTTCCACCAGCCGAGGAGCACCTCCAAAGTGTAACCCATACTCTCCACCCTCTCTCTCCAAGCAGCCTGCTTCCGCTTGGTGTCCCTGTACAGCCAGTGTCCCTTCCGCCACAGATAGTTGTTCTCTCTCAGCCACTCCAGCACCTCATCCTCATGTTCCTCCTCAATAAAGTATTGCCTCCTCTCCCGTCCCCGCATACACCTCTTCCTCCCTTTGGCAGGACCAGATGGGCCCTCATCAGAGGGGCTCCCAGGTAGTAGGGGCTGCTCCTCCACACCACCACCACCAGTAGCAGCAGGATCATCATCATCATCATCATCATCATCATCATCATCATCACCAGCAGGACCATAATCATCATCATCAGCAGCAGCAGCAGCACCAGCACCAGCACCAGCACCAGCACCAGCACCAGCACCAGCAGAACAAGCAGGATGAGCAAGACCAGGAGTACAAGCAGGACCAGCAGGACCAGGAGCCGCTTCAGCAGAGTAAGCACCAGCAGAAGCACCACCACCAGGAGCAGCTTCAGCAGAGTAAGCACCAGCAGAAGCACCACTGCCAGGAGAAGCTTCAGCAGAACCTCCAGCACCAGAAGAGCGAGCCCGAGCAGCAGAAGCCCCAGCAGAAGCAGAGTCAGGGACATGGGGTGGGAGGGTGGCCCTGTCCTTGCCAGGGATGGCGGCAGGTTGCTGAGGCTTTCGCTTCTTCCCCCATGGTTGGAGGGTTTCTGGCTGGCAGGGAGCCTGGCAGGCACCAAGGCTGGCACCAAGGCTGGCAGGAAGCCTGGCAGGAAGCCTGGCAGGAAGGCAGGCAGGCAGGCACCAAGGCTGGCAGGCAGACTGGCTGGCAGTGAGGCTGGAAGGCAGGCTGGCAGCAAGGCTGGCAGGCAGGCAGAGAGCAAGGCTGGCAGGGAGGCTGGCCAGGAGGCTGGGAGGCAGGCTTGGAGGCAGGCTGGCAGGAAGGCTTGCAGCAAGGCTGGCAGCAAGGCTTGCAGGCAGGCATGCAGGCAGGGCAGGCAAGGACTCGATGTATCCGGCAGCAGGTCTTTCCTCTGAATGCTGGCCACGTGCGAGCTGCTTCCGTTTATATCCATGGGGCTGACGCAATAAATCCCCCCCGCATGCGCAATTAACGCAAGGCATCCGCTAGGCTTCCGCTGTGCATCCACTAGGCTTCCACTGTGCATCCACTTCATCTGCTGTGCATCCGCTGTGCATCTGCTGTCTCTGTTGCGCGTCCGCTTTGCTGAGGTCCCCCGGAAGCCTAGCGGATATGCCATCTGCTCCCATCCGCTTCCATCCGCTGGGCTTCCGTTCCGCATCCGCTTTCCATCCGCCCTGCGTCCTCCCCGCGTCCGTTCCTTTCCGTGTTATCCGCTCCGGTTATGCAAATTTTTGCCCCTTTTGAGAGCGGATAACAACGGATGGAACATTTTGCTCATCCGTTGTGTCCTTTTTACATACGTTTTGCATCCGTTGGGCAGTGTGACAGGGCCTTTACTTTTAATTATCTCATTCATTTCTAAATTCAATTATACATATATATCTTTTTCTAAGTTTCAATATCTTTCTAGTCATATTTATACTTTTGTCTGTCCTGTTTCAATTTCATATTTTGTTTTCTCATTAAACAAAATTTTTCTCTGCAGTTACTACTTGGATGATACCTTTGTATCTTTTAATTTTTATCCATTCTACTCTTATTTAAACTTCAATATATGCCTTTACAATTATAACATTCAATATAGCATGACTTCCAGTCAAATTCTGCTTAGTACATTCTTAAAATATGCACTAAGTTCTTAAAGAGAAAACATATATATAACAATAATAAACAAAATACTTACTCTATTCCAATTCAGCTCTATCATTAATGTTAGTTATAATCTTTGACATCTTTAACATTTCTTTTCAATAGGGTATCATACTTCTAGGAACACTTATATTTCCATAATTTTTCATGTTTCATGTTTCTCTTCACTTAATTTTTTATAACGCATTTATAATAAATAAAACGTTCCCCTCCTTTACTAATTTCATTTTCTCATTCTCTTTATTTCATTTATTTATTGAACGTTCCATTATATTATGATGAGTATTTCATCTATCATTTTACTCACACTTGTTTCATATTTTCAAGGTTCATTTCTATTTCTAATATAACAATACTATCTTGTGTACCCTTGCAGAATCCCCCTTTCAATTAAATTTTCACCCATTATCTCTGTTTTCCATGTAGGCTTGTATAATACCCTTAATATATATAATATATTAATATTAATATATATAATATATAATACCCTTAATCCTTGTATGTTTTCCCGGTTCCTCTATGTCCTTTATAATTTCTATTCCTTTCCCTCTTCCCCCTTTTCTTCTCCCTTCCCTTTTTGACCCCTTCTCTCTCTAATTCTGATTCTTCTGTAATCCTCTCTTCTGTTTCTTCCTCATGTTGTAATTATTTTTCAAACTATTCTTTTTGGGGAGTTGTTTTTTCAAATCTTAAATTTTTCACATTCTTTCCCCCCTTTCCTTTCTTTTCCCCACACAGAAATACTTGGTCATTGAAGATGATGTCTTCTTTGTCCCACCTTTCTTGTTCTATAGGCATTTCTTCTTGTTTCTCATAGTTCAGGATCTCCATTTCTAAAAACTGAAATACGAAGCCAAATAACCTCTTCCTTCTTTTGCATCTTCTTTCTGTTTTTTAAGTTCCATTCTCAATTCTTCCAAGAGTGGAGAAACCACCCGATTAATTTTAGTCCTTTAGATCGAATAGCCAAAAATCCAAAAATCACCAAGCAATCCAAATAAACCAAATCTGTTTCTTGCTTCTTTTTT
Source organism: Laticauda colubrina (assembly GCA_015471245.1). Taxonomy (NCBI): domain Eukaryota; kingdom Metazoa; phylum Chordata; class Lepidosauria; order Squamata; family Elapidae; genus Laticauda; species Laticauda colubrina. The sequence goes on from BLBF01000019.1 coordinate 19,544,449, forward strand.
CCACTTTGTCTTCCTGTCTTCCTCTTATCTTGTTACAAACTTTCAGTTAAAATGTATCTTTTAGGAATCTTGTTAAAGTTTCAGTGTTAAGCCCATGTCACACTGCATCAACGGATGCAAAGAGGATGTAAAACGGACAAAAAAGCTTGCCATCCGTTGGTTAATGCGATGTACTCACTGCCTCCATTTTGCTTCCTCTCTATCCGTCCAGCATCCATTTATTGACGTTTCATCCGCTCAGAAAGTTTTGAGCTGCCCAAAACTTGAGCAGAAAATGTATCCAATGAATCCGTTCTGCATCCTCTAGGCATACAGGGGACATCCGTTCTGCATCCATTACTCATCTGCTATATCTGCTAGGCATCCGCTGTGCATCCGCACAACTAAAATCCGTTCCAGCGGTAAACGGACGCAGGGAGGAAGCAGAACGGATGCGCAGCGTTAGTAGCACGGATGGAGAAAGGATGAAAGCGGATGCAGCTCATCCGCTCTGCATCCGCTCTGCATCCTCTACGCATCCGCTCTGCATCCTCTACGCATCCTCTACGCATCCGCTCTGCATCCGCTCTGCATCCTCTACGCATCCGCTCTGCATCCTCTATGCATCCTCTACGCATCCTCTATACATCCGCTCTGCATCCTCTATACATCCGCTCTGCGTCCTCCCCACGTCTGTTCCTTTCCGTGTTATCCGCTCTGCTTATGCAAATTTTTGCCCCTTTTGAGAGCGGATAACGATGGAACATTTTGCTCGTCCGTTGTGTCCTTTTTGCATCCGTTGGGCAGTGTGACATGGCCTTTAATTCCTTTCACTTCCAGGTGGTGGTCTCCATTTTTCCAGATCCCACCCTTTTGTTTTTATCCCTTCTTTTAAAAGTTTTTGAGAATCCAGAAATCTTTATTATCCCTTTGACATTTTATTTTCAGCTTAAATACCTGTTAATGTCAAAGTGGATTTTTGCTGGTTTCTTGCTTAAATCTCTTAAGGCTAGGTCACACTGGCGGACGGATGCAAAATGTATGCAAAAAGGACACAGTGGATGAGCAAAATTTCTGGGGTGGCTCCATCCGTTGTTATCTGCTCTCAAAAGTGCCCCAAATTTGCATAAACAGAATGGGGAAAAACGGAAAGGAACAGACGTGGGGAGGGGGGATGTAGCGGGGATGTAAAGTGGGGATGTAAAGCAGATGTTCGTAGGAAGCCTAGCGGATGAAAGTGGATGGAAGCAGATGAAACATCCGCAGGGCTTCCGGGGGAGAATAGCGAAGCGGACGCGTAGCGGAAGGAGCAGACGCATAGCGGATGACGCAGATGTATCACGGATGCCTATAGGATGCATAGCGGATGCATAGCGGATGCAAAGCATTCACTGCGCATGCGGGGAGGATGAATTGCGTAAGCTCCGTGGATATAAAAGGAGGCAGCTCGCAAGCAGTCACTATTCAGAGGAAAGACCTGCTGCCAGAGACATATTGAGAGAACACCATGGGGAAGAAGAGGAAATTTGTGCCTACTCCTGCCAGCCCTGGCAAGAAGGACAGAACCACCATCCCACCCCCTGGCGCTGACTCTGAAGCTGCTAGTGCTTCTGCCGCTGTTGGTGGTGCTCCTGGTGTTGCTGCTGCTGGTGCTTCTCCTGCTGGTGCTGCTGGTGCTGGTGTGCTTCTGCTACTGGTGGTGGTGGTGGTTCTCCTGCTGGTGCTGCTGGTGCTGGTGGTGGTGCTGCTGGTGCTTCTCCTGTTGCTGCTGCTGCTGTGATGGACCAGCCTCAAGGCCCTCAAAGCCCTGCTGCTGAAGGCCCTGAAGCCCCTACCAGAGGGAGGAAGAGGAAAGGCAAGGAGAAGGGAGAGAGGAAACAGTACTCCATTTCCGAAGACCATGAGGAGGAGGTGCTAGAATGGCTGAGGGAGTACCTGTGGAGGAAGGGCCACAGGCTCTATCGCGATACCAAGAGAAAGCAGACAGCTTGGAGAGAGAAGGCAGAGAGCCTGGGCTACACTTCAGATGTACTCCTTGGATGGTGGAAGCACATGCACACCTGAAATGGCAAGCTGCACCTGAAGAGATCTGGGCAGGCCGCTGTCAAGCTCACTGACCGGGAGACCTATGTCATGGCCAGGGGCAGCTTCCTGGAGAGTGAGATCTGCCACCGAGGAGCAGCCCCTCTGTCAACCCTCTCCTTCAGACAGCACACAGAGAGCCACTCCTCTTCCAGCCAGGAGACAGCTACCATGTCCAGGCAGGTGTCTTTGGAGGGCCCCATGACAGAGACCCCCCCGACAGCTGCACTCCCCATGCCGGAGGATGGGGAGGATCCCCTGTCTCAGATGGAGCAAGAAGAAGCAGCCACCAGAGACCAACCCACACCCACACCCAGCTCCACCTCCACAGAAAGCAGGCAGAGAGCCAGACCGGAGGGACAGAGCCATACTGTCTTCTTGGAGATCAGGGACACAATCAAAGCCAGCACAGATCTCCTCTCCCAGCTGGTCCACTTCGACATACCATCCTCTAACTGCAAGCCCTTCATCACGTACGTGAGCCAGACCCTCATGGACATGCCCGAGGCCCAGTACCAGGTGATGAAGGAGAGGATCACAGCTCTTCTGCACCACCCTCCAGGCCCAGCTGAACCTGCTCCTACCCACTCCAGGTCTGCTCCACCACCCTAGGCGATGTCACAGCCCTTCCATGGATTTCAACAGTCCCTCACCTACCAAGCCTACCACTACCAGGACTTCCCACAGCAGAGGCAGCCCTTCCCAGTCCAGGCCCAGGTTCATCGGATGCCACAGATGCCTCACCTGACCCAGTTGCAGACCAGACAGCCCCACTACACTCCTCCTTCCTCCACCCCACAGCCAAGCCCTTCCTCAGAACATCTGTCATCAGTCTTGGGCCTCACATCCCAGGTACTTTATGAAGGGCCTCTCAATCTCACGGGACTGAGTCAGCTCTCTGAGAGCTTCCTGCACACACCATCTCCTGTTGTACTCTCCGGGCTAGGCACCTCAATGGCGCATCAGACCTACACTCCAGCCACAGCCACCTCCACAGTCCCTGGCCCCTTTACATCTGAGACCATGGGCATGCCTCAGAGTGACTGAGAAGAGTGCCAGAGACTGAGTTGTTACCTGTTCACCTTATCTTTGCTTAAAGACACTTTACTTGGGTCATTTTGCTTTTTAATAAAGTCATACAGTTTGTTATTAATAAAGGTTATCTTTGCTTCACACACTTGGTTCATTTTTTTTACTTAATAAAGTGTTGGTGAAAACTTTGAAAAAAGGGTTAAGCCTTTGCATGCTTGTGGGATGGGTAAGGATAACTGTGGGATGGGTAAGGATAGTTGTGGGATGGGTAAGGATAGTTGTGGGATAGATGAACTTCCAGTGCAAGCATAGTGGGACTGTATGGTCCACCCTCCCAGCTGCCACACTTATAGCCCTTTATTATCAATAACACTTTATTCATTGATCAACACATTTCAAAATAAACAAAACTCTTTATTAATGCCCTATTAATTGTAGGGCCACTCAACATACAAGACACAATCTCATCAGTGTGATGAGACAGGCTGAAGGAAGCATCCATTAAGCATCTACCATCATGTCTTGCCACTCCACTGCTGCAGCTGGGGAGTTGAACCAGTGTTTCAGGAGGTTGCGCTGCTTCTTCCCTCCACGTGAAGCTCTGTTGGGGCCTTGCACATCCACAGTGTCTATCAGGTTTTTTCCTTGCCTCCATTCACCAGGCTCCATGTCCCCATTCCCTTGTTGATGGTCCACAAGCCTGTTCTGCAACACTGGGTAGCGAGTGCGCATGAGATTGTGCAGGTTGCAGCAAGTTTCTATGATGCTCCTCACAGTCCCTGGGTGATGCTGCATGGTGTTGAGAAGTACCTGGAACCTGTTGGCCAGGATGCCAAAGGCGTTCTCCACCATCTGTCTTGCCCTGGACAGCCCATAGTTGAAGATCCTCTCTTCACGGGTGAGGTATCTGGAAGTGTAGGACTTCATGAGGTAGGTTCTGAGGGAGAAGGCTTCATCACCCACGATGAAGTAGGGCACATCTTGTGTGTCGTTGGGTAGGGGGTCTAGATCTGGAAAACCCATGATGAGGTTTCGTTCCAGCCTATCCTTGAGGTCACAGGTGTTGTATATCTGGGCACCTGAAACTGACCCGTTGCCTGAAGCATTGATGTACATGAACTCGTAGTCAGCATCAACCATGGCAAAGAGGATGATGCTGAAGAAGCCCTTGTAGTTGAGATAATTGGACCCCGACTTGGCTGGAGCTTTGCAGGCCACGTGCTTCCCATCTATGGCTCCAACAGTGTGGGGAAAGGTCCACCTCTGATACCACTGCTCTGCAACTTTCCTCCAGCCTTCTTCAGTGGTGGGACACTGGAGGAGCTCCTCCACGTTTTCTTTGATGATGGCCTGCAATGCTGATGGTGTTGTGTGGTACCCTCCAGGAATACTGCATGTTTCTGTATGTGGTTCCAGAGGCCAGGTGGCGCAGATTCATTGCCACCTTCAGTCCAGGGTCCAGGCTGGGACGGAAGTTGGTGTTTGCCTTGGTCAACCTGGGTCTCAGACACTCCACAACTTCGTCAAACATGGCTGGTGGCATCCTCATGAAGTGCTGGAATGCACAAGGATCTTCATTCCTCAGCTCCACCATCAGCTTGTCATAGAGTCCAAACTCCACTCTTCTCCCGATCCATCTTCGGACCCAGACAGCTCTTAGACATCTCCTTCTTCTCCTTGCGTAGAAAAGGTGAAACAATCTGAACAGGGCTTGGTTCTGGTGTTGAATTATGGCGGCTACGAAAAGGAGTGTGCGATGATCCATGGTGGACATCAATGCATGATGTGGAAGAGCAAGAGCAAGGCTGAAGAGGTTTGCACACCATGGCTGCTGGACTGTTAGTGAGATCCAGGTGATTTCCTCCCCCTTTTTATAGGAAATGTCACTTTTTTTCTAGGTGTCCTTCCACATACTCTAGACATCCTCCAGACATCCTAAATATCCAAGATATGTCCCATATACAAACGTTTTGTCTGTTTTAATGCTTTATATCCGAGCTGCATCCGCTTTCATCCTTTCTATGTCCATACTACTAACGTTGTGTGGACATTCCGCATACCTTTTGCTTCCTCCCTCTTTCCGCTTTCCGCTGGAGCGGATGTGAGTTGCACGGATGCCCAGAGGATGCCTAGAGGATACAGCGGATGTGTAATGGATGACAACGGACGTAGAATGTTTGTTGCCTGTATGTGTCGCGGATGTAGATCGTACGTGGCGGAAAGTTCATCTGATCAAAAAGTTTTGTGCAGCTCAAAACTTTTTGAGCGGATGAAATAGCAGTAGACGGATGTTTCACGGATAGAGCATTTGAAAGACGTACGCAATGAGTACACAATGGATGCATCGCGTTTTCCAACGGATGGCAAGCGTTTTTCTCCATTTTACATCCTCTTTGCATCCATTGGTGCAGTGTGACATGGGCTTTAGTTGTCAATATACGGAAGAAAAGAAAAAAAACCAAATCCTTTCCCTTTCCTCTCTCATTTGCCACTTCAAACTCTTCTTTGGGAACATTGTAGTTCTTTATAATTCAAATTCCAGTATACCTTATATTGTTGCTTTTTCAGTTCAACCCAGTCAGCCAAAACTTTCTCTTATCTTCCTCCTGCACAATCTTTTCCAATCGAGTTCTTCTTTGAGGTGGCCATTTCTGACCACCGCTGCCACCACCTTCCATCCATTTTTATATGTGTCAGTAGTTGCATCATTGTACTATGATTATCAAAGGTGCAATGGTTCAGATGTTAAAGACACTGACTTGTTGGCTAGAAACTCAACAGCCTAAGACCCAAGCGCTGCATGACAGGGTGAGTTCCCATTATTTGCCCCAGCTCTTGCCTACCTGTCAGTTCAAAAGCATGCAGATGTGAGTGGATTAATAGGTATCAGTTCAATGGGAAGATAAGTGTTCTGTGTGCCTCAGCATGTTGTCATGCTGGCCACATAAACACGGAAATGTCTTCAGACAATGTTGGCTCCGTTGGGTAAAAAACGAAGATGCTCACAGCCCCAGAACCGGAAGTGACTGAACAGGGAAACTTTATCTTATTTTGCTGTGGTCACCATCTTGAATTTTTGATAACACCTCTACAAAATCTGAAAGTAGAGTCTACAGGTTATTCCAGTTAGCCTGACATTGTAATTGTCCACAGCTCCTTGTTTAATTTTGGTTCCTTTTATTTCCGTGTTTGATTTAATTATTATTAATAATGTCTCTAAGACCAAGATGAAAAGTAGAGGTGACAGTAGACATCCCTATCTGACTCCTTTCATTATCTTAAATGGATTTGACATCTCCCCATTTATTATTACATTTGCCTTTTGAGTGGAATAAATCTGTCATTTTTTCAAATCTCTCTCCGAACTTCATATTTTTAATTTGCTGAATCATGAATTCTGAGTTCATATTATCAAAGGCTTTTTGGGTGTCCAGGAAGACAAGAGCCACTTCCTGAATGAGCCTCATAATACTCCAATATATTAATTGCTGTTCTTATATTATTTTTTTATTTGTCTCTTTGGAAGGAATCCATTTTGATTTGCATGTATATTTTAATTTAATAGTTTTTTCAGCTTTCCACCATAATATTCATAAGCACTTTATAGTTGGAATTTAGAAGAGAAATTGGTCTTTCATTCTTAATTTGTTTGATATCTGTATCCTCTTTTGGAATCAGGGTAATATATGCTTCTTTCCATGATTCTGGTAGCTTTGCCTCTGTCAAGACCTCATTGCATATTTCCAATAATAATCTTTCTGTTGACTCTCGCAGGTTCTTATAGAGTCCTCCTGACAATCCATCCACCCTAGGGTCTTATTATTATTATTTGTTTTTTAATTCCTTCTTTTAATTCAGTTAATGTTATTTTCTAATTTACTAGTTCCTTTTTCTTCAATTAACCGGGGCATAGCTTCTATTTTCAAATATTTGTTTATTTTTCCCTTTGTTATCTCTTCCTGTCTATGAAGATTTTCAAAAAACTCTTGTGTAATTTTCTTTTTCTTATCAATATTAGTCTCCATAATTCCATTCTCATCTTGTAGCTGGTGTATTATTATTTTTTTCCTTTCCTTTTTTTTAATTTATAGGCCAACTATCACCCTGGCTTGTTCATGTGTTCAAAATAATTTTGTCTTACAAATTTTAAATTTCTTGCCAATTATTCTTGATCCAAAATATTCAGTGTATGTTTTGCTAAGGCCAATTTGTTTTTAATTTGTTCTTTCCCGGGTTCCATTTGAAGTTTTTCTTCTAAATCTTTAATTTCCTCAGATAATGTATTATGATTTTTCCATTTATTTCTTTTTGCAATGTAGGCTATCATTATCCCTCTTAAATATGCTTTTGTGATGACCCAGAATGTAACACAAATGTAACAAAATCCAAAATGTAAATAAATGTCCTTTAATGCCTCCAACTTGGCCCCACTGTTCAAATAATTCTCAATTGGAGATAAAACAGTCAAAAATAGTCTTCAAAAGAAAGCAATACAGTCTGAATTTAATGAGCAGATAGAGGTGAAAATAAAAACCAAATTAACTACAATGATGAAATTTCCACAACGGAACAGGAGAAGTATTTACCAAATTCAAGGAGATAACAACAGAGGTGGTATTCAGCAGGTTCTGATTAGTTCTGGAGAACCAGTAGCAGAAATTTTGATTAAGGCCCTGTCACACTGCCCAACGGATGCAAAACGTTTGTAAAAAGGACACAGCGGACGAGAAAAATGTTCCATCCGTTGTTATCCGCTCTCAAAAGGGGCAAAAATTTGCATAACCAGAGCGGATAACACGGAAAGGAATGGACGGGGGGAGGACGCAGAGCAGATGGAAAGCGGATGCGGAACGGAAGCATCCTTTTGCATCCTCTAGGCATCCTCTAGACATCCTTAATATCCGAGATAGGTCCCCTCTGTGAACGTTTTTTCTGTTTTAAATGCTTTCTTTGCATGCTGCATCCGCTTTCATCCTTTCTCCGTCCGTGCTACTAATGCTGCGCGTCCATTCCACGTCCGTTCCGCTTCCTCCCTGTGTCCGTTTACCGCTGGAGTGGATTCGAGTTGCACGGATGTGCAGCGGATGCCTAGCGGATATAGTGGATGCATAACGGATGACAACGGATGCAGAACGGATGTTCCCCGTATGCCTAGCGGATGCAGAATGGACGCGTTGGATACATTTTCCGCTCAAAAATTTTGAGCAGCTCAAAACCTTTTGAGTGGATGAAATGTCAATAGACCGATGCTGGACGGATAGAGAGGAAGCAAAACGGTAGGAGTGAGTACAGAACGGAAGCATCGCGTTAACCAACGGATGGTAAGTGTTTTTCTCCATTTTACATCCTCTTTCCATCCGTTGCTGCAGTGTGACAGGGGCTTTAGTTCGGAAAACCGGCAAATACCACCTCTGACTGGCACCGCCCCATCTATTCTCTGCCTCCCAAGTCCCACCTGATAGGCTAGGTCTTCTTTTATTGCCCCGCATAGGAGAATGGAGCTGGAAAGCAGGTTAGTGCAGTGGGGAGGGAATGGAATTTTGTTGTAAACTTCCCCCTGGAGTGGGGTGGAAATGGGGATTTTACAGTATCCTTCCCCTGCCACGCCCACCAAGCCATGCACACAGAACCGGTAGTAAAAAAAATTGGAATCTCACCACTGGATAACAAGGCACAGTCTGTTGGAAGGACGTCAATCAAAATAACCAAAATAACTCTAACCAAAATAAAACACGCTTTGTCTCCAGTGTTTGCTAGAATGCAGGTCTAAACTCTTATGCAGTTCTCATACCTGCAGCCCATGAAGAGGATCAAGGCCCTGTCCTCCTGAGTAGACCACATCTCTCCTTTATCGTCTCCTCCCGCGTGCCCTAGAATAGATAGGGGATGGGCCTGGGTCTTCCTCTGACTGTTCAGCTGGCCTCTGCCCTTCCTCAGCCTCCTCCACAACCTCTGGAGCCACACTTCTACTCCCTATCAGCTGTTCCTCCTCTCCCTCAGAGTCAGTCTCCACCAGGGAGACATAACAGTTGTTTTTTTATTACCCTTAAAAAATAGCTCCAATTCTTTTGAAATCTTTTGGATACATTCTTTTTCTTTTAAGATTTGTGGGTTTAGTGTCTATTTTCCTCTTCCTTTTTTGTCCTTTCCATATTATTTTAAGAGGGCTATGGTCAGCCCAGTATTTGGCATAATCTCTATTGTTTCAATATTTTTAACTAGGTCTCCATTTATCCAGGCCATAACAATTTAATGCCACCTCTCTTTTTTTCTCTTCTGCTAACATTGAATAAAGTTTCCCCAATTTATTACACTGTAAATAATCTCTCATCTTGTTTTTTAATGTGCACCTCTTGGAGGCACACACTAGCCATTTTTTTGTTTCATTAATCTGGAAAATATTTGTCTTCTTTTTGATGGTTAGTTTTGGCTGATCTTTAGTTAACATTAATAGATATTAGTTTAAGTTCTTCCATTTTTAATTTTTATTCCAGTTGCTGCCTTCTACTCATCCTAGTTTCTCTTTGAGTGCTCGTTCTTACTTCTTTTTCTTCCTTACATTCTTGTCATTTTTTATTTTCTTGCTCTTTCTCTCTGGTCTCCTGCCGTTGTTCATCTTGACTTGCCAATTCTAACTCCTCTCTGCTACTATATTCTTCCTCTGGTCTTATATATAATGTCCCTTACTTTTTTACAGGCAAATCTTATGTGTACTTCTCTGGGGAATCTATGGCGTCTGGCATAGCTTGTGTACACTCTTAATTCATGTAAAATTTCCTGCCTATCCCTCTGAAGGGCTTCTGCAATCAATTCCGCCATCAGCATCTCTGTTACATTCTGGAACCTCAAGAAAAATGAGGCCCAATCCATCTTTAAATGTATCAAGGATTTTTCCAGGTCTTTATTTAGCCCTGTCATCTTCTGGTCTACCATTTCTAGTTTTTTCTCAGTTTGTTCCATTCTATTTTAAATGTTTTTTATTTTTTCCTCATTTTTTTGGATTGCTTCTTGGATTGAGCCCATCTTGTTGTCAAGTTTATGTATCTCTGTTTTCATCTCTCCCATTTCCTATTTTATTTCTCCATGGTTTTTTGACGTTTTCCTGGAGTTTAACCATCATATCCTGTATTGTCGACAAGGTGGATTACATTGCCTGCATACTGGGAGTGGTATTCGCTTTTTCAGTGGTAAGCATTCCTTTGATTAGTCATTGGCTTGATGTTAATGGGCTATTATTGACACCGATGGTGTGGTTTTCTTTTCTGTTTTCAGGGTTGTGATGCTGGTCATCTCTTTTATAATTTTATGCTGTTCTCCTAAGATTTTGTATATGTTCTCTCAAATTACCATCCAGTTTAATTAATATGCTCGAGTCTATACTATGTACTCCTATCATTTATATTACTCTCTTTCTATTCTATACAATCCTATCTTTCTGGGCAGATATCAGGAAATATTAATAAATGTTACTAAATAGTACTAGTAATAAATACAATAATATTAATAAATATAGTTAATATCAATTAGTAAATGATGAATAATAAATTTACTAGGTATTAATAAATACAATAAATACAGTTAATAGTTAATAATAAATAAAAGTAAGTCAATACACCAAAAGATATATATTAGCACTAATTAGTACGATATTATAAATAAAAATATATCTACAATTCTAATTTCTTATATGAGATCTTAAATATGTATATCTAAAGAGAGAAGAGTATAAGTTTATATAAATGTAATTTGTATAGTTAACACTAATATATATATAAAGTCTACTTACAAAGTTTCCATATCAAGTATTTTCTATTATTATCACTACTATATTTACTCTTTATCAAAATATTCCTTAGTCTTTTACATCTAAATATATTTACTTCTTAGTAATTGTACAATATAGATATCTACTTTCCTAAAGGCAGCAGAAAATATAAAGGATTAAATGCTTAAATATCATTTCTCTGGTTGGTCTCACTATTGTTCTCAATTGAGAACTATGAGTTCTCAATTATTATCTCTTCTCACAATGGCAGCCTCACACAATCTGCACAGTCACTTTCCCCACTTTCTCCTCACAGCCATCAAACCTGTCCTCTTTCCATTGGAGCTCCAAATTCTAGATCTTCGAAGAGCAATTATGTAGTTATTTCTCCCAAAAAGCAATACGCCTCCTGCTTTTCTTTTTGTGCTCTTTCACTCTTTTGCTGCCTAGTCTTTTCTTCTAAGTGCTATTCCGCTCTTAAGGTTAGGTCACATCAGCAGACGGATGTAAAAAGGACACAGCGGACAGGCAAAATTCCATCCGTGGCTCCATCCGTTGTTATCCGCTCTCAAAAGTGCCCCAAATTTGCATAAAGAGAACGGACAACAACGGAAAGGAATGGACATGGGGAGGACGTAGCGAGGATGTTAAGCGGATGCTCAATGGAAGCCTAGTGGATGGAAGCGGATGGAAGCGGATGACACATCTGCAGGGCTTCCGTGGGAGAACAGCGAAGCGGACGACAGCGTAAGGAGCAGATGCATAGCGGATGCCGAGCGGATGATGGGAATGCATCACGGACGCCTAGCGGATGCCTAGTGGATGCCTAGTGGATGCAAAGTGTTCACTGAGAATGCGGGGAGGATGCATTGCATCAGTCCCGCGGATATAAAGGAAAGCACCTCGCAAGCAGGTCACCATTCAGAGGAAAGACCTGCTGCCAGACACATCTTCAGCCAACAACCATGGGAAAGAAAAGGAAGCCTGTGCCTACTCCTGCCAGCCCTGGCAAGAAGGACAGGGCCACCATCCCACCCCCTGGTGCTGACTCTGCTTCTGCTGGTGCTTCTGCTGCTGGTGCTTCTGCTGCTGCTGCTCCTGCTGGTGCTGACTCTGCTGTGCTGGTGCTTCTGCTGGTGCTGCTCCTGGTGCTGGTGCTTCTGCTGGTGCTGACTCTGCTGCTGGTGGTGGTGGTGCTACTGCTGCTGCTGCTGCTGTTGCTGCTGCTGCTGCTGCTGCTGATGTGGTGGACCAGCCCCTAGGCCCTCAAAGCCCTGCTGATGAGGGCTCAGAAGGCCCTGCCAGAGGGAGGAAGAGGCAATCGCGTGAAAAGGTGGAGAGGAGACAGTACTCCATTGCAGAGGAACATGAGGAGGAGGTGCTCCAATGGCTGAGGGAGAACGAGTACCTCTGGAGGAAGGGACACAGGCTCTATCGAGACACCAAGCGGAAGCAGGCGGCTTGTAGAGAGAAGGCAGAGAGCCTGGGCTACACTTCAGATGTCCTCCTGGGGTGGTGGAAGCACATGCACACCTGGTATGGGAAGCTGCACCTGAAGAAGTCTGGCCAGGCCGCAGTCAAGCTGACGGACCGGGAGACCTACGTGATGGCCAAGTGCAACTTCTTGGAGGGCCACCGAGGAGCAGCCCCTCTGTCTACCCTCTCTCTCAGGCAGCCCACAGACAGCCAGTCCTCTTCTGGCCAAGAGTCAGCTCCTGTGTCCAGGCAGGTATCTTTGGAGTGCCCCACGACGGAGACCCCCCCGACAGCTGCACACCCCATGCCAGAGCACATGGAAGATCCCCTGATGCAGATGGAGCAAGAGGAGGCCGTGGCCACCAGAGACCAACCCACACTCACACCCATCTCCACCTCCACAGAAAGCAGGCAGAGAGCCAGACAGGAGGGACAGAGCCACACTGTCCTCTTGGAGATCAGGGACACCATCAAGAGCAGCGTAGATCTCCTCTCTCAGCTGGTACACTTCGAGATTCCATCCTCTAACAGAAAGCCCTTCCTCACCTACGTGAACCAGACCCTCATGGAAATGCCCAAAGCCCAGTACCAGGTGATCAAGGAGAGGATCACAGGTCTTCTGCACCACCCTCCAGGCCCAGCTGAACTTGCTCCTACCCACACCAGGTCTGCTCCTCCACTCCAGGCGATGTCACAGCCCTTCCAAGACTTTCAACAGCCCCTCACCTACCAAGGCTACGGATACCAGGACTTCCAGCAGCACAGGCAGTTTTTCCCAGCCCAAGCACAGGTTCATCGCCTGCCACAGATGCCACCAATGCCATAGATGCCACCGACGCCACAGATGCCACTGACGCCACAGATGCCACCGATGCCTCACCTCGCTCAGCTGCAGACCAGACAGCCCCACTACACTCCTCCTTCCTCCACCCCACAGCCAAGCCTGGCCTCAGAACATCTGTCATCGGTGTTGGGAATGACATCCCATGTCCTGGAGGAAGGGCCTCTCAACATCACGGGACTGAGCTAGCTCTCTGAGAGCTTCCTGCACACGCCATCTCCTGTTGTCCTCTCGGGGCCAGGCACCCCAATGGCGGCTCAGACCAGTACTCCAGCAGCAGCCACCTCCACAGCACTTGGACCCTTCACCCCTGAGACTATGGGCATGCTTCAGAGTGACTGAGAACTGTGCCAAAGACTGGGTTGTTACCTGTTGACTTTATCTTTGCTTGGGACACTTTTCTTGGTTCATTTTGCTTTTTTAATAAAGTCCTACAGTTTGTTATTAATAAAGGATATCTTTGCTTCACACACTTGTAATTCCATTCACCAGGCTCCATGTCTCCATTGCAACAATGGGTAGCGGGTACGCATGAGATTGTGCAGGATGCAGCAAGCTTCCACGATGCTCCTCACGGTCTGTGGGCAATGCTGTATGGTGGTGAGAAGTACCTAGAACCTGTTGGCCAGGTTGTCAAAGGCATTCTCCACCACCCATCTTGCCCTGGACAGCCTATAGTTGAAGATCCTCTCTACACGGGTAAGGTATCTGGAAGTGTAGGGCTTCATGAGGTAGGTTCTGAGGGAGAAGGTGTCATCCCCCACGATGAAGTAGGGCACATCTTGCGTGTCATTGGGCAGGGGGTCTGGATCTGGGAAGCCCATGATGAGGTTGCGTTCCAGCCCATCCTTGATGGCTGTTGGTCACTGGCATTGTATACCTGGGCATCTGAAGCAGACCCGTTGCCTGAAGCATTGATGTACATGAACTTGTAGTCAGCATCAACCATGGCAAAGAGGATGATGCTGAAGAAGCCTTTGTAGTTGTGATAATTGGACCCTGAGTTGGCTGGAGCTTTGCAGGTCACATGCTTCCCATCTATGGCTCCAATGGTGTGGGGGAAGTTCCACTTCTGATACCACTGTTCTGCAACTTTCTTCCAGCCTTTTTCAGTGGTGGTGCACTGGAAGAGCTCCTCCAGGTCTTCTTTGATGATGGCCTGCACCACTTCTCTGACCACAATGCTGATGGTGTTGTGTGGCACCCTCCAGGAGTACTACATGGTCCTGTATGTGGTCCCAGAAGCCAGGTGGCGCAGAGTCAGTGCCACTTTCAGCCCAGGGTCCAGGCTGGGACAGAAGTTGGTGTTTGCCTTGGTCAACCTGGGTTTCATCCACTCCACAACTTAGTCAAACATGACTGGTGGCATCCTCATGAAGTGCTGGAATGCACGAATGTGTTCGTTCCTCAGCTCCACCATCAGCTTGTCATACAGTCCATACTCCGCTCTTCTTGCGATCCATCTTCGGACCCAGACAGTTCTTGGACGTCTCCTTCTTCTCTTTGCGTAGAACAGGTGAAAGAGCCTGAAGAGAGCTTGGCACTGGTGTAGAATGATGGTGGCTACCAAAAGAAATGTGCAACGATCCATGGTGGAGATGACTCGATGATGTGGAAGAGCAAGAGCAAGAGCAAGGCTGAAGAGGTCTGCACACCAGGGCTGCTGGACTGAAAGTGAGATCCAGGTGATTTCCTCCCCCTTTTTATAGGAAATGTCAGTTTTCCACTAGATGTCCTTCCACATACTCTAGACATCCTCCAGACATCCTAAATATCTGAGATACATCCCCTATACAAACGTTTTTTCCGTTTTAATGCTTTATATGCGAGCTGCATCTGCTTTCATCCTTTCTATGTCCGTGCTACTAACACTGCGCGGACGTTCCGTGTCCATTTCATTTCCTCCCTCTTTCAGCTTTCTGCTGGAGTGGATGTGAGTTGCGTGGATGCGCAGCGGATGCCGAGCAGATACAGTGGACGTGTAACGGATGACGATGGACGTAGAACGTTTGTTCCCCATATGTGTAGCGGATGTAGAACGGACGCGGCGGAAAGTTTATCCGCTCAAAAAGTTTTGTGCAGCTCAAAACTTTTTGAGCAGATGAAATCTCAGTAGATGGATGCTGGACGGATAGAACGTATGAATCACGCACGCAGTGAGTACAGAACAGATGCATCGCGTTAACCAACGGATGGCAAGCGTTTTTCTCCATTTTACATCCTCTTTGCATCCATTGGTGCAGTGTGACATGGGCTTTAATACAAAATGCTATCTGTTTTCTGGGATAAACCCTTTCTATTTGGAGACTCACTTATCTTCTTGATTGCTCCTCCAGTTGTCTTTTCACTGATTTCTAAACTTGGCTAAATCCACTGCTCACCTGTCACTGCTGCACTGTTTTTTCTCCTTGATTCCTTCTTCTTCAAATTGGCTGACTTCTTCCTTGTCAGGCTGAAGGTTCCCTTCTTAGCACAGCTGGAAACCAGACCTCTCCTTGCTGTCTCTGAGAGTTCCCCTTTCTTTTGCTAGTCCTTCTGGGACCAAACTCTGCCTCAGATGGCCACCATGTATGAAAACTGCAGCACAGGAAATGCTGTTCCTCTGCACTGCCATGGCACAATGTCACTGCAGGACAGGCATTTGCAGAAAATATGGGATTTTTTTATTGAGGACCCACTAAGATCTGGATCTATATTGTTGCAAGAGATAGACAAATATGGGAAATAGCGGGCCTTAAAATTAATAAGAAAAAAACCAAAATGCTAGTCAAAAATTGAACTGCAAAAGAGAAAGGAGAATTAGAAGAAGGAATGAGGCTCCAAATTGTAAAAACTGTGAAATATTTAGGCATTTGGTTCAGGGCATGGTGTTCAGCATTAAAAAAGCATAATTATAGAAAATTGTTCCAACAAATTGGAAAAGATCTGGACAAATGGAGGAAACTACAACTTTCATTATTAGAGAAAAATTGCAACAATTAAAATGAATATTCTATTCAAATTGCTTTAATTATTTCAAATGATCCCCATAAAATTAGATAAAAAAATATTTTAAGAGTTAAATTAAATAACCATGAAATTTGTATGGTCAGGAAAAAAAAAATAATTTATCTAGAGGATAGTAGAAGTTGAGGTGGCTTTGGACTGTCAGCATGGCAGACTTATTATAAAGCAGCATCCTTAGTTTGGATCAGGGAATGGATTAATTTAGACAATAGGAGAATGATCCAAGCTCTGTAAAGGACCTTGGAATACTCATCTCTGATGATCTAAGCACTAGAGCCCACTGTAACTACATAGCCAAAAAGGCATTAAGAATTGTTAACTTAATCCTACGTAGCTTTTTCTCTGGTAATATCACACTACTACTGTGTTTCTCATAAAATAAGGCTGGGTCTTATATTTTTTGACCCCTGGAAAAATGGCTAGGCCTTTTTTTCAGGGGTGATTTAGTTCCCCCCCCCTTGCATCCTTTTCTAGAAAGCCCTGCGGGCAGCCTCACCACCAGCCGCTCCTAATGGGTGATTATGGTGGAGCGCAGAGTTCCCTACTCCCACCAAACATTTTTGCTGCAGACCCGAGACCTTTGGCCCCCACCACTGTTACTTTCCCTTCTGCCCATGCTGCTGCCGCATTTGGAGTTGCTACTTCCGTGTTTGGAGTGCTGCCGCTGTATGGAGCACCGCCGCCGTTTGGAGCGCCATCACCACATTTGGAGCTGCTGCTCCTGCGTTTGGAGTTGCCACTGCATTTGGAACACCGCCGCCATTTGGAGCGCGCTTAGAGTGATGTGGTGCTCCAAACAACAGTGGTGCTCCAAAATGGAAGCAGCAGCTCCAAATGCAGTGGCGCCTCCAAATATGGAACTGACAGCTCCAAAGGTGGCGGCAGCATGAGCAGAAGGGAAATCTGCAGCAAAGATGCTTGGCAGGAGTAGGGAGCTCTCCGCGCTCTGCCATGATCGCTCGTTAGGAGCAGCTGGTGGTGAGGCATGGCTGCCCGCAGGGTGGTCCTAACAGCAAGTCCCTCTGCCCTTCCCCCCATTTTGCATGTTTTGAAATAGACCTAAATTTGAGGAGAGGAGCTTAATTTCATTTTATGCCTAGAAAACATGCTGGGTCTTCCTATTGGGGGAGGCTGTATTGTTGGAGAAACATGGTAACTAGAGCATACAAAACATTTGCTAGACCAGTACTCAAATATAACTCATCAGTTTGGAACCCACATTATGTACCTGATATTGGTACAGTTGAGAAAGTCCAGAAATATTTCACAAAAAGAGTTCTCCACTCCTCTATTCGTAGAATACCTTATGCCACCAGACTTGAAATTCTAGACCTAGAAAACCGTGAATTATCCCGTCTTAGATCTGATCTAAGTATGGTATATAAAACCATACATTGCAGTGACTTATCTGTCAATGAATACTTCAGCTTCAACCATAACAACACAAGAACACACAATAGATACAAACTCAAGATTAACCGCACCAAACTTGACTGCAGGAAATACGACTTCAGCAACAGAGTGGTCAGTGTCTGGAATACTCTACCTGACTCTGTGGTTTCTTCCCCAAACCCCAAAAACTTTAACATTAGACTGTCAACTATTGACCTCACCCCTTTCCTAAGAGTTCTGTAGGGGGTGTACATAAGTGCACCAACATGCCTACCATCCCTGTCCTATTGTTTCTTTTATTTTTCTTATATGTACTTGTTTCATGTATTCATAACTATGTATATACTTATACCTATTATCTTGTAAGCAATTGACAAATCAAAATAAAATAAAATAAATAGAATTTTGACCTTAGAAGGACATGACATTCAGATGGGGTGACATGCCTTCATTTGGAATGCCAGAAATAAGAAACAAGACTTGCTGATTCAGACCTGGGAGGAAATTAGGAAAAAACATTATATTAAAATCCCAGGCTGGTTATCTATTGTGGAGGCAATGATTCACTCCAACACATTGTATATTAGTAAAATGACCAGATATAATCAAATTTTGGACAATTGAGGAATATTAAAAACCAACCAAGTATTAAAAGCACAGGGAATAAATATAGACTGGTGACTGTATTTCCAGTTGCATTTGGGATATAAAAAATAATTAAAGGACTGTGGATTTGAATTGGACGCAGTTAAATTAGACAAATTATTGTTGGGACCAGAAGAGAAATTACTATCAAAAATATACAATGATTTATTAAACTTCGACTTAGAAGAGGAGATAATAAAAGGGCCAATGTTAGCTTGGGCTAAAAATTTCAGACACAATATTGAGTTAGAAGATTGGGAAAAAATGTGGACCAATACAAAATGTTTTACCATTGGCATTTAGCCCCAAGTAGGCTTGCAAAGATGTATCCCAACCTAAACCCAACTTTTGGAAATGCAAACAAGTGCAAGGTATTTTTTCCCATGTCTGGTGGCTATGCCTGGAAATTAAAAAATATTGGATTAAAATACAAAAATGGCTAAATGGCTAAATAAACTATTGAATAGAATTGAAGCCTGAATTGTTTCTCTTGGGTAAGTTAATTAAGGTAAATACCCCAAAAAGATTAGATATTTGACTATATATTATTATGGCAGCAAGAACTGCACTAGTACAAGCTTGGAAAATGTTCAACATAACATCAGATTTTTTTAATAATCTGAATTTTTTTTTGAAAATTTTATTTGGATTTTCACAAAAACAAAATACAAATAAAACATCTTTTTTGAAAATGGCATGGTCCCAGGTTATCACTTCTTCATACAGACACAAAACTCATGTTCATTTTTATATTCTATTCCATATCGTATTATCATTTTATATTTTCTAGATAGTTTTTCCCCTCTTAATTTTCTCAACTTTATTTTAATTATCTCATCTCAATTCATTATATTTATACTTTTGTCTGTCCTGTTACAATTTCTTATTATCTTTTCTTATTAAGCAATTTTTTTCCCTGTAGTTACCAATTAGAGTATGACACCTTTATATCCTTTAATTTTATCCATTCAAACTCTTATTTAAGCTTCAATGTATAGCTTTAAGATTATAACATTCAATATAATACATAACTTCCAATCGGATTCTGCTTGGTACACTCTTAAAATAGACACTATATTCTTAAAAAAGAAAAATATACATATGTAAATAAAACACACATTCCATTCCAATTCAATTCTATCATTAATATGCATTAAAATCTTAACATCTTTAACATTTCTTTTCAATTGAATATCATACTTCCTTGGGAACACTTAGAAACTTTCCATGGTTAATTCTTTTTTCCCATATTTCTTACATATATTTTTATAAATCATTAATAATAATTAAAAATTTTCCCTTTTAATTCTCTCAATCATTTTAATTCATTTATTTATTAACAAACATCCCACTACATTACAATAAATATTTTTCCATCATCATATTTTCTAAAATTATTTCTATTTGTAATATAACAATGCTATCGTTATGTACCTTTGCAGAATCCCTTTTACAATTAAATTTTCACCCATTATCTCTAAACAAACTTATGGTTACAATCCTTATATCTTTTCCCTGTTTCTCCATTTCTTGTTTCTGTCTTTTACAACTTCTTTTTCTTGCCTTCTTCTCTCTCTTCTTCTCCCTCCCCTTTTTTACCCCCTTGTCTCTCTACTTCTAATTCTCTCATCTGTAATCCCCTCTTCTGTTGCTTTCTAATATTATACTTATCTTTCAAATTGTCCTTCTTCTTTTTGGTTGTTTTTTTTAGACTTAAACCTTTCACTTTCTTTTCCCCCTTTTCTTTTTTCCCCCTACTTAAAATTATTTGATCATTAAAGATGGCTTCTTCTTTGTCCCAATCTTCTTGTTCTGCAAGCATTTCTTGTTGCTTCTCATAGTTCCAGATCTCCATTTCTAAGAATTGAAACACGAAGCCAAAAGAACTTTTCCCTTCTTGTGCATCTTCTTTCCATTTTCTAAGTTTCATTTTCAGTTCTTCTAAGAGTGATACCATTTTAAAAACTTTTAAACAACCACCCGGTTAATTTTAGTCATCTAGATGCAAGAAATCAAAAGTCACCAAGCAATCCAAATAATTGAAGGCTGTTTCTACTTGCTTCTTTTTTCCACTTTCTCTTCTTGGGGTTCTATTATTTTGTTTCCAAGTTTCAATTAAAAAGTATCTTTGAGGAATCTTGTTCTTTTTAATTACAGTTCCATTCCTTAATTCCAGGCAGTCTCCTCCATTTTTCCAGATCCTGCCCTTCTATGTTTTTTCTTCTTTCCAGCTTTTAAAAGCTTTTAAATGTCCAGAAATCTTTATTATCCCTTTGATTTTTATTTTCAGCTTAGATGCCTATTAATGTCAAAGTGGATTTTTTTTTTTCAATTTCTTGCTTAAGCCTCTTAGCTGTCAGTATAAGGAAGGGAAGTCGCTGAAGAAGTTCAAACTGGAAGACCTCAATAATCTGAAAATTTTTGAATGCACAGAAATGGATAGATTCACCATAGAACTGAATAACAAGGAAGACTCGGAGTATTATACAACTTGGAATAATTGGTATCAATGGATAGCCAGTAGAAATATGAAAGGTATAGGTTAAAAATAAGTTTAATTTTTTTCTTTTCTCTCATGTTATATATGTATGTGATTAATGAGAACTTATTGAAATGGATGAACATTTGGAATGTATGAATATAGCCAAGATTTGATTGAGAATGATGATAAATTGTATCAATTTATTTTCTTTTGAAAGATATATTTGTATTTTAATATTTTAATTTCAATAAAAACTTTTTAAGATTAAAAAAATGTTCACAGCTCCATAGCACAGCATAAATTATCTTCATGGGGGAGTTGTTTAAAAGATATGTTTATCTTCCACAGCTCATTACAAAAGTAATGTAAAGAAAACAGAAAAAACCCTGCTAAGTCTGAAACATTTTGGAATAAAATGTTTTGCATGGATGAATCATACAAAATGCATTTGGAGAAAAATATAAAGATATAAATCATTTGAAAAAAAATCAAGTTATGACAGCTGGCTTTATTATTCATTGGGTATCATTTGTCACCACTGGAAAATACTGTGTGGGTAGAAGGAAGAAAGGATCCAATAAAATAGGAATGTATCTCTTAAGCCAGTGTCCCATAATCAGTAAGGAAATTGAAGCAGAAGTGGTATCAGCAAGAAAATGATCTTAAACTTGCCTCAGATCAATAATTAAGTTGATTTAATTATTGAATTAAATCTATTGAATTTAGATGAAAGTAAATTAAAGGTTTGGGAATGGGCCTTCAGAGCCTTAAGTTTGAATGTTTCTGAAAATCTGAGGGGACATCTAAAACATAGAATGCATACAAGGAGGAATAAGAATATTTCTAAGCTATTAGAGTTCAATAAGTAAGAGTGGAAAAAATGGCTAAGTGGAGAATAGAATAAGCTACTTGAAGAAAAGCTATTATTTCTGTCAAAGATGCTACAAAGTTTTCATTTAAATTTGCATTATAGATTTCAATATGCCAGCTTCTATTCATTTGGGATTTCCTTTAAACATACAGTATGACCAATGATGCCTAAACTTTTGCAAATAGCTGTGGATTATATCCTTCTAGCCAGGAGTGGGATTCTACCAGTTTGCACCTATTCGCTAGAACCAGTTGTTAACATTCTAAGCAGTTCAGAGAACCGGTTGTAAGAAGAAATTACTGGCCTAATCCTGTAAGGAAGGCAGGAAGGAAACATTCTGGTGCTGCTTACAGAAACTGCCTCTCCATTAACACCTTATTACATTCTTGGCAGTACTAGACTTCCTGTCTCAGGAACCTCTCTGGAGTTTTCTTTCCCTCTTTTGCTGGTATTTTGCTTGTGTGGAGTGACCATTCAAAGTTACAATGGCACTGAAAAAAAGTGACTTGTGACCATTTTTCACACTTACAACTGTTGCAGTATCCCCACAGTCATGAGAGGCCAGGCGAGGAGATGCATGCCTCGATGTTAGTGATATTGAGTTGGCCATGCCCAGTCAATAACATTTAATGGATAGGTGATTAATGAATATATAGCCACGTCCACCCAGTCACATGACCACCAAGCCACGCCCATCAACTAAGCCAGGCCCACAGAACCGATTGTTAAAAAATTTGAATCCCACCCCTGCTTCTAGCCTTCTAATATCAGTTATATTTCTGATGATAAAAGTATGCATTATAATATATATTTATCTTCCTGTTGGGGCTCAAACCACCGGTATATAATTAAGAGTAGCATAAGTATTTACAAAATGTAATGAACTTTCCAGAACTAAATTAATACACAAAATAACAAATGCATAAAAGGGAGCCATTATATCACATGTCATATGAACAGAATGTTGAATTTTTAGCAAACTGATCAATTTCCTTCTGTAAAAAAAAATCATCAAACAATGTGACAGTCGTTTTTGTTTAATTTTAAAAAAATAGATGTCCAAATTGTTTTCCATTGACATTTGCACATGGAGGTTTCATTTTCTTAGCATTTTTGAAAGTACTCATATTATTATGAGAGCTGTATTTATTCATTATAAGCTTCTATTTTATACAAGCTCTGTGACTTGCTTTCATAAATGTAGGACACATAGGTCAGAACTTGGATGCCACAAGATGGTGATGTTTCTCTCTTTCAAGTTCCTGACAAAACCCCTAGTTCATTTTAATTGTAGAAAAATGTGCAAAGCAAATTGTTTGTAACACAGTTTATTTATACTGTGATACAATTGTTCTGTGATACAATTGTTCAATAGTTTTAATATTAAAAAATGGTACCCGTGCAATCATCTTTAATTTTATTTTCTGTTAAATATAATTTGAGTTCTGATCAGGAAAATAGTCCTGGACATTTGCAAAAATGATTTTTCTATTTCATTAATGGTAATGGAGATGTTGACAATTATTTTCATTTTCATGTAAAAATAAAGGTTTCCTTTTCCAGGATGCAGTATCACTTCTGAAACATAGTTGATGCTATTTGGTTTTGACATAGATATCTTTTTGCAAAAATAATGGTATTGTTAAAGGATAGCTTATGTAGTAATTTTCTGTTTTCTTACTCATTCGTCTTCTAAATAAGTAAACTGAACTGATAATGCAGCCATCATTAGTCATACATTGGTCAATGACATCAAATTATTGTTTTTCTGCTGGAATTTTTCAGAATCGTTTTTGGAAGACAATATTAAAAGCAAACATTTATTGCCTGTGTCTTGATATTAATCTTGGCTTGGAATGACAGTATTTGGATAGGAAGTTCAGCTTGGAAAGAAAAGCAATACTGCTTCTATTGTAATAATGTAGAGAGATAGCATTTTTTCACCAGAAGGATTGTCTTAAGCAGCAAGATTCTGCAGCATCTGAATTTGAAGTATATTGAATTATACAAGACTATCTAAATTATACAGATACAGATTACAAATAAAACTGAGTAACAGTAGGTATATGCTGCATGTGCTGCTTAGAAGGATCTTAGAAGAAAGTCTTATCTGACACCTATTCTATTCTATTCTATTCTATTCTATTCTAATTTCCCTTTGCTTAAAAATATAAAGGTACCTAAAAAGGATGCTTTGGGGTTTAATTTGATTTGAAAACATGGATTTATTTGTAAAATAGACTATAAATAAATATAGTAAAATCAAAAAATAATTCAAGATTTGTTAAAGCATGATAATGTTAAAAGGCAATAGAATCTTGGTTTGAATATAATTTGAAGGTGAAATAAGAATATTTGCTATTTTTAATAAAAATTTTGAGAAAAAAGATGGAGAGGAAATGACATAACAGTAGTAAATAAAAATGATTTCAATTTAAATAGCAATAAAATGTAAGAAATCACAAGAATGCACTAGAGTTATAGGATGAACAAAGCTAGCTGTTGCAGTACAAGGCTAGATCTCATATTGAATGAATAGTTATTTTTTTACAGGCTTTGTTATATAGAACTAGCTAATAATCCAGCGTTGCCTGGGTATTTGTTTATCCCAATCCTGTATTAGTCAGGAAAAGGATTCTACCGTCAATGGTAAATCCCAGAGAAGTAGTTAGACTTGGAATTCTAATGGGTTAAAATTCACCAAGGCAATGATTTCAAGAAAACTTTACAAAAGTACAAGCAGCTTTGTAAGATATAGAACAAATTGCTGGAAAAGTAATGAACTAACTAACTGCTGTTGTCAGGGCAGGGGTATGGAAATGGGTGTGTGTGTGATGTTTCATTTTATTTTTTTCAGATTTTGTTCTATTGTATCTTATTTATTTATTTGATTCTTTTTGTTAGTTTTTATTTATTTTTTGTTTTAAATATGGTTTTACATTCTGTAAGCTGCCTCAAGTCACCATGGACAAATGGACACCATGGACCATGGCAGCAATATAAATTACAACAACAGCAATAATAATAATAACCCAACTACCATAGATAATGTCAACAGTTCATTGATAACCTCATATGAGTTGATGTGGTAACATCAAAGTCAGGTAATGAAACATTTACAAGCAAATAACAAAACTTAGAGAACATTAAGGGTCCTATGATTGTGAGTTCTGTAAGTCTAAGGTGCTGGGTGGCTGTAAGCTCTGATATGATGTGTTTGAAGAGAGATCTCCAGGAGCAGCAGAGGACAGCTTTATGTCAAAAGTAACCTAAGAGATGTCAGGAAACCTTCTGTATTGTAACAAAAACAGAGGGAGAAAACATTTTGTTATTGTTGTTATAATTGTCCTTCAATTTCTTGTGTGTTCCTTCAATTATATCTGTGTGTCCATTGTGCATGGACTAGGAGAAACAACTGAGATTTGTGGGAGACAGAGGGAAGTTGTTTAGCACAATAACTGGCAAACAATTCTTACTAATTCTATTCCCACTTTGCATATTGACATGCCTGGAGGAGATTCCAGTGATTGTCTGCTTGAAAAACCTGGTGCAAGGATAGCTTCAAGAGATTGCTATGAATAGCAATAAATTGTGAGTGAATTCAAACATACAATGTATAAAATGAATGCATTACTGATTACTTGCATCTGGCAGTTCCAAAGGTACTTTTAAAGGGTTAATTGTGGGGGGAAAAACCCCAATAAATCATTCCACAGAATATTAAAAGAGGCAGAATAGAATTTCCCCTAAAGAAGAGGAGAAAAATCTCCTCAACAAAGGTAGAAAGCAGCCTAGCCTGCGAGAGGAAATCAGCCTCAAGTGGAAGAGGGTAGATATTATGAATGAATATTTTGTATCCATTCATAAATCCTAGCCACTCTATTCAAAAACAAAGGGTAGCCAGCAACTCCATAAGGAACCAAAAGATTAGCTCAGACAAACAAAACATCCAGATTTGCATGTTGCCTTTTGCCTCATGACCCTCACATGACCTCATGGGAATCTGACAACAACCATTAAAATATTAAAGGACATATTCATGCACAGAAACAGGCATCTCTATCACAAAGCTCTAAAATTGTATGAGTCCATCAATTCTCAACTCCAATTTTCATCCATACCAGAAACATGCTGCTGTCACTTTGCTTCTTGATATCAAATAAACAGAGACCTCCTTTCCAACTACACCCTGACTCCAATTATTTCTCCTGCATCTTTCTCCCAGATTATAATAAGAACCAGACCTGATTTTACTTCCCCCATTTGATTTCTAACATACACCCAACAGTATTCAAACATAAAAAGGTCAGGGGTTTGATCTCATCATTGAGGCTGCAATCTTGATTTTTTAAAAAAGTTATCTCCATAGACACCCCTGCACAGCATAGACAACATGTGTAGCCCTATATCCATCATTCACGTGTTGTAATTGCTTATAGAATATATGAAGTTAGTGGTGATAGTAATAATTTTTAGGACAGACTATTAATGCTGTTAAAAATGCATAATTACTTTGAATGTCTTGTTGAAAGAAATATCCTTCTGGGTTCAGTTCCAAGTGGAGAAAAAGACACTGTAAGCATGGAGGCTATTTGTAAAGATGGTTTAATGGTGGACAGCAGGACCACATGGCTTGGAGCTCCAAAGTGAAAAAGAAAGAATGATCACATACTTCAAAGTGAGAAGTTCAAGAAGGGAAGACCAAGATGCTGAGAGACCCTTATATAACCTCTGTTGGGCCCCACCTTTGTGTTTCCTGTTCCTGTGTAAGAAATGTATCCCATTGGCTGTCAGACTCCCAGGGGTAGGGGTCTTAGCTAACTTTGGAGGCTTTGTCTGGACCACATGGCTTCACCTGACTGTCATGCCCCTGGTGGAGACTGACTCTGAGGAAGAGGAGGAACAGCCAACAGGGAGTGGGAGTGTTGCTCCAGAGGTGATGGAGGAGGCTGGGGAAGGGCAGAGGCCGGCTGAGCAGTCAGAGAGGATCCAGGCCTATCCCTTATCCATCCTAGATCTTGCAGGGAAGAGGGGATCAGGGAAAAGTGAGGTCTACTCAAGAGGAAATTACCATGATCCTCCTCGTGGCTTGCAGCTGGGAGCTATGTAAAGGGCCTGTCACATAGGCCAACGGATGCAAAAAGTATGTAAAAAGGACACAGCGGACGAGAAAATGTTCCATCCATTGTTATCCACTCTCAAAAGTGCCCCTAATTTGCATAGACAGAGCGGACAACAACAGAAAGGAACAGACGGGGGGGAGGACGTAGTGAGGATGTTAAACGGATGCTCAATGGAAGCCTAGCGGATGGAAGTGGATGGAAGCGGATGGCACATTCGCAGGGCTTCCGGGGGAGCACAGCAAAGCAGACACGCAGCAGAAGGAACGGATGCAGAGCAGATGCTGAGCGGATGACGTGGATACATCACGGACGCCTAGCAGATGCCTAGCGGATGCCTAGCGGATGCAAAGCATTCACTGCGCATGCGGGGAGGATGCATTGCGTCAGCCCCATGGATATAAAGGGATGCAGCTCGCAAGCATTTCACCATTCAGGGGAAAGACCTGCTGCCAGACACATCTCCAGCCAACAACCATGGGGAAGACGAGGAAGCCTGTGCCATCTTCTGCCAGCCCTGGCAAGAAGGACAGGGCCACCATCCCATCCCCTGGCGCTGACTCTGCTTCTGCTGGGGCTTCTGCTGCTCGGGCTGACTCTGCTGGTGCTGGGGCTTCTCCTGGTGCTGGTGCTGGTGCTGGTGCTTCTCCTGGTGCTTACTCTGCTGGCGCTGCTCCTGGTGCTGGTGCTTCTGCTGGTGCTTACTCTGCTGGTGCTGCTCCTGGTCCTGCTGGTGCTGCTGGTGCTCCTGGTCCTGCTGGTCCTGCTGGTTCTCCTGGTCCTGCTGGTCCTGCTGGTGTTGCTTTTGCTGCTGCTGTAGTTTCTGCTGCTGGTGGTGGTACTGTTAGGGATAACATTGTTTACCCTAACTGGTTTAGGTGAAATAATAACTATGAATCATAGT
>BLBF01000019.1:19581273-19596582 GCA_015471245.1 Laticauda colubrina
GCTAGGCATCCGCTAGGCATCCGCTAGGCATCCGCTAGGCATCCGCTGTGCATCCGCTGTGCATCCGCTTCATCCGCTCGCCGTCTGCTCTGCATCCGCTGTATCCGTTCCACGTCCGCTTTGCTGCGGTCCTCCAGAAGCCTTGCGGATGTGCCATCCACTCCCATCCGCTTTCATCCGCCCTGTGTCCTCCCCCCGTCCGTTCCTTTCCGTGTTGTCCGCTCTGGTTATGCAAATTTTTGCCCCTTTTGAGAGTGGATAACAATGGATGGAACATATTTCTCGTCTGCTGTGTCCTTTTTACAAATGTTTTGCATCCATCGGCCAGTGTGACAGGGCCTTAAAATACCTTTATTTAGCCACATTGGTATTCCTGTATCCCTCAGTAAAGCCCATTGTCTACACATACATTTTTCTTTTTTTTTCTACTTTTTTTTCATCCCAGCTAGAGTCGGCATCTGCCGCTCATCCCAAGCACAACTCTCCCAGGGGGAGAGGGGGGTTCCACTCAGGATCCTCGAACTACTGCTTCCCATGTTTCCCTTCCGATGTGGGGTTCTCACACTTTGGCTTAGTCGGGTCAACAGGCTATTAGTTTACAGACAGAAAAGGTGTCTGGGGGAGACCTTGGTTCCCTATTCAAAGTATGCGCATTCCCCTCAGAGGGAACTCTCAGGCCACAGTTTTCGGACTGGGGACAAAACAACAATCTGTCAGAACTTACCTTACCATCCCCCCAAAAAACCAGTCCAGGAGGACTTGCTGCCCCCACCAACAAGTACTGATGCTCTTTTATCAGGCCTAGGTTTTCAGATTTGGAAGAGCTCAAATCCAGGAGGACTTGCTGCTTTTTGCAGGCAAATACTGGCGCTCCTCTTACTTCACAATTTCCTAATTACCTAAATTCACAATTACCTAAAATCCTGGGGTTTGCTTTTGGGATACACTGGACAAAACAACAATAACAAAATTTTCTTTCCTCCCTTCAATCGTAACCCACTTGGCTTTTCCTCTTATATACAGAAGGTCCCACACTCTGATGGTCCCCCTTGTTTTTCCTGTCTTGATGATCATTGCTCTGTAGAGCTAGCAACAGGCAGGAGGGCAGCTAGAGGCCAAACAAAGAAATGAAATCCAGCTACTGTTCAAGGGTGAAGCCACTCACACACCCACACTCTTCCTCCTTCTCTAACAAAAGGTCTTGTGCTCTGAAAATGTTAAACATAACTTTTTTTTTGAAAATGCAAATAAGTCAGGAGATGAGAAACTACCAAAATGAGGATAAAAATAATCATTCAAGATTGTTATGAAAAGCTGTATGAGCAAGAAAAGTTTCAGAAGAGAAAATTAAACAGTATTTGGAAAAAATGGAATTACCTAAAGTACTATAAAAATTAAAAACTATGTTAAATGAATGAATATCAATGATGGAATTATCAGAAGTGATCAAGAAACAGAAGAATAATAAAACACCAGGGCCAGATGGGCTGCAGGCAGAATTTTACAAATGTTTACAATATACTTTAGGCCCATCAATGTTGGAAGTCCATAATGAAGTATTAATTGATGCAAAGGTACCAAATTCGTGGATGAAAGCAAATATTACTTTGATTCCAAAAGAAGATTCAGATTTAATGCAGATAAAAATCTATAGGCTCATATCTTTATTGAACACTGACTATAAGATACATGCTTCAAAAATGGCAGAGAGAATAAAAAAATTCTAAATGAATTGATATATTCAGATTAAAATGACTTTTTGCCTAAGAGACAGATTAAAATAATATGAAAATAATTTTAACTTCAAAGGCAATTTGCCATAAACCAATGGCAAAGGTGATAGAAAATGGAAATAGGACAGAGAATTTTAATGTAAAAAGGCACAGTAAAAGTACTATCTCCTTTAGTATCCATACTGATATTAGAATTGCTAAATAGAAATATTAGACAAGAGATAGAAATTAAAGCTATGGAAATAAAAAGGGAACAATATAAATTATAGGCATTTGAGGAAGATTTGCTCTTC
Source organism: Laticauda colubrina (assembly GCA_015471245.1). NCBI lineage: Eukaryota > Metazoa > Chordata > Lepidosauria > Squamata > Elapidae > Laticauda > Laticauda colubrina. The sequence continues at coordinate 19,583,300 of BLBF01000019.1, forward strand.
CTCTTGGAAGACCCACATGAAAATGGATTAAAACTAATTAGGAAAATAGAAGAGTATGGTGAAGTTGCAGGACTGAAAATAAATAAAGAAAAAAATCAAAATAATTGTTTAAAATAGGTAGTCAAGAAAGTTATTATAAATTGGCGCAACCAATTTAAACAAATTTGATTAAGTGGAAAAATCTACAACTATCACCGATGGAAAGAGTAGTCACCATAAAATTGAATAGCTGCCAAGATTACTATATTTATTCCAAGCAATACCAATAAAACTGGATTTGGCAAGGGAAAAAAAAGCAAGGATAAACTTAAAAATGTTGCAAGATTCTAAAAATTTTGGCTATTCGATTGGGTTAGATCAATGACAGAATTTATGGGATAGAAATTATAAATTAACAATGTCTACTGCATACAAAGAAAATCTTTATAAAATGTTTTATAGAAAGCATTTTCTGCCTTCAAGGTTTGCAGAGGTTAAAGATGTTTAAGAGTAAATCTGCAGAATGTTGAAAATATCATCAGATACCTGGTTCATACTATCATATGTGGTGGGCATGTCAAAAAGTGAAATAAACATTAGACAGAAATATACATATGGCTTGGGGGAAACATGATAAAACAACACATGGATTTGAAACCAGATACATTTTTGTTGGGCATACTACCAGACAAGTATAACAAAGGGAATGTATTTTACATGTATTGACTGCAAGGAGAATAGTATTTGCACAACAATGGAAAAGTAAAGAAATCCCAACTGATGAAGATGTGATTAAACTAAACTAACACAATTAAGGAAAAGGAAGAAACTGATTTTTTTTCCCTTGGGACTCTCATCAATGGCTAGCAGAAAAAAACAGGGGGGGGGAAAGGAAAAATATGAAAAGATTAGTGATATAAAGCCCCTGTCACACTGCACCAACGGATGGAAAGAGGATGTAAAACGGAGAAAAACACTTGCTATCTGTTGGTTAACGCGATGCTTCCATTCTGTACTCACTGCCTCCGTTTTGCTTCCTCTCTATCTGTCCAGCATCCATCTATTGACATTTCATCCGCTCAGAAGGTTTTGAGCTGCTCAAAAATTTTGAGTGGAAAATGTATCCAATGCATCCGTTCTGCATCCATTACGCATCTGCTATATCCGCTAGGCATCCGCTGCGCATCCGCACAACTCAAATCCGTTCCAGCAGTAAACGGACGCAGGGAGGAAGCGGAACGGACATGCAGCGTTAGTAGCATGGACGGAGAAAGGATGAAAGCGGATGCAGCTACGCATCCGCGTCATCCGCTATGCATCCGCTCTGCATCTGCTCTGCATCCTCTACGCATCCGCTCTGCATCCTCTACGCATCCTCTATGCATCCTCTACGCATCCGCTCTGCATCTGCTCTGCATCCGCTTCCATCCGCTTCCATCCGCTAGGCTTCCCTTCCGCATCCGCTTTCCATCCGCTCTGCGTCCTCCCCCTGTCCGTTCCTTTCTATGTTATCCGCTCTGCTTATGCAAATTTTTGCCCCTTTTGAGAGCGGATAACAACGGATGGAACATTTTTTTCGTCCGCTGTGTCCTTTTTACAAACATTTTGCATCCGTTGGGCAGTGTGACAGGGCCTTAAGGAAGATACATTACCTTGGTTAAACAAATAGCATGAATATTATAAACAGTAATATAATTGATACCAGCTCTCTTGATAGAACACACAGACAAAGAAAGATCTCTTTCTCACTCACACACAGGCATACACACATTTCCCACATTTTTCCATGCTTTAAAATTAAAATTTAGAGGTACTCATCTTCTTTCTAAGCAGCCTTTGAGCTCAACACTCAAAACCCCTTTAAAACCTTTTTTTCCAATGGCCAAGGTCCAGGAAAATTCACCCACAGAGTCTGTTTGCCAGCAAGGGAATTTTACCTCGGCCCAGTCCATTGATTAGGTTAGCTTGGAGTCCCATCTGGGGTGCCAAATTGTTGAAAGAAATATCTTTCTGGGTTCAGTTCCAAGTGGGGAAAAAGACACTGGAAACATGGAGGCTATTTGGAAAGATGGTTTAAAATGGTGGACAGCAACCAAACCATATGGCTTGGAGTTCCAAAGTGAAAAAGAAAGGATGACATAGTTCAAGGTGAGAAGGTCTAGAAGGGAAGACCAAGATGCTAAGAGATCCTTATATAACCTCTGTTGGGCCCCACCTCAGTGTTTCTTGTTCCTGTGTAAGAAATGTATCCCATTGGCTGTCAGACTCCCATGGGTGGGGGTCTTAGCTAACTTTGGAGGCTTTGTTTGGACCACATGGCTTCACCTGAGTGTTGGCTGATACAATCTTCCCAGGCCAGGTGGTGAGATGGGTAGACTCTTTAGTATGTAGAATACTCTGACCTAGGCTTTAATGGCCCAATAGCAAAGGTGGGGGGAGGGGCTGAGTTTCTGCTTCTCTGAATTTCTACTTTACTCTCTTTAGGGGAAATATTCTACCTTTTTAATATTTCCCAGGATATTTCATTTTTCTAGGAGAGAGGTGGGTGCTAACTTCCTATAGTTTCTTGTCTCTCCTGTATCATGAAACTCAGACTAAGCTTTTAAAATAAAATAAATAAATAAAAATAAATGCTGTGCTTCATTAAAAAAAAAAAAAAACCACAAAAGTGCTCGCCAAAAACCAAACTTTAATTTTTAAACGGAATCACAGCCAATGCACCAGAGTGAAATAATGGAAAGAAACCTCTTTATTCCAAGCACAAAATCACAAAACATGAAGACATACTGCCCTTGCTCAAGATGATCTCATCATCATCATAATTTTAGCCGTAATTGTCTATTTATTGCAGAATGAAGGGCTCTTCCACATGTTTCCAACAAATAAACCTGAGCTTTCTTTTGCCAATTGGACCTGCAATACTTGCTGATGTTGTTCATCCTTCTTATTTTAAATCTCTTTCATGAATGCTTTTTAACAAGTGGGATCCATCTATGACTGCCTTGGTCCACCTGCCATCAGTTCTTCCTGCTATGTGATCAGCCCATTTCCATTTCAATTCTTTTACTCTCTTATGATATTGTATACTTTTGTTTGTTCTCTAATCCATGTACAAGTCTTTCTATCTTGTCTTATAATGCTGAACATGTATCTTTCCATGGCTCTTTGTGTCACTCATAGCTTTTATATCGATTGTGTGATTATTTGTCCATGTTTCACTGGCATATGTTAGAGCAGGTAGCACATCTTGATTGATAACTTTTCTCTTCAGGCATATGGGATGGTTGTTCTTGAAAATTATGTTTAGCTTGCTGAACGTCTGCTAATCACATTTAACATGCCATTCAATTTCCTTTACTGCATTACCTACCATTGAGATCCATTGGTATATATAGTGGTCTACTACGTCTAGTTGTTCACTAAATATTAAAAAAAATATTTCTTTGGTGAATTTATTAAACATAACCTGGCTGCATCTACTGCATTTGATATCCCAGAATATATAAATGTCATACAATGTAGAATTTACTATCTATCAAAATCTAGAAACAAATCATATATAGAAAGATAATGGTAAATTTCAACTATAACTTGTCAAATCTTGAATATATCTTATCTTGTATAGATAATAATTTTCTCTTAAAATGATCTTATGTCTATATAAATACCGAGGTCAAAATTTGTTTTGTAAAATCAAAATCTATGAGTAAACATTGGAAGTACTATTTGGCATCGTATCCACTACTTATACAAGTTCTGGCTTCAATGGCTTGTTATTATGGTATCTGTATTGAAATGAAGTCAATATTAGAGATAGCTGACAAGAAAGGGCATTTCATAATGGGATAGGAATGCCCTTCCTAGCATCTCCACATGAAATATAACACTCTGGTGATGATTCAAATACCTATTCTTCTTTGGCAAGTAGTATTACTCAAATCTGGCCCATGCTCTTTACAATATAAAATGTCCCCATTACCTCTTTGAAGATGGATTTTGTTTTGGCACTGAATACAGTTTTAATAATATATATTTCACTCTACCCCATGCTGCCTAGATGTAGTTTTCATTATGTCCTCATGGCAATTCCTGAAAAATTATGGTCATCTATTTTATCAATAGAAACTTGCATTCATCAGGCTTTTGTATAAATCTATTTTTATTTTTTCCCTTGTTCAATCTGGATTGATTATAAAACATGTACAGTTGATATTGTATAAGATCACAACCATTTATCAAATAATATCTGGCCTTTTTTCTAAGATTGTGCCAGAGCCAGTTAGCTTAACTAATTATTATAAGGGGTTGCCAATTTCAGACAGTGGACCAAACTGAAATATACTTATGTTGGAAGAAATATCCTTCTAGGTTCAGTTCCAAGTGGGGAAAAAGACACTGGATTCATAGAAGTTACTTGAAAAGAAGGTTTAATGGTGGACAGAACCACAAGCCTTGGAGTTCCTGAGTGAAAAAAAAAAAGAGATGTTGAGAGTTCCTTGGTTTTATGCCCTCTCAAAGCTTTGAACTTCCTGGGGCACAGGAAGAGTATCCGGATTGGATGCTGTCAGGGATCATAGCTAGCTTTGTAGGTTGTATGTGTACTAAGTTTGATGGAATCCTGCTGGGTCATGTAATCTTCCCAGGTGCCGTGTGTTAAAATGGGTAATCTTATTATGTCCTGAGGGCCATGTCTTAATCCTGTGAGCAGAACCAAAGTCACGTTGGATGGCCCATTGAATTGAATAAGGAAGTGTGTCTCAAACTCAGTAGCTCTGCTAAATAAGAAAGTGTTCCAGTTTGTGCACAAGAGAAAAAACAAGATAAGGCTAGAACAATGGGGAATTGTAATAAAGTGCTGCGATGTCAGAAACCGTGAAACTGCTTTTGCTAGATAGGGAGCTAGTATGAACCTTTGAAATATATGTGTCAATTTGAAAACAGAAAGAATGTGAGCCAAGCCCTCATACGAGGGGGCGGACAGTTAGGGTATAAAAATGCTGCCTGAATTTTGCTCTGTGTTCCTTCAATGCCTGAGGGAATCCGTCTCTGCAGACATGTGAATAAAACCTTGTTTTCCTTGGTACAACAAATCTTTTGGTGGTTTTTTATCTGCTTCCACCTCACAATTTGGTGCTCAACATGGGCCCCGACGGAATTTCGACTGGAGAAAAGGGACTGGGTAAGTGTGGCGCCACTGCCTCCCATTGTAGAGGGGGCCCTCCCTTGTCTCAGTTGGATCCCGGGGTAACTGCACTCAGCAGATGATTCTTGGAAACAAGAGAGAGAGAAGCCGGCCTGACGCTCTGGGAGTGTCATTGATCACCTGAAGTGGGGACGCCCACACTCCTTTCATCTCCGGGAGACCAGGGGTGTATCAGGTGAGTTTGTTGCCTTTCGGGATAGAAGAAAGGATATACTCTCCTGAAACTCTGGGAATCCAGCGACTGCTGGAGGACAGTGTAAATCCCTGAGTTGGAAATCTCTGGGAGATTGTTGGCAGGCAGTATGGAGAATGGGAAAGGGACAAAACAAATGTGAGACGTTCCAAGAAGGAACGGGTATTGAGATAGAAAAGACCCTGAGAAGGCTGATTCCGACTGACTCCCCATTGGGTCAACTACTACAACAATGGTCATTGCCCCATCTGAGGACTTACACTCGGAGTCTAGAGAAAAAGAAAATGATCTACCTATGCCAATATAGGTGGCCGAAGTATCCCCTAGTAGACCCTGAGTTTCCTTACCACTGGGATCCCGAAGGGAATACCAGCATGTACTGGATAACTCAGTTGAAAGAGTACATAGTGAAACACCGGATGAAGGAGCAAATACCTTATGTGGAGGTATGGTATCATGCTCACTTTGAAGGTCCAGTTCCACCAGAAACAGAAGTAGGACAGTTTGTCAGCAAGGTGGAGGAAAGCGAAACTGAGGACTGGATGGGGAGTCCACCGGCATCGGCTCCGGCAGTCCTGGCACCACCACCCCCAGGCTCCACCTCCACCTGCATATCCAGGACTCAGAAGGGAACTGGCTCAATTAAACAAGGACCTAGAGAATTTGCCTCTAGGAGGAAGGTCGGCCAATCCCGTGTTGGCCTTCCCAGTCAGAGAAGTCCCAAATGGCATGAATGCACAGGGGAATCCAGTCACTGTTTTCGTGGCTGTCCCCATAAAATCTGCTGAGTTACGGGATCTGAAAAAGACCCTTCCGAAACTCCACGAAAATGCTCATGAAGTGGTGGAACAGTTGGAATTGTTTCTGGGGCCCAATGAATACACATACCAAGAACTGATGTATATTCTTAGACACCTTTTCACCCCCGAAGAGAGCAACCTCATTAGGAGGGCAGCAATGGCTGCCTGGGATCAGAGACATGCAGGGCAACAGGGAGCAGTGGCTGCAGACACAAAGTTCCCCATAGCCAATCCAAATTGGAACATCAATAATAACGCTCCTAGGGAGCACAGATATGAAACACATGATCAGAGATATGAAACACATGATCATTGAAGGAATTAAATTGACCATCCCTCAAGGGAAAAACTTGTCCAAAGCATTTGAAATAACACAAGGAAAGGATGAGTCCCCGGGGGATTTCTGTGCTCGGCTCCATGAAGGGTTAACCAAGTACTCCGGAGTGGAGCCAGAAACCCCTGCCTTCGAGACTCTCCTGAAGATGCAATTCTTCACCAAAGCATGGCCAGATATCCAGAAAAAGATCCAGAAGACAAAGGGATGGACTGATTTGGGCATGACAGATTTGATGAGAGCAGCCCAACAAGTTTTTGTGAACCGAGACTCAGTTAAAATCAAACAGAAGTCTCAGATGATGGTAGCTGCTGTGCAAACGGCAGCCAAGAAGGAAGTTAGGAAAAACAGGGAGACCCAGATGTCAGATCCAAGGCCAAGGTGGAGAGATGAAAGATCTCCCAGCAGGGAGTGGGGACCCCCAGTTAGGCGAGGAGGTCCAGGGGGGAAATTGAGGCGGTTGATTCCAATGGCCATCTCAGAGTAGAATTTGTTTCAGATGCAGGAAAGAGGGACATTTTGCGCGCGAATGTCCCAAAACCCCGGAGGAACGAAGCTATGTCCAATACGATTAGGGAGGTTCCGGCTCCCCAAGAGGGACCTGCGGGGAGCCATTGGTAAATGTATTAATGGGTCCTGACCATCAGGAATGGCTGTTCCTGATCGACACCGGCGCAAGCCAGACATCTGTATGCGAACCGGTAAAGGGAGCATGCAGGTCAAAGCAGACTTTAAAGGTGGTTGGGGTGAGTGGGAAATCCCAAGAGATAAAGATTTTGGAAGAGGTGAGATTGGAATTGAATGATGTGGTTACTGAAACTGAAATATTGTATATTCTGGATTCAGGGGTGAACTTGCTAGGAAGAGACTTGTTGGATGTTTTTGGAATAGAATTGTGGGATAGAAGGAAGGAAGTTCACATGTTTATGCTAACAACGGAAGATGAGGAGAAGATATCATCAGATGTGTGGGCAGGAGGTGAAGGGGTTAGTAGGATGGCAATACAGCCCATTCAGATCAAGATACAACCAGGAATAACTAAACTGTGGACTCCACAATATACTCTGAGTAAGAGAGGTAGGGAAGGGTTGAAACCAGTGATTGACAGATTATTGAAACAGGGACTGTTGGAACCAACTATGTCACCATTCAATTCACCGGTTTTAGCAGGAATAAAAAAGGATGGGAAGTATAGATTGGTTAATGATTTGAGGAGGATCAATGAGATAGTGGTTCCTAGATTCCCAGTGGTTCCTGATCCTTATACCATCTTGGGGTGGATCCCTCCCAAAGACAAATGGTTTACTGTGATAGATCTGAAGGATGCCTTTTGGGCGTGCCCCTTGGAGGAGGGGAGTAGAGACTTGTTTGCCTTTGAATGGAATGATCCTGAGAGTGGAAGGAAACAGCAGTTGAGGTGGACGGTACTTCCTCAGGGATATACCGAGAGCCCTTTGTTGTTTGGACAGGCATTGGAAGAAATGTTGGTGTCATTTGAGAGAGAGAAAGGAATCACCCTAATTCAGTACATGGATGACTTGTTGTTAACTGGGGAGAAAGAGAAGGAAGTGAGAGCAGCTTCTGTGAGTCTGTTGAACTGGCTGAAGGAGCAGGGGCTGAAAGTCTCAAAAGAGAAGCTTCAGTTTGTTGAAAAAAAGGTTAAATATTTGGGACATTACATTCAGCAGGGGGTGAGGTCCTTGGACCCTGAAAGGGTGAAGGGGATCGTGAGCTTGGCTCCTCCCAGGAACAAGACAGAGGTGCGGAAAGTGTTGGGATTATTGGGGTATTGCAGAATCTGGGTAGACCAATTCACAGTGTTGGCACAGTTTTTGCACAGAAAGTTGCCTGGAAAGGGAGAGCACATAGAATGGGAGGAGGGAGATAGTGAAAGGTGGGAAGAGCTGAAGAAGGCTTTGTCAACCACTTCGGTTTTAGCCTTGCCAAACCTGAAATTACCATTTCATTTGTATGTGGCGGTGGCTCAGGGAACAGCAGTTGGAGTCTTTGCCCAAAAGAGGGGGGGGGCAGTACCAGCCGGTAGCCTTCCTAAGCAAGGGTTTGGAGCCAGTTGTGAAAGGATGGCCAGTTTGTGTTCAGGCTGTGGCAGCAACAGCGATGTTGGTGGTGGAGAGCAAAAAGTTAATCTTTGGTGGAGCTTTGGTGGTGCATTCGCCTCATCAGGTCAACTCAGTGTTGAGCCAGCTGGCTACCACTTGGATGACCGAAGGGAGGATATTGAAGTATGAAACCATTTTGAGAACCAGTCCTGATGTGGTAATAGGGACAGACAAGAATCTAACCCCAGCAGAATTCTTGGAGGGGAGAAGGCAGGCATGGGAACCGGAAGACCATGATTGTCTATTGCAAATGGATCTCATGACGAAGGTTAGAGAGGACTTGGAAAAGACTTCATTGGAGAAGGGAGAGAGGTGGTTTATAGATGGATCTAGCAGGGTGGAAAATGGAAAGCGAAAATCTGGGTTTGCAATAGTAACAAGGGAAGGTGAGGTAATAGAGAAAGGGTCACTCCCAGCTGCTTGGTCAGCCCAGAAATGTGAATTGCTTGCCATGACCAGAGCCTTGGAATTGGCTGAGGGGATGGAAGTAACGATTTGGACTGATTCCAAGTATGCATGGGGGGTGGTGCATACGTTTGGGAAAATCTGGAAAGAAAGAGGGTATATCAAGATGGATGGGAAGCAAATAGAGCAAGTGCAGTTAGTAGAACAAGCCTTAGAGGCATTGCAACTCCCCAGCCGAGTATCAATTGTCCATGTGAGCGCACATCAGAAGGGGAACACACTGGAGGTTGTGGGAAACTGATGGGCGGACAAATGGGAGAAGGAAGCTGCAGGGGAGATAGAGTTGGTAATGGTATCTATACCAATACTGGAAAAGGAGGACGAGAGGGAGGAACGGGAGCCAGAGAAAAAGGAAAAGTTGGAGTTGGAGAAAGAGGGATGTGTCAAAACCCCAAAGGGATGGAAGACGTCAGAGGGAGTCAAGGTGGTGTCACCCATTGTCATGAAGGGAATATTGGAGAAAGTTCATGAAGGAGGACATTGGGGAACGGAGGCCTTGGTCATGTCCGTTGAACCTCACTATTGGAGTCTGAGGATGTGGACGGTAGCTCAGAGCATCTGCTGGAAATGTTTGATTTGTTTGAAAGTAAATAAGAAAGCGGCACGCAAGAAAGAGATTCTTCTTTTCTCGTGTCGCTACACTTTCCCCAGCCACTGTGGAACACAGGCTCTGGCACATGGGGTGTAATCATGGAGATCATGTGATGTACAGGGTTGTGGTAGCAGGGTGCAGTTTAATAGGTGTTCCATTGTCTGGGGAGCCTCCCCGCAGTCGCATTCTGTGGATCCATCATGGTTGTATCCCCATTTCTGCATCAGGGCTTTGCACCTCCCAACTCCAGTTCTAAGGCGATTCAGGCAGCACCAATTTTGCCATGGCTCACTGGCACCTGTTGGGAGGGATTCCTTTGGCTCAAAAAAGAGGTTATGGGGTTTCTCCTGTAGATGTTTTGACCAGGCTTCTATCCTGCAGCTCTGGGGATTGCCATCCAGGGGTTGTTCTGAGTGTAGAAAACTCTTCCTGGATTTTAGCCTTTTTGGTGGAGGAACATGCTGGAAAAGTGGATGGCGACTGTCATCTTCCTGTTTTGTGCGTTCCACTCTTGAAGATATATCTCTTCTGATTGTAGGAGGGGCAATTTCACACAGCAGGTAGAGGTCATCAATTCAGGTAGGCTTGAGACAACCAGAGATGGCCCTACAAGCTGTATTTAGAACAGGGTCCAACTTCTTAGCATGTGAGGAACGTCCCCAGACAGGGCATGCATATGCAAGAAAGAGATGGGAGGGCAACCCCTAGTGGGTTGGCCTTTTCAGAGAGCACAAATTGATTTCACTGAGTTGCCAGAAAAGGGGATATACCTGCTTGTGATCAAAGATCAACTAACAGGGTGGGTAGAGGCTTATCCCACTAGAAGAGCCACAGCTCCCACAGTAACCAAGATCTTACTAGAACAGATTATCCCATGATATGGAATGATGGAAGCAATAGATTCCGACAGAGAAATTCATTTCACCCAAAAGGTTCTGCAAAGGGTAATGGAGGTCGTGGGGGTGAAATGGGAATTACACAGGCCATGGAATCCTGAATCCAGTGGAAAAATTGAAAAAACGAACGGGGAATTGAAGAAACACTTGACCAAACTACAACTTCAAAATGGCTTGCCATGGACAAAGAATCTTCCCTTAGCTCTGCTCAGGATCAGAACTTGTCCAAGGAAAGACACAGGGGTTTCTCCTTTTGAAATGCTGATGGGGAGACCCTATTTGGCCAAACTAGGCAATCCCATACCAGAGTTCAGGGACTTGTTCCTTCGGAAATATTTTCTGGCACTGTCTCGGTCTTTGCTTTCTCTTCACAAACAGGGACTGTTGGTGCAATGACCACCTTTGGCTGGTAGCCAACACCCACACGAGGCTGGAGACTGGGTCCTGATAAAAGACTTGGAAAAGTGAAAAACTGCAACCTAGCTGGGAAGGTCTGTACCAGGTGCTACTGACGATTGAATCTGCAGTCCGGACTCGGGAAGGAAGCTGGATGCATTACAGCAGAGTCAAGAAAGCACCGGAACCTGAGAAACCTTGGAAGGCAATCCCAGTGGACGGTCAGCCATTAAAGGTAACCTTGAAGAAATAGCCAGCAGAAACCACCATGGAGATGTCAGCTGAACTCTGGAGAGGACTATTTGTTGCAACTATATTTACTTTAATACATCAAAGAAGTTCACAATATGTTGGACCTGCGGGTGACTTGGGAACAGACTTGTGGGATGACAATGTGTTCATAAAGGATCTCAAGAAGGTCTCACATTCCTTGAACATCACCAATTGCTGGTTATGCATGCACATGCCAGGAAGAACAGGTGAAGGATTAATCCTACACGCAATTCCACTTGATCAGAACAGACTAAGACAACAGGGGAACGGGACAGAAAAATATGGTGTAGAACGAAATATAAAACGAAGGATTTTTGTTCATTTAAGGGAAACGGCGTATGTGTGTTTTAGGAGAAATGAAACTAGAGGGCTCCATTTAGGAGATTAGGAAAAATGTAATAAGACTTTTGATATGCCATCATCCTGTAGTAACCATAGCTATACCAAGAGTTATCATAAATTAGATTATTTTAATCAAGATCAGTATCAGATGTGTATGCATTTTGAAGAAATGATCAATTGGACCCGAACATCACAACAGACCTATGCTATGGAAAACTTTAGGTGGGTATTGTGTGGGAAATGTGCATACAGGGAGATGCCACCTTACTGGAGTGGCACATGTACATCCAGGTATGTGATACCAGTGATATATAAACTTGATGGCCTTCCCCAAGGCCGGATACGTAATAAAAGAGACTCAGAATCTGGCCTTACCCAGAGACTCTGGACCCAAATCTCCCATGGTATAATAACACCATTGGGAGTAGCCATGAACTACCGAGACATACATATTCTAAGTAACTTCACGATAACAATGTTCAATGATACAATAAAGAATATTAAAATGATTAACACCGAGCTTTCCGAAGTAAGACAGGTTGCTCTACAAAATAGGTATGCTTTAGACATTGTATTAGCTACAAAATGGTGTGTGTGTGCTCTGATTCATTCATATTGCTATGTATACATCCATGATTTCCAACCCAATATTACAAAGACAGTAAAAGTAATGGAATAACGTATTCGCTCTAATCCATTATCACAAAGAGGTGACTCCTCATTGTCAGACCTGTGGGGAGCACTATGGTCTTGGCTTCCCAGTTCCATTTGGTTTAGATCTACCATAATGGGAATTATATTAATTATTATATGTTGTGTATTGTTGTGTTGTTGTGTTCAGTGTCTCCCTGGTGCAGTAACAACATGTGGGAAGATAGGTAAATCCTTGGGTTCAAGATTTGAGAAGAAGCAGGAAGCAGAACCTCTAATGATGTATCAGAGAGAAATCACTCTGAAAGAAGCAGAGGATCTGTTATTTGAGTTTGAGACAAGAGTGGAAAAAGAAAAAGGGGGAATTGTGAGCAGAACCAAAGTCATGTTGGATGGCCCATTGAATTGAATAAGGAAGTGTGTCTCAAACTCAGTAGCTCTGCTAAATAAGAAAGTGTTCCAGTTTGTGCACAAGAGAAAAAACAAGATAAGGCTAGAACAATGGGGAATTGTAATAAAGTGCTGCGATGTCAGAAACCGTGTAACTGCTTTTGCTAGATAGGGAGCTAGTATGAACCTTTGAAATATATGTGTCAATTTGAAAACAGAAAGAATGTGAGCCAAGCCCTCGTACGAGGGGGCGGACAGTTAGGATATAAAAATGCTGCCTGAATTTTGCTCTCTGTTCCTTCAGTGCCTGAGGGAACCCATCTCTGCAGACACGTGAATAAAACCTTGTTTTCCTTAGATCAACGAATCTTTTGGTGGTTTTTTATCTGCTTCCACCTTACAATCCCATCACCCTGGAGCTGAAGGGGAGGCAGGAAGGTGTTTTAAAGACATGTTTCTCCTTTCTCATCCAAGGAATATTCTGCTTTAAAAGCACCACAATGACGTGGGATAATACCCAAAGGAAGCTGAACTGCATTCATATATATATATACATCTATATCTATGTCTATTATCTATATATCTATATATCTATATCTCTATATCTCTATATCTCTATATCTCTATATCTCTATATCTCTATATCTCT
>BLBF01000019.1:19596592-19628738 GCA_015471245.1 Laticauda colubrina
TCTATCTCTATCTCTATCTCTATCTCTATCTCTATCTCTATCTCTATACCTATACCTATACCTATACCTATATCTATATCTATATCTATATCTATATCTATATCTATTTGTTTTTTTAAGCTTTCGCGGGTACTTACATGTGTGCTGTTCAGCTTCCTTCAGGTATTATCCCACGTTATTGTAGTGCTTTTAAAGTTGTAGCAACGTTTCAGCAGAATCTCATCTGCCATCATCAGGCTTCTGTATAGAGTTTGTATGTGAGTCAGAGTCTCACAGTCTTTGATTTTAAATTTGAGGCTAGCCTATGCTGTGCCAGGATGGTTTTTTTTTTCTTCATCCTGATTGGTTGGGAGTCTTGGTCTGTGTTTATCGGACTTGGAGTTTGATTGATTGGTGTTTCTGGTTTCTTCTGTCTGTTTTGTGGCTTTGATTGGCTGGCCACACTCTGCTCCAGCACTGGAGGCTTTCAGTGCAGCTTGGCTTTGTGTGAAAGGACGGCTGTTATCTATTAGGAAGCCAGGTTTCATCTGGGTGCCTGGTGGGGGGGTGTTTGAGCTAGAGGTATCAGAGGGAGTCTGTTTGTGCCCAGGTGTTTGCCTGGCTTGTGGTATGGAGATCTTTCTATTTGAGAGTGCAGGCTTCCAAATGATTGACAGTCTGGTGGAATCATCTCTTCTATTCATGCTTTCAGGTCTTTTTTCAATCTCTATGGCTTCTCTGATGATTCTGTGGCTGGGGTTTTCTATAGTGGCTAGGGTTCTAGTGCCATTGAAGTTAATGTTGTGACCTGTGGCTTTCATGTGTTGGACTAGTGAGGAGGTGTGTTCCAGCTTTTTTACTGCATTTTTGTGTTCATCCAGGCGGGTACTTATTCTTCTATTGGTCTGTCCAATATATGTGGCCGGGCATGATGCACAGGGAACTTCGTATATGCCTTGGTTTTCCAGGTCAATTTTGTCTTTGGAGTTTTTAAGGATGGCTGCTATTTTTTTGTCTGTTTTGAAGGCAGTCTTGATGTGATGCCTGTGTAGTATCTTACTGATGTTGTCTGTAGTACCTCTTATGTAGGGCAGGACAGCTGTTCCATAGGTCTGTTGATCTTCTAGGTCTCTGTTATGTCTTGGTGTGTTTTTGTGGATCAAGATGGTTGTTTTGTTTTTGTGGAAGCCGTTGGCTATCAATACTTTAGTCAGGGTGCATAGTTCAGTCTTTATATGTGTCTTGTCTGCCAGGCGTTTGGTTCTGGTAATTAGTGTTTTAGCCACGGAATTTATCTGTGCTGGGTGGTGGTGGGATTGGGCATTGAGGTAGCGGTTGGTGTGTGTTTTCTTCTGGTATACGGTGTGTCCCAGTGTGCCATCTGTTCTTTTGTAGATTAGTACATCTAGGAATGGTAGTTGTTTGTTTATTTCCGTTTCCATGGTGAACTTGATTTTGGGGTGTGTGCTGTTTAGGTGTGTTAGGAAATTGTTTAGGTTTTCTTTTCCATGGGGCCAAATCACAAATGTGTCATCGATGTATCTTAGCCATAGTTTGGGTTTGTGGCTAGCATTAGCCAGGGCTCTGGATTCGAATTCTTCCATGAACAGGTTTGTAATGACGGGTGACAGTGGTGATCCCATAGGGGCTCCTTCAATTTGCTTGTATCTTTGTCCTTTGTATATGAAATATGTGTTGGTTAGGCAGTGTTCTGTTAGTTCCATGAGATGTTTAGCTGGTTGTTATTTATTCTTGATGATTTCAAGAGTTTCTTTTATCGGGACTTGAGTGAATAGTGAAACCACATCGAAACTTACAAGCAGATCTTCTTGTTCCAAGTGTAGATCTTTGATCATTTCTAAGAAGTGGTATGAGTTTTTTACATATGAAGCTGCGGTTTCAGCATGGGGCTTTAGTTGTTTTGCTAAGTGTTTAGCTAGGTTTTGTAATGGTGCTCCTTTGGAGCTGACTATGGGTCTGAGAGGTATGCCTTCTTTGTATATTTTTGGGAGGCCATATAATTTGGGGCATCTAGAAGATTTTTCTTCTGGGATGATCATCTGTTGGATTTCTTTGCTTATGTGGCTGGTTATAATTTTCTTCTTGGTTAATTTTTCCAGATATGAATAGAAGAGATGATTCCACCAGACTGTCAATCATTTGGAAGCCTGCACTCTCAAATAGAAAGATCTCCACACCACAAGCCAGGCAAACAGCTGGGCACAAACAGCCAGATCAAAAGCTATGAGAAGCTAGAAGTTAAAAGAGCAGGAATATTATGTGACCTGAAATTCCTATGCAGCTGCAGAGACAAAAATGCAACACCAACCTGCTTCTAATTAACATTTCACCACAACACAGCAGCTACTAAACGTATCCTGAAAAGAACAGAAATGGCTTTACCCAGGAACGAAGTTCACAGTAAAAGATTCCAATTGGATCAGTTAAACAAAGATTTGCTAGCACTACACCTGGAATTGAGCAGCAAAATCCACCCTCTACTTTGGGATAAGATAAAACAACTTACAATTTGGAGAGCTGAAACTGAAACCACTTACAAAAATGAAAAACTCTTAAAGAAACTAAAGAAATTAGAACATGACAAGAAAACCACCAACAACTCACAGCAACACCTGAAACAATTAGTATATAACGTTTCCAACAGAGAACTCACCAAAACAGAAACAGATGTCCTAACCAAAGGATTCAATTATGCCATAGCACCCAAAAAAATCCCTACAGAATCCATCATATGTGCAGTAGAATCCAGCCTAACCAAATTAAATACAGATGAAGCTGACAGAATAAGACACCAGGTTACTAACATCTTATGTACAGCCAAACCACCAAAAAATAACTTGCAAAAATATGAATTCAGAGAGCTACAAACCCTGAAAAATGATAACAACATAATAATACTCCCAGCAGACAAAGGGAATGCCACAGTAGTAATGGATAGAAAAGACTACGAAACAAAATTGACAGGTCTACTCCAAGACTCCACATACAAACCTATAAACACAGACCCAACCACATATCTGGAAAAATTAACCAAGAAGAAAATTATAACCAGTTACATAAGCAAAGAAATCCAACAGACGATCATCCCAAGAGAAAAATCTTCTAGATGCCCCAAATTATACGGCCTCCCAAAAATACACAAAGAAGGCATACCTCTCAGACCCATAGTCAGCTCCAAAGGAGCACCATTACAAAACCTAGCTAAACACTTAGCAAAACAACTACAGCCCCATGCTGAAACCGCAGCTTCATATGTACAAAACTCATACCACTTCTTAGAAATGATCAAAGATCTGCACGTGGAACAAGAAGATCTGCTTGTAAGTTTCGACGTGCTTTCACTATTCACTCAAGTCCCGATAAAAGAAACTCTTGAAATCATCAAGAATAAATACCAACCAGCCATTAGTTTTAAATTTTAGGCTAGCCTACTGTTGTGCCAGGATGGTTTTTTTTTTTCATCCTGATTGGTTGGGAGTCTTGGTCTGTGTTAATTGGTCTTGGAGTTTGTTTGATTGATATATTTGTTTTTTTAAGCTTTCGCGGGTACTTACATGTGTGCTGTTCAGCTTCCTTCGGGTATTATCCCACGTCATACAGAAGCCTGATGATGGCAGATGAGATTCTGCTGAAACGTTGCTACAACTTTAAAAGCACTACAATGACGTGGGATAATATCCGAATGCTTGACTCTTAATACTGTTTGGTAGCTTATAATTAGAAAAAAGAGTCAAAAGTTGCTTTAATATCTCTCCCATTAATGGAATATACAACACTACAGGCATGTGAATACACAAGACTGGATCCATTTTCTCCAAACTGAACAATGGGACAATTTGTCTCCAGAATTTGTGGGTATTCCAATGCCAGAGATTTTTAAAAAGAGACTTTTCTCAAATGGTACAATTTTTTTTGGTTGAGCAGGGGGTTGGACTAGAAGACACACTCCAAGATTCCTTCTAACTCTGCTATTCTGAGCTAAAAACATAAGTGTTGGATCACGGGAAAAGAGACTCGAGACCAGTGTGACTTTTCAGCTCTTTATTTGTTATATCGATCTGTGCTAGACCTCAGAGCCACGGCAACACTTTATATAGGGATTGCTCGCTGCTTGCCGGCCAATGATGGCTCTCTGAATCTCCCGCCCGGCCAATCGCGATTGATTCAGAGTGAGCCAATCACAGCTCTTCCTTCAACCAATCAATTCGTAGTATTTCTGGACCAATCGGATTGGGGTATTTCGAGTATGCTAATATAGAACACCCCTCCCCTCTTGGTTCAGTCCAACCTACATAACATAGTCCTGTAAGTAGGCGCGGCTTTTGATGTGTCTAGTTGACTTGCGCGGTTCAGTTGTAGCATTGTCTTAGACTGGTTCGGACGGGATCCTTGTTGCTCCCGTCCTTTTTGATGGAACTGCCTGGAAGGGTGAGTCAGGCCTCTTGCCGCAACTCCCACCTGGTTTATCTGGGCCAGTCGAGTTGTCAATTCCGCTGCTCCCTCCTGGTCTTTCCGGGCTGGTTGAGCTGGCTTGGCTGCTTCTTCCAGGAGAGGCTAGTAGTTCCTCGATCGCTGCCAGTTCCCTTCTGCTGAAGTCATCTGCCGGTGAGTAGAGTTGGTTTATTTTTCTGCCCATTGGTTTTGTTTGGGGATGTTCAGGTTTTTACTGTTTTTCAGAGGGGTTTTCCCCTCCCTTTTGGTTATTGTTGGGGGTTTCTCCCCCCCTCTGGTTTTTTTGTTCATGTCTATTAGTGGTGTTTGTGCGTTTCCCGTTTGTCGGTGGTTGTTCTCGACCTCAGTTGGTCGATGTGCCGTTTCCAGCTTCTTCCATCTTCCGTCTCTAACTGGTACAACCAGGGGCCCGTTATCTGGGTTATTTTGGCCGGTACCCAGAGTGGGTCCCCTGTAAAAATTTTTGCGTAGACTATGTCTTCTGGTGCAAATATTCGGTATTTACGAGACGAGTTTGGTGGTTTCTCGGGGTTGTATGTTGGGTGCAGTCTGTCTAGCTGTGACCGTAATTTTCTGCCCATGAGTAGCTCTGCTAGGCTTTTGTTGGTGGTCGTGCTGGGTGTTATGTGTTGCATCGTGAGCATCTTATTTATTTTGTCATGTATGTCGCCAGTGTCCATCTTTTCTAGCGTGTCTTTTGTGTAGTGAACCATTCATTCCACCCTCCCGTTCACTGCCGGGTGAGCGGGCACTGTTAATGCATGTCGTGTATCCCATTCGGCGAGAAATTTTTCAAATGACAATGCTGTGAATTGTGGCCCATTGTCTGACACTAGTAGTCCATGGGTGGCAAACAGTGGGTCCAGCAAAATCTATATGGAGCCTTGACCAGTGTCCCCTGGGGATCTCCCATTTGAGGTGAGGGGCGGAAGGGGGGTTTGGTCTAGCTTTCTGGCATTTTTCGCATGTTGTCATCCATGTCTCAATGTTTTTGTCCATCCCTGGCCACCAAGCGTAGCTCCTGGGCAGGGCTTTCATTCTGACGATGCCTGGGTGTCCCTCATGCAGCATAGCCAGTACTCTTGTTTGTAATGTCTCCGGAACCACCACTCTTTCCCCCCATAATATGCAGCCCCTTTGTGTAAAAAGTTCAGTCTGATGATTCCAGAAGGGTTTAAAGTGTTCACTGCCATCGGTTTCTGGCCACCCTTTTTCCACCCAGTTCAAAACTTGCGCCAGTTGCCTGTCTTTAATAGTCTCTCTGGCAATGTCTGACGCAGTCATGGGTGGGTTGGGTAGTGTTTCTATCTGTAGTATAGACATGGTGGGTGCCGGGTCGTCTTTCTGATCTGGTATGGGGGAGCGGCTCAGTGTGTCTGCGTGTGAGATACTTTTTCCTGGTCGGTGTATTAATTGATAATTGTAGGCGGCAAGGAATTTGGACCACCTTGTCATCCAGGGTGACAAATTGTTTGGGGTGGCCCTGTTCCCTGCCAGTATTCCTAGGAGCGGTTTATGGTCAGTGATAAGTGAGAAAGTCCTACTGTATAGGTATTCATGGAACCGCTTCACGCCGGTGATAGCTGCTAGCGCCTCCTTGTCCAGCTGGCTATAATTCCTCTCTGCCCTGGACAATGTCTTGGAGAAGAATGCGATTGGCGCTTCTCTCCCGTCTGGCAGAGTGTGGCTTAGGATGGCTCCGACGCCGAAGGGTGAAGCATCGCAGGTCACGGTCAGCAGTAGGGTTTCACTGTACTGTATGAGGACTGATTCCGATGTTAGTAAGTCTTTTATCTTTTGAAACATTGTTTCTTCCCACTTGCCCCAGGACCAGGTGGCTGTCTTGTCCAGTAGTCTATGAAGGGGCTCCGCCGTTGTTGCCTTCTCGGGCAAGAAAACATTATAAAAGTTAATGAGTCCTAGGAAAGCCTGCAGTTTCATTTTATTCTGTGGTCTTGGAGCTTCCTTGATGGCTTTAACCTTCTTCTCAGTGGAGTGGATTCCATTTTTGTCAACCAGGTACCCCAGGAACTCTACTTTTTCTGTGCATAGTTGGCACTTCTCTTTTTTTACTTTTAGTCCTGTATCTTTACATTTTTGCAGGAGTTTCCTGAGACGGCTCCCCAATTGGGTTTTGTTCTTCGCTGACATCCCCATGTCATCGAAGTAGGGCATTACCCCTTTTATCCCTGCAATAGTCGTTTCATTAGACTCTGGAACACCCCTGGTGTCACGCTGACTCCAAACTGGAGCCTCTTGCACAGGAATACCCCCCGGTGGGTCATGATGGTTTGCGCCTCAGCAGTCTCGGTGTTGACTGGCAGCTGCTGGTATGCCTGCACCAGGTCGAGCTTTGCGAAGACTTTTCCTCCCCCCAGTGAGTGTAGGAGGTGCTGTACCACCGGGACGGGGTAAGCACTCTGCTGCAGCACATGGTTGAGGGTGGCCTTGTAGTCACCACAGAATCTCACTGACCAGTCCGATTTTATCGGGTTGACTATTGGGGTTTCCCACCGTGCGTGGTCTATCGGGTCCAGGACCCCTTGGGCGATGAGCTTATCTAATTGCTCATCGATTTTAGGCTTGAGGGCGAATGGGATTCACCTTGGTCTTAGGCAGATCGGGGCAATATTGGGGTTCAAGTTGAACGATATTGGGACCCCCCGGTACTTGCCTAGTTAGCCATTGAAGACCTCCTGGAAGTCCTTCGTGAGGCTCTCCTCCCAGTCCGTTTCATCGATGTGGTTAATGCCAGTCACCTAGATCCCTAATGGCATGAACCATTCCAGTCCCAGCAGGCTTGGGCGGTCTCTATCCATGATGGTCAGTGGGAGTACCTCTGCATGTCCTTTGAAATTTATGTGAAAATGTCCAATTCTGACCACGGGGATCCGGTTCCCCTGGTAATCTTTTAGGGTCAGTCTCTGGCTTTCCAACTCCCATCTGCAT
Source organism: Laticauda colubrina (assembly GCA_015471245.1). Lineage (NCBI taxonomy): Eukaryota > Metazoa > Chordata > Lepidosauria > Squamata > Elapidae > Laticauda > Laticauda colubrina. Next base: position 19,603,994 of record BLBF01000019.1, read on the forward strand.
ATGCTGGATACCAGATGCTTGATTGTTTTCCAGGAGACCATGGAGAGGTAAGATCCGGAATCCACCTCCATATTGCACTGCTGGCCTTCAACGCTGACCTGCACGTGCACTTTTTGGGCATCGGTTGTGTTTGAGTGCCCAATGGTGACTGTCTGGTGGGTCTCCTCCTTCCAGTGGCTTTCACTGAGCCACTTGTTCATGCCTTTGTGGCTCCACGGTTCTCTGCGTGCCAGTCTCTGGTTCTGGGTGGGGTGCTGTCGCATTGCCTTGGGCTGTAAATCCTCTTGTTTTGGCAGACTTTTGCAATGTGCCTCCTTTTGTCACAGTGCCGACATATGGCATCTAGGAACCAGCAATCTGAACGGGGGTGGTTCCCTCTGCACCTGGCGCACTGAAACCCCAACTTATGACCTCTCCGCTCCCATCGGTCCCATTCCGACTGGAGTCTGTGGGTCTCTTCCTCATCTTCATCTTTGGTCTCAGAAAGGGAATTGATGTTCCCATGGTGCGTGGTCGTGATCTTCTGGCTCGCCTCTGGTCTTTTGTCCGGGGCTGAGTTGGCTTCCATGGGTAGTTGTTGATCTCATGTGTTCATCTGCCACATTTTGGCCACTGACTTTTTCGCAGCCTCGGCTGCGGTGGCTTCGGCGATGGCTTCGGCGACTGTGATGTCTGTTCGCACTATCAGTCGCTGGAGCACAGGGTCTCTTAATCTGAGAACCACGTGGTCTCTCATAGCCTTGTCCATGCCGGAGAACCCGCACGCACTCCCGATGTTCCTTAGGGCTGCCAAGAAATCTCCGATACTTTTGACTTCCTTCTGATCCCTCCCATAAAATTCATGCCTCCGGATGAGGTTGGGTACGGCCGGTGCGTCATGGTTCCTTAGCAGCCAGTCCAGGTCTGTACATGCCATCTCTTTCACGTCTTGGGGTCTGGCCAGCACCTTGGCTATCTTGAACACTGCGGGCCCACAGTGTGTCAGGAACATGGCTCTCTTCCTATGATCATTGGCGTCCTTCAGGTTGTTGCTCTCGAGGAACATGAGGAATCGATCGATGTATGATTCCCAGTCCTCAGCCACCTGATCGAATGGTGTGGTTGGCAAGTTGCTGCCGGCCATCTTGTTGGTTGTTCAGCTCTGGTTGCCACTTGCTCGACTGGTCTCTTTGTCTCAGAATCCCACCCTCATCAGCAGTGTTGGATCGTGGGAAAAGAGACTTGAGACCAGTGTGACTTTTCAGTTCTTTATTTGTTATATCGATCTGTGCTAGACTTCGGAGCTGTGGCTACCCTTTATATAGGGATTGCTCGCGGCTATGACGGCTCTCTGAATCTCCTGCGCTAAGCAATCACGGTTGATTCAGAGTGAGCCAATCACAGTGCTTCCTTCAACCAATCAGTTCGTAGTATTTCTGGAACAATCGGATTGGGGTATTTCAAGTATGCTAATATAGAACACAAACCATTTCAATGGCCCAAGAATTCTGACTAGAGAAATACTTGTGCCTGGAAGTAACCTAGAATAAAAGGTCCCCTTTACTGCAAGTGGTAAATGAAGGTCCTGATTTAAGACATTTTCATTCAGCTCCTTGCCAAAACAATGGTCACAAGCCATGGTCATCCCCATCTTCAAAAAGGGAGACCCCAGTTTAGTTGAAAATTACAGACCAATCTCTTTATGCTGTGTCACCTGTAAAGTCATGGAGTCAATTATTAATCAATCCATCATCCTCCACTTAGAAACAAACAACCTACTCTCTAATAAACAATTTGGTTTCAGGAAAAAATAATCATGTAATCTGCAACTCTTACACTGCAAAAACATATAGACTACACAACTCAATTAGGGCAAAGAAAGAGACGCAATCTACATAGACTTCTATAAAGCCTTTGATTCAGTGGTACATGACAAACTACTCCTAAAACTAAAATCTCATGGTATCTCTGGACACCTGCATAACTGGATAGAAGCATTCCTGTCAAACAGACAACAAAGGGTCAAAATTGGGAGCATCCTATCAAATTCTGTACCTGTCAACAGTGGTGTCCCCCAAGGCAGTGTTCTAGGACCAACTCTTTTCATATTCTACATAAATGACCTCTGTGATCATATTAAGAGCAACTGCGTTCTCTTTGCTGATGATGTAAAGCTATTCGACACCACAGACAATACTGCTACCTTTCAAAAAGACCTTGACTATGTATCAGAATGGTCAAACAAATGGCAACTTCAAATCTCAACAAATAAATGCTCTGTCCTACATATTGGCAAAAAAATAATAATCAGAAAATAAAATATACGCTGAATAGTCAAGAACTTGTTGATGATCCAAACTCTGTCAAGGGTCTTGGAGTACTCATCTCTAATGATTTAAGTGCTAGAGCCCACTGTAATTACACAACCAAAAAGGTGTTAAGAGTTGTTAACCTAATCTTATGTAGTTTTTTCTCTGGTAATATTACACGAATAACTAGAGCATACAAAACATTTGCTGGACCAATACTCAAATACAGCTCATCAGTCTGGAACCCACATTACGTATCTGATATTAACACAGTTGAGAAAGTCCAGAAATATTTCACAAGAAGAGTTCTCCACTCCTCTACTCATTGCAGAATACCTGATGCCATCAGACTTGAAATTCTAGACCTAGAAAACCTAGAACTACGCCGCCTTGGTCGGTTAACCTTGAGTATGTATCTATTGTTTGCTCTTGTATTGTTATGGTTGAAGCTGAAATATTTGTTGACCGGTGGGACATTGCAATGTATGATTTTATATAGTATACTTAGATTGGACCGAAGACAGTGTAGTTCTAGGTTTTCTTGGTCTAGAATTTCAAGTCTGGTGGCATAAGATTAGAGGAGTGGAGAACTCTTCATGTGAAATATTTCTGGACTTTCTCAACTGTATTAATATCAGATACATAATGCGGGTTCCAGACTGATTCAACCTCTATTCAGGTATTGGTCTAGCAAATGTTTTGTATGCTCTAGTTCAGTGGTTCCCAAACTTTTTTGGTCCACCATCCCCTTGGTGCTACAAACTCATCCTTGGTGTCCCCCACCCAAGGGTGGGATTTAAATTTCTGTGGGCATGGCTGAATTTGAAGTTGTGGCTTGCTGGTCATGTGACTGGGTAGGCATGGTTTGCTGGTCATGTGACTGAGTGGGCATGGCTTGCTGATCATGTGACTGGCTGGCATGGCTTACTGGCTGGGCATGGCTTTCTGGTCACATGACCAGGTAGGTGTGGTTTGGTGGTCATGTGATTGACTGGGTGGACATGGGCAGGTGACTGGCAAACCCAATACAAGTGGTCCTCACTCAATGGCCGGTTATTTAGCAAGTGTTATAATTTATGACTGGCCTCCCCAGAGATATTTGACCTATTTTTAGAGTTTTGACAGCCATGCACACACATACACATACACACACAATCCCTTCTAGCACTTCTAACCCTGCTGGAGCAGGTCATTGGACTAGAATCGGCAAAGCATCTCTGATTAGATTCTACTAGTGAAGAAAATCTAATCAGAGATGCTGTTCTTATTCTTGTTAATTTGTTTTATTGGTATCTCTTTATTTTATGTTGCTGAATTGCATTGACATGTCTGTCCCTTCTTGTGCACAACCCAGAAGCTTTTGTGATTCTTTGCAGCAAAAATTATTGACCTCTGGCTTTGCTCTACTTTTCAAGCATGCTGCTATTGCCAAGTTGTAGGTGCTGGCACCACAGGTCCACCCCAATGAGCCCACTGCACTGGGGGGACCTGCCTAAACAAATCAAGTCAATGGGGTGAGCCTGAGAAAAGGAAAGAGAGAGAGAGAAAAGATAGAGAGAGAGAAAGACAGAAGGAAGAAAAGAAAGAGAAAAGGGAAAGAAAGAAAAAGGAACAAAGAAGGGGGGGAATGGAAGGAAGGGACAGTGTCAGCCTTCAAAATCTACTATTGCTTTGCATCTTTCGGCTGTCATAAGTAACGGGGGGGGAGGAGGGGATGAGTCTGGGAAGTGAGCTGGAGGTGTTACATTTTTTCTGTTGTGTAAAATGAGGAGGGGGGAGCATACATCAGAGTTAGGTTTCTATTTCTTGCATAGCTTTCTTTTCTCTGCGCAGCTGCAACCCGTTATCAAAATATGCCAAGACAGAGGCCTCATCACCACCTGAAGATGCCCACATGATCATATTCACAACTTCTAATTGGAAGATTCATCTGAACTATTGGGGGTGGGAACATTTCTATCATTTTGTATATGTGATTCACGTGTCTAATTTCTCAGATTCAGAATTCTATGGTTGTTACCACTTCATTTTCAGTAAAAGATATCTTTTCTCTAACTTAAAGAGTCTAAGTATTTCTTTCTTGAATTTTGAATGGAGCACCACTTGACAGACAGAAAGAAAAAGAAATAAAGAAAGAGTGAGGGAGGAGAAAGATAATGAGATATCTATTCTAGTCCAATCATCTTCTCCAGCAGAGTTAGAAGGGAGTGTGTGCGTGTGTGTTCTCCTTGTAATTTACCAGTACATTTTGGTTTTGCCTTCTTCAGAATTGGCACGGTAATACATTGGGGAAAAGTAATTTTTAGGGTGTTGATCTGGTCCAATGGATCCTTTTTGTAAGCCTCAACAAAATGTGAGAGCTTCCTGATATTCTTGACCATGTTTCATCCACAAAACCTTTAATAGAAGGTTTCAGTGTGCTGGCAAAGATGTTTCAATGTGGAAAAGGGCCTCAGTCGAAACTAGGCCTTATTTCAATCTGATGCATCAGGTCTTTCTCTCTCTCTCCCCCTTTCTCCCTCCCTCCCAGACTGGCTTTGCTTTACTTTCCCAATGTTCCTGCAGGGCTGGCTTCGAACATGGATGGATGGATGGATAGAGAGAGAGAGAGAAAGATAGGTAGGTAGGTAGATAGATAGACATAGATAGATTGGTTGGTAGGTAGGTAGGCAGGCATGCATGCAGGCAGAACTTTTGGATGAATATATGGATAGGTAGGTAGGTAGGTAGATATATTGGTAGGTAGGTAGACAGTCAGAAAGACAGGCAGGCAGACAGGCAGGCAGGCAGAATGCGACAGCAGCAGCACTTTGGGAAAGTCGAGTGAAGTCAGAGTGGGAATTGAAGTCCGCACAAGTTGCCAAGGTTGAGAATGACGGGCTGAATATATCAACCTAGCCATTCTGGTTAGAGTTTAGCATGCTGTTTGATTCTGGCTTAGTCAATAAACCATGGCTAAGATCTTCCTGCTCCTTAATGCAGCTGCCCCTCTCCCCTTTCTCCAGCCCCCTGCCCCAGTTATTTCTATGGCATCCAATTTTGCAATGCTCTGCCCGGGAGGAGGAAGGTGTGCGGAAGCAGCCCAGACTGGAGGAGGTGGAGAGAACAATCACTTGGAAAGTAAGCAAGCAAGCAAGCAAATGAAGGGCTCAGTCAGAAGAACCGGGCTGCAGAGGGAGGTTAGGTTCTAGGTCCGGGCCAGCCACGTAGAACTGAACCGAACCGAGCCATGTGCGTTGGAGAGCTGCAGCTGCAAACACCTGTATCCTGCGTGCAAGCCCAGCTGGGTGGGCGCAGTGCACTGCATTGTTCTCCTCTGGGGAAGGGGGCTCCAACACCAGACCACCCACCCCTTCCACTGTGCACCTTGGGAGGGTTTTCCTTTCGGGCCTTTTGGCATGCCTCTGCCACTTCCACCGGAAAGGGCAGCCTGCAAGGTAAGACGCCCCCTTTCCACTACCTCCCACCTCTCCCCCCCAGGCTTGGCAAGGCTCGCTGTGTGCAGGTTCCGCATTTGAGTTGCTGGCTACAGAGCGATGAAACAGTCAATGGGCTGTGTGGCTGGAAGTCAGTGAGCCTGCGGGACTGGGACCTTGAACACCCCACTGCTGCCCCTCTTGCACCCCCTAAGGCATCCCACTGCCCCCCAGGGGGCAGTACTGCCCACTTTGGGAACCACTGTTCTAGTTAGTAGTATGATATTACCGGAGAAAAAGCTACGCAGGATTAAGTTAACAATGCCTTTTTGGCTATGTAGTTACAGTGGGCTCTAGCACTTAAATCATTAGAGATGAGTACTCCAAGACCCTTGACAGAGTTTGGATCATCAACAAGGTCTTGACTATTCAGCTTGTATTTTATTTTCTGATTTTTTTGCAATATGTAAGAAAGAGCATTTATTTGTTGAGATTTGAAATTGCCATTTGTTTGACCATTCTGATACATAGTCAAGGTCTTTTTCAAGGGTAGCAGGATTGTCTGTGGTATTGAACAGCTTTACATCATTAGCAAAAAGAACGCAGTTGCTCTTAATATGATCACAGAGGTCATTTATGTAGAGTATGAAGAAAGTTGGTCCTAGAACACTGCCTTGAGGGATACCACTATTGACAGGTACAGAATTTGATAGGACACTCCCAATTTTGACCCTTTGTTGTGTTTTTGACAGGAATGCTTCTATTCGGTTATTCAGGTGTCCAGAGATACCATGAGATTTTAGTTTTAGGAGTAGTTTGTCATGTACCACTGAATCAAAGGCTTTATAGAAGTCTATGTAGATTGCGTCTCTTTCTTTGCCCTGATTGAGTTGTGTAGTCTATATGTTTTTGCAGTGTAAGAGTTGCAGATTACATTATTATTTTTTCCTGAAACCAAATTGTTTATTAGAGAGTAGGTTGTTTGTTTCTAAGTGGAGGATGATGGATTGGTTAATAATTGATTCCATGATTTTACAGGTGACACAGCATAAGGAGATTGGTCTGTAATTTTCAACTAAACTGGGCTCTCCCTTTTTGAAGATGGGGATGACCATGGCTTGTGACTATAGGTTAGGCAATGATAGTAGTGTTCCAATATTTGAGGGGCTGACGCATAGAGGAAGGGGTCAAGCTATTTTTCAAGGTACCTGAAGCCCAGAAAAGGAATAATGGATGGAAACTGATCAAAGAGAGATTAAATCTAGAAATAAGGAGAAATTTTGTGAAAGTGAGAACAATCAATCAATCAATGGGACAGCTTGCCTTTGGAAGTTATGGGAACTTCATCAATGGAAGCTTTCAAGAAGAGACTGGACTGCCATTTGTCAGAAATGGTGTAGGGTCTATTGCTTAGGTGGGGGGGTTGAACTAGATGACCTACAAGTTCCCTTCCAACTCTATTAATCTGTACACTTACTTTGTGCATTTTATTTTGTGAACTGTCTGATGGATATCAAAATAGTTCCACATTGAAGTGCTCTCAATGTGAAAACCTATTTGTGAGAACAACTCATTATTGCATTCATCTGCTGAATCAGGAAGTTCTGACCTTCCCAGTATTAGAATAAACAATATATGTGATTTAAGAAAAAAGAGATAAAACACACTACAACAGTGTATACTTAATATTGCAATGTACAATGCAAACAAACACAAGATTTAAAGTATGTGAATGCAGTGCTGTATACTTCTTGATGGAATTATTTAAATGGTTCTTCAAGGTGTTGGACTCACTTTGCAGGTGTTTTGGGGGAGCCTGCATGTACAGCAGTCTCACTTCTGCAGATCTCCATGAACAGCTATGAAGATAATGGAGCTGCCAATAGGTAGAGCAGTCAAGTGAGGATTGATATCCCTCTAAAGCTCATCCTGTCTGGTTCTGAATTCAAAGTGGTTACCCTTACAAATGTTCAAACTTTCAAAGGCAATTTATATAGAATAAAGGGTAACATCACAATAAAAAAAAGACATACTGATGTTGTACACAGCAGTAAGGAAGATAACGAGTAAATGTTTCAGGAAAGAAGGCTATAACTTAAATGGATGCAATATTTTCACAATTATCTACAATAGACCACACAGAAAGACTATCACAGAATTGTCACTTATCAATTAGCAAATACTGTAGTTGTCTTATATAAAATGAAAAGTTCTTTATCTGATATGGCTAAAATAAAACTCTGATCTCCCTCTATTTTCCATATTTTTCAAGGTCCATAATCGTTTGGATCGATACTGCTGTGGTTTCCAACCAGATTTCTCTGAGCCTTGTGTTCAGGAATTGTTCCATGAGAAATGCCAAAATCCTGCAGAGCTGTTTTTGGTCCATATTTTGGTATGCCCAATTATTGTTCAAGCCAAGTGATTTACAGAATAGTCTACTTATGCATAGTTGCTCTTCAGTATATGGCTTTCCCAGACAGTTGATAAGATGTCAGAACAAATGTCTGGGATGATAAAGATAATAAAGAATGAAATTACAAGTTTGGAACAACACACACACACACACACACACACACACGTTTGTAATTTGAAGAACTGTGTATGTGTGTATGCGTGTGATGAATCAGTTTTAATAACTAGCAATCCGCTTAAGTGCCTTCCTAAGGAACTGGATGAGTAGTATACAAACAGAGACATACCCCATGTTCATTACAGTAGCTACAATATAAACTAGGGAGCTTGATCTAAGAAATTAATCATCTATGCATGTGTATAACTCTAAGGTATAAACTGGGAAATACCTAAGGTGATCCTTCCCTAGGTATTAAAGGCTTTCTACCTTGCCATGGAAGCGTGGGGGACTTATTTTATAAGTTCACTGCTTATACTTACCCAATTCCTTAGGAGGCCTTCAAGCTAGTTATGGTTTTTAAAACCCATTTATCATTTAAACTGCAACTTCAGTGATTTAACTGGAATTTTCACAGAAAAACTTCCTAGACTGAATTCAGAAGTGCCTTGTGAAGATTTCTGACTCAGAAGTCCCAAATCAAGACTGTTTTCAGAGGAAGCTCCCTCATTTTCTACAGATCTCTATTTTTCATGTTTCCTTCCATTGGTTGGAGAATTACTGTATGTCACAATTACTGTATGTCAATTTAGTTACTGGTTCAGACATACTGGTGTGTACGAAGGAAAATGTTGAGGGCCTGGAAGATTTTGGATCTGTAACTCTCTCAATGGGAAGACATTCAAACATTTTTTTTGTTTCTTTTGACTTCTTTATCCACTCTCAGTGGGGAACAAATCCAAGGATTCCTGGAGTGTTAGAATAATTAAACATTGCATAATATTGTATAGAAAATTTAAAACATCAGATTGAAAATCTTGGCTATATTTTTATAATTCTAATTAAATTTGAATGTTGGCTTGGTATGTTGTATGATTACTTTCTCTTGAATTTTTTTTCTTGCAATATTGTTGTAGAATAAGTAACCCTAAATATGATGAGCAGCAAGGCAAACACTCCAAAATTTCATCAAAGATTGTATTAGTTCATTCACATCTTTATTCTGTTCTCAGTTAATTGCCAAGTTGACTTTTCCCCCTTCTTTCAGGTGCAGAGAAGCAAGCCTTCTCATTTAGTATTTATTGGCAATGCAGGAAGTTCTTTCCACTGTGAAGCGAAACTTAATTTCAGACTCCTGCAAGGAATATATGAGTAAGAAGGATGATAGATTATGTGAGTTTATAGAAGGTCAGTTTGATGAGGTATAGATACTAAATAATATTTCCAAAAGAAGGGAATAGAAATGTTAGGAATTTGTCCACCAATTAGTTGGTTTGGCAATATATAAACTAACAATGTTTGTAGCTTTAAGACAAAAATCAATTGTATTGATTTATACTATACTCTGATTGGTTGATTATATTGCAAATTACCATAAGAGGGAGCTAGAGATTATAGCTTGCTATCTCTGACATTCTGTCTCTTTGACATTCTGTTGCTATCTAAGGTTTTCTGTTGTATTTATGCTGTGCTTATATTTTTATATCTTTGTTGACTGTAAATGACAAATGCAACCAGTAAGAAGACTTTGTAATTGGATATTCTTTGGACTGTTAAATGTATATAACCTGGACTGTTTATTGGACTGTGCTATTTCTTAAAGTAAACTTTAACTCAATTTAGTGTATCTGTGTGTGGCTGAAAAATTATTCATAACTACTCTCATAAACATTTCCATGTGCATATCCTTGGTACTAAAGTGTTATTCTGTACATATCATAACATTGGTTATGGACGCAGAGAAAAATTGAGAATCAGTGTGAATATACAGTTTCATATTCAGACAGCTGATTGCGGTTTATTGTTAATCTACCAATGGTACAAGAACCAGTCAACCAGTATATCCCAGTATATCCCAGATAACCCGGTTAGATGGAACAAACTATGTTTCCTGGTCTATGAAGTACATCCTACTTCTGTAAAGAAGCATTGTGAACTGTACTTAATAGTCCACCTGATGTAACAGCTTGGCACCCATTGAACAATGAAGATAAAAAGAAAATAGCTGACTTTAACCAGGATAATGAAAAGGGTGTTAGTATAATTGGACTGACACTGAGTGATCAGCAGTTAGTCCATATTCGTGGTGAAGAATCTGCTGCTAGGTGTTGGGACATTTTGAAGAGGATTTATGTTTGAGATAGTATGAGTGCACATATACACCTTACACATAAACTGTTTAGAGCCTATCTAAGATGGCGATATGTGAGTTCATTTGGAGTTTATGAAAAGGACTTGAAAAAGGACTTGAAAAAGTCCTTTTGAAATGAAATGAAAATGAAAATCAGGAGCTGATTTTCTTGGAGTTGCATCAAGTTTACATCATTCTTTCTTCTTTGGATGAAATGTATGGTGATTATGTGTCTTCACTGGAAGTTTTAAACAGAGATGAATTTACATTGACTGGCATAACTGGAAGACTTTTAGAAGAGTCAAGAAGAAGGCAAGATAGAAATCAACTGAGAGAAAGACAACCACAGAAAGAAAAACTATTTTCAACTGCTTATATTGTTAGGAAATGTTTTTCTTGTGGGGCTAAAGGTCACATAGCCAGATACTATAAAAAGGGGAAGAAGCAGAATGCTATTAATATACAGAGAGCCTATAAATATGTTATTTTAGCCATATCAAGTACAACTACAACTGTAAACCATGATATAGCAGTACTTGACAGTGGATCATCGCAGTGCATAACTAAAAGTAAAGAGAGATTTGTTAACATGACAAAGAGTAAACAGCATGTATCATTAGCTAATGGATGGAAATTGAGAGCATCTGGAGAAGGTACTCCATATTGTTCATGTATTAATGAACGTTTACTGATGTTATATGTACCTAGAATGACATTTAACTTGCTATCTTTAAGAGCAATGATAAAAGCAGGATTTGTTGTAACCTTTCAGGGAGATAAATGTTTAATTGAAAAACAGGGTAAAAGCATTACTGCAAGGTTAGATAATGGTTTGTTTATTATATATGATAATCCATTAATTAATGCTAACTCAGTTTATGAGAATAAAAAGCCTCATGATTAAAGTATTCATCTGTTCCAAGATGTATGGGACATATAAATTTCAAAATGCTAAAGAAAACTGTTGAGTTATCTAATGGTATAAAATTAAAACCTTATACAAAGTATTTAAATTGCAATGCTTGCAATCAAGAAAAAAGCAAGGTAACTCCTGCAAATAGGGTAAATGGATTCAAAAACAGTGAACCATTAGATGTTGTTTTTGCTGATATTATTGGACCTAAGAAACTAATTTAGGTGGAGCCTGTTACATATTAAGTATAATTGACCATTTTTCCAGATATGGTTTCTGTTATTTAATGAAAACGAAGAAGGAAACATGCCAGCATTTTGTAAACTGGCTAAAATCTGCTGAAAGGAAAAAGAAACAGAAAGTTATTAGTTTAGTAACAGATAAAGGTACTGAACTTACCAATAGAAAATTTGAAGCCATGTTACAGAAAGCTGGCATTGAACATAAGCGTTCTGCTTTTTATAGACCACAACATAACTTATATATTGAATGTAGAGGATAAACATTACAGGCTACGGCTTGGGCTATGATTTCAGATTCTGGTTTATCAGAGAAACTTTGGGGTGAAGCAATAATGTGTGCTAGCCATGTTTTGAATAACTTAGTGAATTCAACTACTGGTGAATTACCATTTACTCGTTGGAATAGAAAAAAAAACCAGATCTCAATTATTTACATGCATTTGGAACCCCAGCATGGGTTCATATTCCCACGCAAGTAAGGCGAAAGGGACAACATAGTGTGAGACAATTATATTTTGTAGGTTATGAAGCTAATCATAGATCATTTAGATTTTGGGAGACAGGTACTACTAATGTATATTGCAAGTGCTAGTGCTAAATTTATGGAGCATATTGTCTGGAAAAAGCTTGATAATAAATTAATTAATTCAGTTAGTATACTGCATGACTGAACATAATATTGCAGATCATTTCACGAAAGCTCAAGGTGCAATTAAGCATAAAGAGTGGTGTGAGAATTATGGTTTAAATATGTAATGTATTATATATTGATCTACCCAAAGGGGAGAATGTTCGGAGTCTGTCCACCAATTAGTTGGGTTGGCAGTATATTAACCAACAATGTATGTTTGTAGCTTTAAGACAAAGTCACTGTATTGATTTACACTATATTCCGATTGGTTGATTATATTGCAAATTACCATAAGAGGGAGCTAGAGATCATAGCTTGCTCTCTCTAACATTCTGTCTCTCTGACATTCTGTTGCTATCTAAGGTTTTCTGTTGTATTTATGCTGTACTTATATTTTGATATCTTTGTTGACTGTAAATGACAAAGGCAACCAGTAAGAAGACTTTGTAATTGGATATTCTTTGGAGTGTTAAATGTATATGACCTGGACTGTTTATTGGACTGTGCTATTTCTTAAAGTAAACTTTAACTCAATTTAGTGTATCTGTGTGCAGCTGGATAATTATTCATAACTACTCCCATAAACATTTCCATGTGCATATCCTTGTACTCAGAGGTTATTCTGTACATATCATAACAAGAATGATGATTTTAATCAGATTCCCTTTCTATTGTATTCGGTAATGTTCTGGAAATGAGCTTTGATAGGAACCCTCAAATATTATGCATAAATGGAGAGGAACTGGACAAAATCACTTGGATCTTTACCTCAGAGTCCATTGTATTCTGGTGTCTCTTCTAATACAATTTAAAAACCTTTCATCTGTAGAAAAAATCTAATCTATGTTGATTTGATGACTAATCATTGAGGGAAAAAAGATAACTTACAAGCCTTTTGTCTGAAGTTTTTTTTTTAATGTTGCTTTCTTTGAGTCAAGCTTGACATGGTATCAAATGTTCAGTTGCATTTCATGTACATAGTATTTTTTTTAAATTACCATTTTGGGTTTCTTCTTGTCAGCTAGGTGAGAAGTTTCAATCACGTTGTCTTTTAAATGGTTCCAGATGGATACAAAATTTGATTACAATGAAAACAATGTTAGCACAATGATGTTGTTTATTTATTTATCATATTTAGAAACCATCCATCCATCTCTTGCATAGAGCAACTCTGGGTGGTGTAAATAGACGTAAAAACATAAAATATATGTGAGTATTTTCATAAAATAGTTAAAAGAATAAAAGATTTAAAATTGTAAATATTTTGGGAAAGAACCCTGAGACGGTTAACCAGTCCAATAGCAGTGTACTCTTCAATAGACCCTAAGCGAGTCAGTAATCATTTACTGCAATTGTACATCTGTCTTCTCAGAAGAAAACTTGTGTAGAAAAACTTGCAAGATTATAGACTTTAAGGTACAAATTTTTCTGTGGCATATTTTTATGGACTACAACTGTTCTCTTTAGATGAATTAATTATAATCCTTGATAATTTATGAATGTTATAAAGACTGAATATGTTTTTAGTCAACACTCTTGAAATCATGTCCTTTGCAAGAAATATAAAAATGTTGTGAACCTACAAGTTAACAGAGTAATACCTCTACTTTTTAAAGTTTCTGGGGGAAAAAAATTCCCTTCTCTATTTATATTCTTCTCAAATTTCCTTGGACAGCTACAACAATGCTCCAATCAGGATGCCTACAAAACCTGCTTTTACAATCCTTGCACATAGATGCAGAATTCTGGGGAAGTCAAGATGGATATGAAGGTCTGAAGCATTGGCCTAATACAGGGGTGAGATTCAATTTTTTTAACAATCAGTTATGTGGACGTGGCCTATCTGTGGGTGTGGCTTGGTGGTCATGTGACTGGGTGGCCATGGCTGGCTGGCTGGGCATGGCTAAGCGGTCATGTGACTGGGCATTGCTAGGTGGTCATGTGACTGGCAAACCAAATATAATTGGTCCTCGCTTAATGGCCAGTTGCTTAGCAAATGTTCTAATTTATGACTGACCTCCCCAGAGCTACTTGACCTGTTTTTGGTGTTTTGACAGCCATACACACACACATACACACACTTATGACCAGTTACAACATCCCACACAGTGTTGTGATTGAGGTTTTCTATGTTTTTGCCAGTTTCCAACAATTCCTTCTGGTTTCTGGTTAAAAATGCCGATTGGGGAAATGAGATTTGTTTAACAACCAGTGTTTGCTTAATGATCACAAGGTTCACTTAACGACCATGGTGTTTGCCTAACCCAAGGGTCTGCAACCTTAAACACTCTAAGAGCCATTTTTCTATTTTCTTTTAAACAGGTATCTCTGTCTCTGCTTTCTTTCTTTCTTTCTTTCTCCCTCTTTCTCATCTCTCTCTCTCTTCGTTCTCTTTCTTCCTCATTTCTTTCTCTTTCTCCCTTTTTCTGTTTCTCATTTCTCTTTCTCTCTCTCATCTACAACTGCTAAGATTGGAAGCTGTTTTTAATAATTCTATTTCTTTGCATTTTTTTTCACACACATTTGTGCATATGTACCCAATACTCTTTCTTCCTTTCTGCTATGTACGCAAATGGGCAATGATTGTGTGTGTGTGTGTGTAGCATGTGTATATGTGTGTTATGTATGTGTATGGATATGTATATATATTCTGCTATTAATATGTCCCGGTGTACTTACAATAAAAAAATGACAATAAAAGTTATCTTATCCTATCTTCCTTCTATCTTTCCCAACCCCATTTCTCCCCACACCCTATTTTGTGTTGGCTTCGCAGCCAAGTGCTTACCAGGTCTGATCCTGTTTAGCTTTCTAAAATCAGCCTAGTGAAATAAATACCAAACTAAACTGCCCAATAATTTACCTACCATCACTATCTTGCACTTGATTTCAATGTAAACAACCAATCTGCAGTATTACTAAGTTTTGCTAGGCATCTGCTGCATGTTACTCTCTTCCTTGATAATCTAGTCCAGAGGTCCTCAAACTTGGCAACTTTAAGACTTGTGGACTTCAATTCTTAGAATTCTCCGGCAGCATGTTTGGGGACCCCTGATCTAGTCTTAGCTGGGCAAAACAGTCTGGAGTCACCGGCAAAAGCAGCTCAGTGTGGAGAAAAGTTGTGCATCTCCCCATATTGCTTTCTCCTTGAGCAGTCTATTAAGCCTATTAAAATGAACACAGCAGTTCTCCAATTTGCCAGATAACTTCATCATATCATACAAAATCCCACCCAAAATGAGGTGGGTAAAATGCAGATGAATTCAAAAAGTCAGTGCTTATCTAAAGCTTAAAATAAAGACTCAATAATAAAAACAGTAGTTGCAGTTAGAATTCATCTGTCGCAACTGAATCGGCTAGTATTAATTTGGCCCCTACAAAATAATTTTCTACACCCAAGTTTTGAAAAGCAAAGCTGAAAGAATGCTTTGAAGAAACATGCTAACTTAGAAATGAAAAGAAAGAAATCTGTCTTTATTTTAGCCAAGCCTGAGATTCACTATATTTGTGAAGGCAAACTATGACATATGTGCCGGAAGTGGCACGCAGACTAATCTCTGCTGGCACATGAGCCGTTGCCTCAGGTCCACTGCGCATACACGTGTGCCTCCTGCCATTCAACTGACTGTTGGATATCTGCCGCACATGTGCGGGGGTGGGGCACATGGGGGAGGCACATGTGCAGAAGCACAGAGTGCGGGGGGGTTACTAATGCATGCACAGAGGTGTGCAGTGCGTGGGGGTAATGTGTGCATTGCATTATGGGCTCAGGTACATGTGCGCATGTGATGACAAAAAGGTTAGCCATCAGGCACATGTGATGATAAAAAGGTTAGTCATCACTGCACTATATCATCGTATTTTATTTTCAAATTTTATTAATTAGACTTGTATGCCTTCCATCTCACTTATAGGTGACTTTGGGTAGCTTACAAACATTAGAAGTAGATAAACATTAAAATAAAAACAATAATTATTATTTGAAAATAAACAAAATCTGGAAATGTCTAAGAGCAGGAAAGTTGGAAAAAGAGTCAGAGGGGCTAATTCTAGTTTCACAAGACCAAACCTTAAGAACAAATGCAGAATTGAGAAAACAGAAACAGATGACAAATGCTACTTCTGCAAAGAAGCTGAGGAAACAGTGGATCACACTCACAACAACTGGCACATCATCAGCTTTGACAAAATTGCCTCCAAATTACAAAAGGCAAATTTATTTGGAACAACTTATATTCTGTGATGATACTTTTAATACTATCAAACATCAACATTTGCCTATCCCAGGTCATTGGGATGGATTCAATAGGTAGATAAAAGTGCCAAATCCAGAATGAATATCTGGCTGACTGTGATGAACCATAATAATAATCTTGCCCAATGGGAAGTTCCCAAAAGCTTGTATGTTTCCTGAGAGTTTCATTTTTTTTATGAAAAGTATTACTCGTTTATAGATTACAGGAGAGATCCATTGGAAAGAGCCACCAGCATTTTTATTTACTTTAATATTTGTTCAGTCATTTCCAATTTAACCTTCAAAAGGTTATTTAAGTTCAAATGACTTTAAACAAAAGGTATAATAAATTAACTCTGCACATTTGTGCTTGCCCCTTCAGTGCTCATTCAAGTGAGATTTAAGCTATGAGATTTGAAGGAAATATTAGTTCTTCATTAAAGGGCCCGTTATGAGTCAAGTCATAAATGGGCACTGAAGGTTAAAGGATGATTCATTGGCTGTTTCCACCTATTATTAACTTAAATGGGAAATCTAGTAAAATTTATCATCACTCTATATCACATTACTGAGAGGTGTATTTCCTAATTCCCTGTGTGGATACTGACATAATATTGTTCTGCCATGCAGAGCATCCCTGAAAATATAAAAGAAGCATAGTAAAAAGGGATGTAAGAATTAATAGCAGGTCATAACTCCCAATTCCTCATGTAATTCTAGTAATGCTGTTCCAATAATAATGGTCCTCAAACTTACCAAATGGATGTTTAAAAATTGTGAGGGGGAAAAAAACCCACATCAACACCCCTGCCCTCAAACTGCAAATGCCAAATTGGCATATGATATATTTCACCTGATTTCTCATTAAGCCATCTTGCAATAAAGATAATTTCTGTCTAGTTCCAGTGCTTGGAATCTAAAAAACACACAATTCTTCCACCAAATGCATGAATTTTGAAAGTGCCAATGTTGCATCTGGATATGTTTACTGCTGTTTCCATCTTATGTGTACTTGTCACAGGCAGAAGATTTTTTTTTTAATCACCAGGAAGGAAGCAATTTCTGGTGGAAACATTCTGGTGTGCCCTTGGACAAGGCAGGCTATGGAGAAAGATGAAAATGGGAGACAGAGAGAATATTAACAGGATAGACAGAGATAATAGGAAAAAATTTTAAGCTGTTCCCCAACATTAACTGCTATTGTAAAATGGGTGCACTGAATGAAGAGGCAGGACAGGAGACTGCAGGAACAGTCATTTATTTAAGTCTGGAAGAAAAAGCGGCTGTTCAACACTTCAGCCAATGCTGCACTTTATTATTCCCGCCATTGGCTGGACCAAGGAGTGGAGTCTGACATCAGATTCCACTCTTGTATGCAATGTTCAGACATAGTAATGAGGTGTCTTTACATATCTAACACCCCTCCCCTCTTAGTTAGCTTCAACCAATCACAAACCATCGAGCATATGTAGTCCTGCAAGTAGATGGGGCTTTGGTGGGTGCAACTGGGCCTGCATGTCTCATTTGTTCCTGGAGTGGTGGCCTGTGTGGACAGGTCCACCTCTGCTCCGGATCCTGCCCTTGGAAATGTCTCGAAGGTTTCCAGAGGCATGGTGGACTCCATTGAACTAGAGGCCCCAGAAGTACTTTGCTGGACTTCTCCATCTAAAATTAAGTCAACTCTGATCAGGTTTGAGGCTAGACTTGGAGCTATTTGTGATTGTTCTTTTTCTCTGTTAGTTGTCAGGATTGGTTGTATTTTTCCGTGTCGGTTTTCAGTTTCTGTTTGTGTTTGAGTTATCCGGCCCCTTAACTGGTCTATATGCTGGTTCCATATCTTTCCACCTCTATTCTGTATAACCTGGGTGGATGTTTTCTAATATTTTAGCCTGAATCCAGGTAACCCTTTTTGTGTAGTTACGTGAATATACCTGGTCCCCTGTTGTGAAGATCCTACATTTCCCTGTGGAATCTGTTGGGGTGTCATTACTATAGTTGGGGTGAATCCTGTCAAGGGGTGATCTTAATTTTCAGCCCATCAATAATTCTGCTATGCTCCTGTGGTTGCTGCACTGAATGTAATGTGTTGCATCAGCAGCATTTTATCTATTTTTCTTGTCAGTCCCCAGGGCCCATTTTCTTGATGATTTATTTGGTGGTTCTTACCATCCTCTCCACTTGTCCATTAGTCATCAAGTATCGGCACTTACAGGGCATGGCGGATCCCTAAACTCGCTAGGAACCCCTCAAATTGTTGTGCTGTGAATTGCGGTCTGTTATCAGACACTTAACACACTGAGTAGTCCATGAGTGATGAATAATTTCCTCAAGGCTCTTATGGTGGCCTCTTGTGGTTGATTTCATTAGGATTACTTCCAATCATTTGGAGTAGGCATTGACCACTAATAGGAAGGTGTGCTCTTGGCATGGCCCCGCAAAATTGATGTGTTCCTGTTCCCATGGGGCTGTGGGCTTTTCCCACTTGAGGGGGAGTCCTGAGGAAGGGGCTGGTCAGGACTCTTGGCAGGGTGGGCATGTGGTGACCCAGGTTTCTATTTCCTTGTCTAGCCCCGGCCACTATATGTAACTCCTGGCCAGAGCCTTCATCTCTATTATGCCCAAGTGACCCTCATGCAGTAGTTCCAAAACCCTTATCCTTAGTTGCTGGGGAATAATTACTCTCTCTCCCCATAACAGGCACCCTTTTATCACTGATATCTCTGTCTGCCTAGTTTTAAAGGGAGCAAATTTGTCTCCCCCCCATCAATTCTGGCCATCCCCTCCACAGTCACTTCAAAACCTGCACCAAGGCTTTGTCTTTTTCCATGAGTCTCGTGATTTTTGCTGATGCTAGCAGGCCTGGCTCAAGATTCTTGATGAGCAACACAGAAGTGCAAGGTGCCGGGTCTTCGATGATGTCTGGCAGGGGCTATCTGCTGAGGGTGTCTGCGTGTGTTATTGCTTTTCCTGGCTTGTGGATTAGTTTGTAGTTATATGCCACTAGGAATACCATCCATCTTTGCATTCTTGGGGATAGGATGTTTGGTGGACATTTGTCTCCCGCCAGAATACCCAGTAGTGGCTTGTGGTTGGTTATTAGTTCAAATGATCTGCCGTTCAATTAAGCTTTTGACAATCTTAATTGGAAATTTATGCGACAACAAATAACAAGAATGAACTTCGGTACCAATAGTAAGAACATTACAAGCTATATATTCTACTCAAACAGCAAGTATATTAATGAATGGAGAGCACACAGACCATTTCGAGATAGGTAAAGGAGGGAGACAAGGATGACCATTATCACCTCTGCTATTTATTTTATCATTAAAGGTATTATTACCTCAGTCAGATGAAATTCAGGAATAAAGGGTATTAAAATTAGAAACAAAAAATACAAGATCCAAGCCTTTGAGGATGAACTTGTATTCATATTAGAAGATCCAGTTGATAGTAGACCAATATTACTTCAAGAAATAGAAAAATTTGGGGAAGTTGCAGGATTAAAAAAAACCTGAATTGATAATGAAAAGCTGCACCGCAAATCAAAAAACAAAGGTAAAAATCAAATTGGGACTACAGAGTGGGAAAAAAATAAAATACTTGGGAATATGGAATATGGAATATGTGTGTGTGTGTGTATGTATGGTATTCATCTTTGTTCAGATATATACAGAAGCCTGATGATGGCAGATGAGATTCTGCTGAAATGTTGCTACAACTTTAAAAGCACAACTATAATGATGTGGGAAAATACCTGAACACAGCTGAATACCATACATATAGATATCCACAAAAGCTTAAGAAAACACATACATACATACACACATACACACACACATACATACATACATACATACATACATACATATATAAATCCAGATATTGTAATACTTTGTCCACTTAATTTCATCTCTTCAGTTAATACTGATATCAAAGTTCTTGCTGCCCTAATGTCAATTAAAAAACACAACTTTCTCTTCCTTAGTCCCACTTAATTTTATCTTCTGCCATCATATTATACACTTACCCCCCTTCTTTGGATTGGGCCATTTTTCTTGAAATGTCCAGGCTGGCCAGAGCAAAAGACACCCCTTACAGCCACTAAAGGTCTGTCTCTGCCCTGGAGAGCCGGAATCTCCCAACAAACACTAACCTTTTAAAGATCCAAACTCATCAATCAACTCTGAATCTCCCAGCAAATACTAGGTATTTTTAAAGATCAATATCTATAGACACCTTTATTCAACCTTCAGTACAGCCCAAGGACTGTACATCTCATCCATACACCTCTCACACAAGTCTCAGATTCTCACAGCCCTACCTAACCCTTTTAATTGCAGGCAATACTTAAGTTCACTTTTCTTACCTTGGTCTGTGCACATAGTTGCCCAGTTGTTTCCAGCAATCCCATAAACCTGGTCCCCTTCCTTCTGTTTCTGTTTTCAACTGACCTCTATTTTAAACACGGATCTGTGTCTTGTCCCATGCTCCTGAACAGCAGAGTTGACTGTGGACCATTCAAATCAATGGGGCATGCCTTCCTCGCCCAACTCTGTCGACCAGGGCATCAGAAGAGAACAATTGCCCACATTCTCCACCAATTGTTGGAAATGACTCCAGATAACAAGAACTTGGATTGGAGAAAACACAGAGAATTTTCTTATTTCTTATACTTACAAGTGTGTCAATCTCCCATAATCTGGCAGGCCTTGCTCTCAAATTCTCAATCTAGTCCACAGTGATTGACATCCATTGTTAGAGGACGGATTGAGTAAGATGCATTAAAACTCATTTTAAAATGCTCTTGCTTAACAACCAAAATTTTGGGTTCAATTGTAGTCATAAGTCAAGGACTATCTCTGCCTTCCTCTGCATGGCAGCCTTGCCTAGTAAACTCCTTCCTTTTTCTAGAAATATTCCTCTCTGTTAGAGTCACCAAAATAACCCATATGATACAAGGTCTCCTGCTGGAGCAGGGAGTTGGACTAGATGACCTCCAAGGTCCCTTCCAGCCCTGGATTGCTGTGCTGTTTCAAAGCATCCTTTGAAACTGCATCTAGTGTCAGGGTTTGTGGTCCTTCCTTCCTCTCCTTTTTCTTTCCCTTCTTCCCTCTATCCATCCATTCCATCCATATCTCATTCACTTTCCTTTCCCTCTTTCTCCCTTCCCTCCCTCCCTCCTTTCTTCCTTTCTTTCTTTCTTTCTTTCTTTCTTTCTTTCTTTCTTTCTTTCTTTCTTTCTTTCTTTCTTTCTTTCTTTCTTTCTTTCTTTCTCCCTTTATTGTAGTTCGCTGATAGCAGGTGTGGATGGCTGAGGTCTTGGAAAGTGAGGAATCAGATGACAGGTCTGCAGGGATAGGGCCAGGACCATCAAGGAGTGGAATGCTGCCCACAGAGATTGTGGAGGCTGGCAGTCGTGATAAAGAGGTCCCTGAAGAGCCTGTGCCCAGTGTGTGTGCGTGCAGGGCTACTCGAAGGAAAGAGCAGCTGTAGCAGCACAGATGACTCAGGAGTAAGGCTGCAAGGTAATGGCCCCTCCCTTAAGAGATAAACCTAGCTAGAAACTGGAGTTATTTGCAAGAAGCAAATAAGTTTTTGCACTCAAGTCTGGCGGACATTAGGAATATCTTGGTTGATGTTTCCAGACTCTTTGTGTTTGAAATATTTTTTAGTAACTTATTCTAGTATTCTTGGCAGCCTTGCACAACCTTGGCAAGGCTCATTCTTATCAGAGACAATTAGTTTGAAACAGCCTTTTAACCATGAAGGAATGGACTTCGTAAATAATTATTCTTCTCTCGTGTCGCTACACTTTTCCCAGCCACTGTAGAACACAGGCTCTGGCACATGGGGTGTAATCGTGGAGATCTTGTGATGTACAGGGTTGTGGTAGCAGGGTGCAGTTTAATAAGTGTTCCATTGTCTGGGGAGCCTCCCCGCAGTCGCATTCTATGGATCCATCATGGTTGTATCCCCATTTCTGCATCAGGGCTTTGCACCTCCCAACTCCAGTTCTAAGGCGATTCAGGCAGCGCCAATTTTGCCATGGCTCACTGGCACCTGTTGGGAGGGATTCCTTTGGCTCAAAAAAGAGATAGCAAAGAGGAAGCAAAATGGAAAAAAAACCTTGCCATCCGTTCTAAAACGCGATGTACTCACTGCCTCCGTTTTGCTTCCTCTCTATCCGTCCAGCATCCATTTATGGACGTTTCATCCGCTCAGAAAGTTTTGAGCTGCTCAAAACTTTTGCGCGGAAAATGTATCCAATTCGTCCGTTCTGCATCCGCTACGCATCCATTACGCATCCGCTATATCCGCTAGGCATCCGCTGCGCATCCGCGCAACTCCATCCGCCCGGACGCAGGGAGGAAGCGGAACGGACGCGCAACGGATGCAGAACGGATGCAGCACGGAAACAAAGCGTTTAAAACGGAAAAGACGTTCGCAGAGGGGACCTATCTCGGATATTAAGGATGCATAGAGGATGGCTAGAGGATGGCTAGAGGATGGCTAGAGGATGCCTACAGGATGCAAAGGGACACATATACTGCCTATAAAAAGGGGGAGCAACTCACCTGCTTCGCACTTTCAGCCCAGCAGCCCAGCAGCACAGACCTCTGCAGCCTTCATCTACCTCTTCCTCTTCCTCTTCCACAGCAGCCAGTCATCTCCACCATGGATTGCGACAAAATCCTTTTGGCAGCCAACATCCTTCTGCATCATTGCGAAACCATCAACAGTCTCTGTGAACTCTACTATGGCAAGAAAAAGAAGCACCCAAAAAAAGTCTGGGTCCAAAGATGGTTAGCCGGAAGAGCACAGTACCAACTGTATGACAAGCTGATGGTGGAGCTCAGGAGCGAAGACACTCGTGCGTTCCAGAACTTCATGAATATGCCTCCAGCCATGTTTGATGAACTTCTCCAGCGCCTGACACCCAGGTTGAGCAAGACAAAAACCAACTTCCCGCCCAGCCTGGAACCTGGCGCACTCACTCTGCGCCACCTGGCCTCAGGGACCCCCTACAGGAGCATGCAGTACGGCTGGAGGGTGCCACCCAGCACCATCAGCTTTGTGGTCAGAGAAGTGGTGCAGGCCATCATCGAAGAATACCTGGAGGAGCTCCTCCAGTGCCCCTCCACTGAAGAAGGATGGAAGGAAGTTGCAGAGCAGTGGTATCAGAAGTAGAACTTCCCCCACACCGTTGGAGCCATTGATGGCAAGCATGTGGCCTGCAAGGTTCCAGCCAACTCTGGGTCCACTAATTTCAACTACAAAGGGTTCTTCAGCATCATCCTCTTCGCCATGGTCGATGCTGACTACAAGTTCATGTTCATTGATGTTTCAGGCAACGGCTCATCTTCCGATGCCCAGGTATACAACGAAAGTCACCTCAAGGAGGGGCTGGAAAGCAACCTCATCATGGGCTCCCCAGATCCAGAACCCCTGCCCAACGACACGCAAGATGTGCCCTACTTCATCGTGGGGGATGATGCCTTCTCCCTCACAACCTACCTCATGAAGCCCTACACTTCCAGATGCCTCACCCGTGAAGAGAGGATCTTCAACTCCAGGCTGTCCAGGGCAAGGCGGGTGGTGGAGAACGCCTTTGGCATCCTGGCCGACAGGTTCCAGGTACTTCTCACCAACATGCAGCATCGCCCACAGAGCATGAGGAGGATCGTGGAAGTTTGCTGCATCCTGCACAATCTCATGCGCACCCGCTACCCAGTCTTGCAGAACAGGCTCGTGGACGTCCAGCAAGGCAATGGGGACATGGAGCCTGGGGAATGGAGGCAAGGGCGAAACCTGATCGACACTGAGGATGTGCAAGGGCCCAACAGAGCCTCACGTGAGGCGAAGAAGCAGCGCAACCTTCTGAAAGACTGGTGCAACTCCCCAGCTGGAGTGGTGGAGTGGCAAGACAGGATGGTAGATGCTTAATGGATGCTTCCTTCAGCCTGTCTCATCACACGGATGAGATTGGGCCATGTATGTTGGGTTGGCCTACAATGAACAGGGCGTTTAATAAAGAGTTGTGTTTATGTTGACATGTGTGGATCAATGCTTACATTGTAATTGATAAGGGCCATAGGGGTGGCACCTGGGAGGGTGGACCATACAGTCCCACTATGCTTGCACTGGAGATTTATCTATCTCAGCTATCTTAACCCATCCCAAAGTTATCCCTGCCCATCCAACAGCTATCTTAACCCATCCCAAAGTTATCCCTGCCCATCCCTCAGCTATCTTAACCCAAAGTTATCCCTGCCCATCCCACAGCTATCTTAACCCATCCCAAAGGTATCCCTGCC
>BLBF01000019.1:19638629-19648825 GCA_015471245.1 Laticauda colubrina
TTACTGTTGGGCTGGCATGCTTTTTTATGGTACAAGGGAACTAAAACACAGGGGTATTTCAGAAGACATTATATACGGGAGTCTTTGTGGTTAAATTGGGAGAAGATAAAAAAACAATGTTACTTGAAAATTCCAGTTTGGTTATCGACTATTGAAGCATTTTCCTATCCTATGATCTATAAAAAGGAACAAACAGTTAGATATGGGGAACTGTTGGATGAAAAGGGTGGACTTAAAACGATCCAAAATTTAGAGGAACAAGGTATAAGGATGAATTGGTTTTCATATGCGCAAATACACTCAAGATATCTTGAAGATTTTAAAACGGAAGGATTCTATGATAAACAGACTGATTTAGATAAGATATTGATGGGTACTGATGAGAAAGTGATTAAAAAGTTATATGGTTATTTATTGGGAATTAAGCTGGAGGAAGAACAAGTTAAAGAAACTATGATTGCATGGGGGAAGAATTTTGGATATGGAATTGATTTAGAGCAATGGCAAAAATTGTGGTCTCAAAATTATAAAATGACAATGTCAATAGCATATAAAGAAAACTTGTATAAGATGTTTTACAGGTGGCACCTTCCCCCGACAAGAATAGCAAGAATGTTCAAGAATAAATCTGAAAAATGTTGGAAATGTCATCAGATACCTGGCTCATACTATCATATGTGGTGGACTTGTGAGAATGCTAGAAAATATTGGACTAAAATCCACATGTGGTTGGAAAAAATGACAAAGAAACACATAGACTTGAAGCCAGAGATCTTTTTATTGGGAATTTTACCTGATATATATAATAAAGACTTGAAATATTTGATTGTAAATGTATTAACAGTGGCTAGGATTGTATTTGCTAAAAACTGGAAGAATGAGAAAATACCATTGCAGGAAGAAATTATTAAGAAAATATTGGAATGTGCTGAGATGAGTAGATTGACATTTGAAATTAGAGAACAAGAAGATAAACAATTTTATGCAATTTGGGGTTTTTTTTATCAATGGTTAGATGATAAAATACAATAATAGAGCATTAATATTATATATATGAAGAGTTTTTTAGGATTGATTTGTTATGATTATACGATAAATTATAGAATAAACTGTTTGAAGTATTGTTATCTCGCAAAGCATGAATGATTAAAAGTATAGTCAGAAAAAGATTTTTTTATTTTTATTTTTTTTTAGTAATATTAGAATATGGATTGACAATATGAGTGGTTATGCAATATAATTGTAATTGACACTATAAAATGAATGCACAAAACTGATGAACCAACCAATACACCGGAAGTATATATAAGAGTAGATGTTTTTAATGTTTTGTATGTTTGTCTGTTTGTAGAAAATTAATAAAAACTTTATTAAAAAAAAGAAAAAAAAGAATAACAGCCTGTATGAATGACATGCAAAAGATAATGGCTGATATTTTCATAATTACAATTAATTAATAACTGCAAAATAAATACTTAAATGGAATGACAATTACCAAACCAAGGGAGTTTGTCACTTTGTGCCAATGTTGCCACAAAAATCTTTCCTAGCTGATACTACCTGTGTACCTTACATTAGCCTAGGTATTACCTGGACCAACAGTCCCTAATGGAATACTCTGTCCATAGCAAAGAAAGAGAAGCCAGGGGAAGCAATGTTTAGTCACCTAAGCTTTTTAGACTTTCATCTGTAGAAAGGCTGTCAAAGTGCCTTTCTTTGAGGGTTCAAATTTTCCCATTGGGAGAGCTCCAGCACAAGGACATGGACAACTGCTTGAAAGCTGGATCTTTTTATTTTCAGGAAGGCGAGATACAGCATGGCTGCATTCCTGGGGCTAGCTAGCTAACTTCGAATTGTAAGTTCCTGGTTTTTTATACCTTTTTCCTCCTTTGTGTATAAATGTTCATTTAATGTTTAATGTTTGATGTTTAGATACTAAAATCCTGCCAGAATTTATTTTTTCGCCAGAAGGCAAACTTAGCGAGGCACGGAAAATAAACTCTGCAGGGTCGCTTGATTATATTATCGTTTTTTTTCCTAATCTCTTTTAGCTTTATAATGGTTTTTCCTATTCGTTTTGTAGTAATCTTCTATTTGTTTGTGATTTATTTTGTAATTTTTTGTGTTTGTTTTGCTGATTTTGGCATGTCCTGTGTAAGGGTTTTCTTTTCTTTGTTTCCCTAGCTTTCTTAATTAGTTGGCTTTTGTCTAGTTGGCTTTTGACTTCTTTCAATACCTTTTATTAAACTTCTTTTCCTATGCAAGTTTTTTTTATGGCTGGCCTGATGTTCCTTTTGGGCTTTTCCTGCTTGGGTGACACCACTGTCCTTGTGAAGTTCCCTTTCCACACATCTTAAAATGTACTGAAGCTTTTTTCAGCATTCCAGTCAGGCCGCACTGTTCTGTGGCAGAAATCTCAGAGCACCAGAAACCTCAGAAAAAAGTGCCAAGAATCTCAAGCCAGCCCTTCCCCCTTTAGGAAAACCAAAAATCACCAGCTGAAGAGGAAACTCAGAGCAGCCCTGAGAGCTGACAATAGAAACAGTTAAGCAGGGCCATTAAGATAAGGAAAATCAGGTTCAAAATAACTCACCAAGACATTAATTAACCCATTAAGGCAGGAAGACAAGATCCAGGGCAATCACTTTAACTAGAGGCACACAAATAAACCCATCAAGCTGCAGGAGCTTCAAAGGGAATTAACTAAGCCTAAAAGGCTCAGATTCACACTTCCAATCTGCTTGCAACCCAGAAACTTGAGCTGTGAACAGGTTTTTGCTTTCCTTCATTAAAGAATCCCATAAATGTGGTAAATTTTTAAGAGAGCAGGGATTTGGGTCCAACAAAGTCTAAACAAAAAAAGATATAATATGAAATCATTTATGAAGTTCGATCAAGAAGAATGAATTTCATAGGTACATTAACAGAGCAATACTCAATTCTTTTTCTGAAATTTATTCCTTAGTTCAAAAAACAGGATTATACAAATTAGGTTTAGTGTTGGGCTCAGCTTGTACTCAAGTCAAGTAGCTATTGCAGAATTAGTGGTGTCATGGTAAGAAACAATGGTAAAGCAGCATAGATTTAAAACCAGAAATATTTTGTTGGGTATTTTAAAGGATATACAATACATATTTAGTTTTACACATGTTCACAGCTGCTAGAATTGTGCTTGCACAACAGTGGAAAAACAAAGAGATAGATGAAAATGTAATTAAAATATTAGAATGTGCAGAAATGAATAGATTAACAAATTCAGGAGAACTTTCCTCTTCCTTCCCTCAGACAAGATTATTCCACAGGAAAGGAAAGGCAAAGCTTTCAGGAATAAACACCATCAAAAGCAGGCATAAAAAAACACATAAATTCTCACAGCCACAAATTCCAATAATATAAAAGCAACATAAAATTTGCTTACAAGTGCCAGATGATTTAACTAGGTAAACCCCTCAACAAGACTGAAACCTCCACACCATGTAGATATATATATTACCACATATTTTTCTTGACCCCTATAACATCAGAAAAGACAGACAGCCACAGCAGAATAAACAGACACCTTTTTGCAGTTTTTTCTTTCCCTCTCAGTTCTCTTAAGGCAGAAAGAGAAAAAAAACCCTCAACAAGCTTAAGCCCATGTCACACAGCACCAACGGATGGAAAGAGGATGTAAAAAGGAGAGAAACACTTGCCATCCATTGGTTAACGCAATGCATCCGTTCTGTACTCACTGCGTCCCTTTTTCATACTCTCTATCCGTCCATCATCCGTCGACTGACATTTCATCCGCTCAAAAAGTTTTGAGCAGCACAAAACTTTTTGAGCGGATAAAGTATCCAACGCGTCTGTTCTACATCCTCTACGCATACGGGGAACATCTGTTATATGTCCATCGTCATCCGTTATGCGTCCGCTATATCTGCTAGGCATCCGCTGCGCATCTGCGCAACTCACATCGGCTCCAGCGGAAAACGGACACAGGGAGGAAGCGAAACGGATGCGGAACGGACACACAGGGTTAGTAGCACGGACATAGAAAGGATGAAAGCGGATGCAGCTCGCATACAAAGCATTAAAACGGAAAAAACGTTCGTATAGGGGACGTATCTCGGATATTTAGGATGTCTGCAGGATGTCTGCAGGATGCAAAAGGAGACCTAGCGGAAAACCTATATTTCCTATAAAAAGGGGAAGAAATCACCTGGATCTCACTTTCAGTCCAGCAGCCCTGCGGTGCAGACCTCTTCAGCCTTCATCTTGCTCTTGCTCTTGCTCTTCCACAGCATCCAGTCACCTCCACCATGGATCGTCACACACTCCTTTTGGTAGCCGCCATTGTTCTACAACAGTGCAAAGCCCTCTACAGGCTCTTTCAACTGTTCTACGGGAAGAAAAGGAGGCATCCAAGAAGTGTCTGGGCCCAAAGATGGATTGCGAGAAGAGCCAAGTACGGACTGCATAACAAGCTGATGGTGGAGCTGAGGAACGAAAACACTCGTGTATTCCAGAACTTCATGAGGATGCCACCAGCCATGTTTGACGAAGTTGTGGAGCGGCTGAGACCTTGGTTGACCAAGGCAAACACCAACTTCTGTCCCAGCCTGGACCCTGGGCTGAAGGTGGCACTGACACTGTGCCACCTGGCCTCCGGGACCATGTACAGGAGCATGCAGTACGCCTGGAGGGTGCCACACAACACCATCAGCATTGTGATCAGAGAAGTGGTGCAGGCCATCATCGAAGAATACCTGAAGGGGCTCCTCCAGTGCCTCCAGGCTGGAAGAAAGTTGCAGAGCAGTGGTATCAGAAGTGGAACTTCCCCCACACCGTTGGAACCATAGATGGGAAGCATGTGGCCTGCAAAGCTCCAGCCAAATCAGGGTCAACTTATCACAACTACAAGGGCTTCTTCAGCATCATCCTCTTCGCCATGGTTGATGCTGACTACAAGTTCATTTACATTGATGCTTCAGGCAACGGGTCATCTTCAGATGCCCAGGTATACAACGCCAATCACCTCAAGGAGGGGCTGGAACGCAACCTAATCATGGGCTTCCCAGATCCAGACCCCCTGCCCAACGACACACAAGATGTGCCCTACTTCATCGTGGGGGATAACACCTTCTCCCTCAGAACCTACCTCATGAAGCCCTACACTTCCAGATGCCTCATCCATGAAGAGAGGATCTTCAACTACAGGCTGTCCAGGGCAAGGCGGGTGGTGGACAACGCCTTTGGCATCCTGGCCAACAGGTTCTAGGTACTTCTCACCACCATGCAGCATCGCCCAGAGACCGTGAGGAAGATCGTGGAAGCTTGCTGCATCCTGCACAATCTCATGCGCACCCGCTACCCAGTGTTGCAGAACAGGCTCGTGGACCACAAACAAGACAATGGGGACATGGAGCCTGGTGAATGGAGGCAAGGGCGAAACCTGATCGATACTGTGGATGTGCAAGGCCCCAACAGAGCTTCACGTGAAGGGAAGAAGCAGCGCAACCTCCTGAAACACCAGTGCAACTCCCCAGCTGGAGCAGTGAAGTGGCAAGACAGGATGACAGATGATTAATGGATGCTTCCTTCAGCCTCTCTCATCACACTGATGAGATTGTGCCATGCATGTTGAGTGGGCCTACAATGAACAGGGCATTTAATAAAGAGTTGTGTTTATGTTGATATGTGTTGATGAATGATTAAATTGTTATTGATAATAAAGGGCCATAGGTGTGGCACCTGGGAGGGTGGACCATACAGTCCCACTATGCTTGCACTAGAGGCTTATCTATCCCACAGCTATTACCCATCCCACAGGTATCCTAACCCATCCCACAGCTATTACTCATCCCACAGGTATCCCTGCCCATCCACAGGTATCCCTGCCCATCCCACAACTATTACCCATCCCACAGGTATCCCTGCCCATCCCACAGCTATTACCCATCCCACAGGTATCCCTGCCCATCCCACTACTATCCTTATCCATCCCACAGCCCCTTCCTCCATGACATGGGGTGTCAGTCCCAAGACCGATGACAGATGTTCTGAGGCTGGGCTTGGCTGTGGGGTGGAGGAAGGAGGAGTGTAGTGGGGCTGTGGGGTCTGCAGCTGAGCGAGGTGAGGCATGGGTGGCATCTGTGGTGTGGGTGGCATCTGTGGCATCGGTGGCATCCGTTGCATCAGTGGCATTGGTGGCATTCGATGTACCTGTGCCTGGACTGGGAAAGGCTGCCTGTGCTGCTGGAACTCCTGGTAGCCATAGCCTTGGTAGGTGAGGGCCTGTGGAAAGCCTTGGAAGGGCTGTGACATCACCTGGGGTGGAGGAGCAGTCCTGGACTGGGTCAGAGCAGGTTCAGCTGGGCCTGGACGGTTGTGTAGAAGACCTGTGATCCTCTCCTTTGTCACCTGGTACTGTGATTCAGACATGTCCATGAGGGTCTGGTTGAGGTAGGTGAGGAAGGGCTTGCGGTTTGAGGATGGTATGTCGGTGTATACCAGCTGAGAGAGAAGATCTACGCTGCTTTTGATGGTGTCCCTGATCTCCAGCAGGACAGTGTGGCTCTGCCCCTCCGGTCTGCCTCTCTGTCTGCTTTCTGTGGAGGTGGAGCTGGGTGTGGGTGTAGGTTGGTCTCTGGTGTTAGTGACTTCTTCTTGCTCCCACTGAGTCAGGGGGTCCTCCACACGCTCCACCATGGGGAGTGCAGCTGTCGGGGGGGTCTCCATCGTGGGGCGCTCCACAGATACCTGCCTGGACACAGGAGCTTACTCTTGGCCAGAAGAGGACTGGCTCTCTGTGGGCTGCCTGAGAGAGAGGGTTGACAGAGGGGCTGCTCCTTGGTGGCAGACCTCACCCTCCAAGAAGCTGCACTTGGCCATCACATAGGTCTCCCGGTCAGTGAGCTTGACCGCGGCCTGGCCAGACTTCTTGAGGTGCAGCTTCCCGTACCAGGTGTGCATGTGCTTCCACCAGCTGAGGAGGACCTCCAAAGTGTAGCCCAGGCTCTCCACCTTCTCTCTCCAAGCCGCTTGATTCCTCTTGGTGTCTTGATAGAGCCTGTGTCCCTTCCGCCATAGGTACTCGTTCTCCCTCAGCCATTCGAGCACCTCATTCTCATGTTCCTCTTCGATGGAGTACTGCCTCCTCTCCCTATCTAGCGTATGCCTCTTCCTCCCTCTGGCAGGGCCTTCCGGGCCCTCATCAGAAGGGCTTCAAGATTCTGGGGTTGCTCCACCACACCACCATCACCACCACCAGCAACAACAGCAGCAGCACTAGCAGCACTAGCAGCACCAGCAGCACCAGCAGCACCAGCAGCACCAGCAGGACCAGGATCAGCAGCAGCAGAGTAAGCACCAGCAGCACCAGCAGGACCAGCAGGACCAGGAGCACGAGCAGGACCAGGAGCAGCGCCAGCAGAGTAAGCACCAGCAGAAGCCCCACCACCAGGAGCAGCACCAGCAGAAGCCCCAGCACCAGCATAGTCAGCCCAAGCAGCAGAAGCCCCAGCAGAAGCAGAGTCAGCGCCAGGGGGTGGGATGGTGGCCCTGTCCTTCTTGCCAGGGCTGGCAGAAGATGGCACAGACTTCCTCTTCTTCTCCATGGTTGTTGGCTGGAGATGTGTCTGGCAGCAGGTCTTTCCTCTGAATGGTGACCTGCTTGCGAGCTGCATCCTTTTATATCCACGGGGCTGACGCAATGCATCCTCCCCGCATGCGCAGTAAACGCTTTGCATCCACTAGGCATCTGCTAGGCATCTGCTAGGCTTCCGTGATGCATCCGCTGTATCCGCTCGGCATCCACTCTGCATCCGTTTCTTCCGCTGCATGTCCACTTCGCTGTGCTCCCCCGGAAGCCCTGTAGATGTGCCATCCGCTTCCATCCGCTTCCATCCACTAGGATTCTGTGGAGCATCCGCTTTACATCCTGGTTACATCCTCCTCCCTTCTGTTCCTTTTTGTTGTTGTCCACTCTGTTTATGCAAATTTGGGGCACTTTTGAGAGCGGATAACAACGGATGGAAAATTTTCTCGTCCGCTGTGTCCTTTTTACATACTTTTTGCATCCGTCGGCCTATGTGACATGCCCTTTAAATTGAATTCCTGGGCAATCAGCCAAGGGCACTTCACACTCAATACAATGTTTCAATGTTTCAATGTTCGCTCAACTCTTACCAAAAGAAAACCATTACCAAATAACACAGCTAATAGGGATTCCTTGCCCTCCCTCCAAGGGAAGTAATCCCAAATAATAGGAATCATGTAGCCCACCAGAAAGTTCCCTGGACTGCTCCAATGGGATTATCTCCCAAAATCCCCACTCTGGACCTCATTACCTTGCAAGGCAGGAATGCTGAATCACTTTTGCTGTCACTATATTGCCTTCCTGTAATAAAACCTGCTTTTCAGTAGCTCGCTGCTTTCTACTCTGTTATTGTTGCCTTCACACAGCTGGAATGGACTGGGATTTCACTTCCAACAATTGTTGACCATGGCAGGATTTCCAGTTAACCTAGCCAATGGACAGGGTCCGGAGACTACCAACCCAGCTGGCACATACCTCTTTCACCTGAGGGAAGGGATCCATGGATTCTGCCTGGGAAGCTCAGGGTAGTAAAGGGAGTTTTGAGTCTTCAGCTCAACAGCTAGCAGAAAGTAAGTAAGTTCTGAAATTTATTTGGGCTTGAGGGGGGGAGCACTTCTGTGTAAAGAGGAGAAAGCTGAGCGGGATTGAAAGGGTGAGAAGGATTGAAGGGTGAGAAGGAAATTCTGTCATTGTCTTAAATTTTCTTGAGGAAAGGGAAACCCAAAAGCAAAGTCTGATCCTGAAAGCACTGGGGGGGGGTGGGGGGGTGGCAGAAGGAGGTGCCAATACTACTGAGGAAGGTGTACATCCTCCCGGATCAGAAAGGGATCTGAAAACTGTGGCGGCTGAAGATCCCAAGGGAAGGGGTGCCCATACTCCACAAGGGAACAGGAATCCCCTCAGACACTTTTTTTTGTCTGAAAACCGTCGGTGGCTGAAATTTTTTTTGTTGAACCTGACTGATCAAAGTGAACCCCACATCTCAGAGGGAACATGGGAAGCAACAGTTTGAAGGGTACAGACAGAACCCCCTTAGGAGAATTGCTCAGAGTATAGTACAAGCGGCAGATGCCAGTCCTGACTGGCATGAATTGGAAAAAGGCAAAAAAAATATGTAGGAAATGGGCTTTGCTGAGGGACAATACAGGAAAAGAGATTTGGCCAGAATGCGATACTTTTGATTTCAATACTCTAAATGCATTCAGATCTAGAATTAAGCCCAGCCATATTCCTTATTGCTGGGCAGAATTAGCCAGGTCTAAAGACCTCATTAGGGAAAAGGAGCAAGCTAAGATAGAGGATCCACCTATAGAAACTCAGCCTAGGGTGAGAATCATGCCCCCCCTGTTAAATAAACCAGTCCCAGAAGACAAAATAGTGAGTTAGACTATATCCTATCACACTATATCCTATCATCTGGAAGCAAGCCATCATTTAGGTCTGACCCCCCAAATGGTGATCGGGACCATCAAATCCATAGTGGACAGCCACAACCCATTCTAGGGGGACATGATCCAACATTATTAAAATTAAAAGGGCCAGGTTGAGCCCTTCTCACAGATGGGCCATAGATTGCGACTGTCCGTGGCTATGGTCCATGTTTTTTGTTGGAGAGCTCGATCATTCGATTAGGGGCTGAAGCTGCCTTGGAGGGGTGGTGGAATAAGGGGAAGCTACAAGCCAGGTTGAGGGGAACCACATCTCCCTTCCTGGGATTGGTCTTTTCCCCCCAAGACGACTGAAGTGGTGGTCCAAAATGGCCACCCCGAAGGGGAAAACTCAGCTGGACTAAGATTTGTGCAGGAGTGAAGAAAGAGGTGGATAACATCTGAACTGGGACAATTGGGCGAAACAACTAAACAAAAGTACCCCGGGATTAAGGTAACATCGAACTTAGAAAAGACAAGTGAGCAGCGGAAATACAAAGGGACAAGAAAAAAATAAGAAAATAATTTTGATAGATAAGCAGGGCTTCAAACCAGGAAAGGAAGAAGCTGGAACAAAAGACTTAATTAAATTGGACTAAAATGTTTTGGCAATAAAAAGGCATAAAATAAAGCTGGACTAATAATAATAATAATAATAATAATAATAATAATAATAATAATAATAATAA
>BLBF01000019.1:19648835-19680196 GCA_015471245.1 Laticauda colubrina
AACAACAACAACAACAACAACAACAACAACAACAACAACAACAACAACAACAAATTGGAGACTGGATTGTGCTGGAATATTGAGGTTTGAAAAACCTTAAATAATAAAATAGGGAAAAAAGGTGAGAACTTTGTATAACAGAGAGCACCATCTTTTGACAAATAACTTAAACTCAAACAAAAGGGAAATCATCCTGTTTCTGTATGAACTTATGTCGATATAATATTAAAAATTGAAGCAAAGTAAGAATTTTTAGAAAGTGAAAACAGAGCCAGAATAAAGAAAGAAGCAAGGAAAGACTGCCTGTGGGATTGATTGATGTTTTTGGTATAGACCCTGGGTTGACACAATTGAGAACTTTAGAAAACTTGAAGAAGAAAGAAGGGAAGTAAAAGTGTTTTTTGTGGACTTCAACAATTATAAAATATAAGAATGTGTAATGATGATACCTCTTCAGGAATTAAGAATGGAATTGAAAAATATGAGAGAATTACTACAGGAAAGAGGTGAATCACTTTGCTCTGTGTTAGAAGAAATGGAAAGGGCGATTGAAGAACAAGAAGAAAAAACTTCAGAGGAGGGGAAGTCGACTCAAGGAGAAGCCATTTTAAATAGACAATTTAAAAACAATTTTTTTCATCATTTTACTATTTCCGTGTTTCTTTATTTCTTGCATCTGTTTCTTACTGCCTCTCCTCCCCCTCTTTTTCCCATATTTTTTCTCATTCCAGTTTCTATCCCTCTCTTTTTTGATATCTTCCTTTCCCCTTTTCTGCTGCAACTTTCTACATCTCCTGATTTCACAGGTATTCCCTTTTAATTATCTTCTTAAATCTCAACTTTTTAGCCTTCCTTCTTTCTCCTTGTCTTTGTATTAATTGTTTTTTCAGAGATAATGGTTGATGAATTAAAAGGGGGATTCTGCAGGTTGACAAGGGGTAACAAGAATATATTTTCAATTTAAAAATACTTAGAAAATAGGGTAATATAGATTATTAATGGAGGGATATATACTGATAACTCTTATTAGATGAATTTACATTTTTATTTTTATCTTTAAAAGAAAAGTTAAGGTCTATTGAAGAAATTATAATAATTGAAATGAATGTGAAGATGTTTAAAAATGAGGTCAATATCAGTGACCAGGAATTAAATAGTCAATCTTTCCCTTTTATTTTTTGAAATTAGAAATAAAATTAAGGGGGGAAATATATTGCAGAATCCAAATGAAAAGATGTAATAATTATTATTGTAATTACTTAAAAATAAAGGTTTATTGGAAAATTAAGATGAGGGAATAAAGGTATATTTTAATCACTGAGGAGTCACACTCAAAGCAGTAAAAAGGGGGGAAACCTATGCTTATTTCTTTTTCTTTTGTGTTAAAACTTGTATTAATCTAGAATTTACAGAAAGAATGTGTGATGGAAAGAAAATATGACAGATTAAAGAACTATTTAAATTAATAAGCTAATACAGACTATTAAAAGGAAGGAGAGACATTGGTAACTTTTTTTTTCATTAGGCAAACATATATTGTTAACTTTTGTTTTTAAAATAAATATCAAAGGATTATATTTGAAATAATTGAAATGAAACTAAAGGTTGTTTGGATTGAGATTAATCTAAGAGACTAGGATTAAAATGCTTGTTTCTCTCCTTTCTGAAAATTTGGAATGGAAAAGGTAATAATAGAATTAAGTATGCATATATGAATGTATAACTATTGTCATATTTGTAGGTAAAAGTGATGACCCGGAAATATGTTGTCCACTAAAAAGAGCTTTTTGTTTTTATGTGAAAAACTGAATAAAATTTGTTTTTTAAAAAATTAAAAGCCTGTCCTTTTAACAAAAGATGAGCTATTGAAGCTGTTTGAGAAAACCATTGAAATAGCCAAATGTCCCAGCATTACAGCACCAGGACAGGTGGCCCCAACATTAGTAGCCTGGCCAATTAGGCAGCCAGACTGGAACTACAGTGATGCAAATTATTGGGAATGAATACACAAAATCCAAAGAAAATCTGCTAGAAGCCATAGAAGAGATAGGAAAGAAACCCTTGAACTGGTCAGAATTCCAAAGAACCACCCAGAGAGAGAGAAAAAACCCAGATGCCTTTTGGGT
Source organism: Laticauda colubrina (assembly GCA_015471245.1). Lineage (NCBI taxonomy): Eukaryota > Metazoa > Chordata > Lepidosauria > Squamata > Elapidae > Laticauda > Laticauda colubrina. The sequence goes on from BLBF01000019.1 coordinate 19,650,962, forward strand.
CTGCCTCACAGAGGCAGGTAGCTTATGCCCATCTGGATCTCAGCTGCCCTAAAGACCAAAGAATTTTATCCTCTACATTCATTGACCAGCCATCCGGTGACATTCACAGTCATTTCCATCTCAAATTGGTTGTCATTATAAATAGCAGAGCAGACCAATTACGTCTATGATCAGAGGGAAAAACTGAAGGAAGAAGAGAATGAAAGAAAGGAGGAAGACAGGGAAAGGAGAAGGAGAATGGAAAGGAAAGAGGAGCTCCAAGTCTTTGCTGCCCTACATAGGAACCCTAGACAATTAAATTGCCACTTTCACCAGAATGAATCTAGATATGGGCGGTACAAAAATGGAGAATACTCATGAGATACTGACAGCATGAGATACTTACATTGCTACAAGTGTGGGAGGGAGGTCTACAAGAGATTTGAATGTCCTGACGACAATCCATGCCACCAATATCAGGAAAAACTGCCCACTGCCCTTTTCCCTAGGGATACCCCACCCTGATATCAAGACAGGTGGAATTCTGGACCCCCCCAAAAGGGGTCGTACATTGAAAACCCACAGGCTATGTGACTAGATGAAGGACAAACTGAATTCAAAGCCATCTTCACCAACCTCAGCATTCCCTTAAGGACAGAAGGAGAACCTATGATTGATATTTCCATAGGAGAAGAACCTACAGCTGCTTGATAGACATGGAAGCCACCTTGTCAGCCTTCAAGATTTTAGCCTTCAAGACTTTCTCCCTTTCCTTTGCATCTTTCAGCTGTCATAAGCAAGGAGGGGAGGAGGGGGAATAGTTGTGGGAAGTGAGCTGGAGGTGTTACAAAGTAGAACTGTATAAACTGGGGGGGGGCAGTACATTCTTGCTTAGGTTTCTGTTTCTTGCTTAGCTTTCTATTCTCTGCGCAGCTGCAAACCTTTATCAAAATATGCCAAGGTCCACGGCCAGAAGTGTCATCACTATCTGAACATGTCCACATGATGACATTCACAACTTTTAATTGGAAGAACCATTTGAACTATTGGGGGTGGGAACATTGCCATCACTTTGTATATGTGATCTACATGCCTATTTTCTCCGATTCAGAATTCTTTTGTTGCTACCACTTGACTTCCAGTAAAAGATATCTTTTCTCTAATTAAAAGAGTCTAAGTATTTCTTTCTTTGATTTTGAATGGAGCACCAGCTGACATTATTCTGAATCTCACCTTACCAGCCCACCCAGAGAGATGACACAATTTCTTCTGAGGGGGTCTGAATACCATGTCAACTCCAGCCAGTGGCCAAGAAGATCTGGGAGCCACTGGAGGGCAAGATTTGCTGCTGCTAGAGGAAGAAAGGGAAGCTGAATTGTTAGCAAAGCTAAATCTTGAAGAGAAATCAGCTGTAAAACCCAAATGGTCCTTGGGAGTCGGCTGGAAGGATCCTGAAGAAAAGCCTCCCGCAGGAGTTACCACTACCCATCGGCATGGAAGAGAGGAGTCATGGCAAGAGAGGGAAAGGAAAAACTTTTTATTAAATCAAGCCAAGCACCTCATAGATGAAGCCCTCGGAGAGCCTCATGCTGAACAAAGATATGAGGAGGAGGAGGGGGAAGCAGTCCCAGGCAGAAGATGCAGAGCAGCCACCCCCATAAATCAAGCTGAGCTAGCGCCACAGACAGCAGCAGCCCTGGGGCCCCCAGCGGGAGCAGTAATAGCCGGAAGACGTAGAACTCCAAAGTTGCCTCCATTGGAAGTAAAATATGGGGGGGATCCCAAGAAGTTGGGATTTTTCCTGGCAAAAGTTTGGAACTATATGGAGGAATACGGAGGGTATTTTCCCTCAGAAGCAGCCGAAGTCAGATGTGTTACCAGGGCTGTGGAGGGAACAGCTGCAAAATAGATGGTGATTTGCATAATGATAACGCCTCCCAGCTGATGAATTATGACATTTATGACTGCACTGCGGGCCAGATTTGAAGACCCACTTGCTGAATGTAAGGCCAGGATTAGAATGAAGACCATAAATCAGGGACGGAGATCAGTGGCCGACTACACCCAGGAATTTAGAGAGCTGGCGTGTCATATTCGAGGCTGGTCCCAGGTAGCCCTGATAGAAATGTTTAAAGATGGCTTAAATGAGGATGTATACCAGAGCTGCATTGCCAGAAGAGACCCCAATGATCTGCAGATGTGGTACATGCTGGCAGCGGAGGTGGAAATTGATCTAACCTGCAACAGGTGCTGGGGGGGTCTGGTTGGAGCAAGTCTTCCCCCCCTCAGCCACGAGAAGCCTTCAAACGCAAAAGGGAAGGATGGTGGCGAGACTCAAGACCACTGCCTATTTCTGATGTGGGAAGGAAAGTCACTGGGCTGCCAACTGCCAGGTCAAGCTGGAACCGAAGGGGGTGCCAGGAGGAGGGGGAAAATTTGAAAAAACCCCAACGAAGCCTCATGAAATGGCGCTTAAAGTGGAGGAGGTTGTAGAGATCGCCCCTCCAAAAGGAGAGGAGCTGGGAACTCCGACCTCCTGTGAAGAGAGTGAATTCGATTCGGAAGACAACTCTATGGTAAGTCCAAACAAGGGCCCTATGACCATTCCAGTGAAGTTAAGGGTACCCACATCAGGAGCCAAAGGGAAAATGCTGGCCTTGCTAGACTCTGGGTGCACAAGGTGCGTAGTCAACACAAAAGTAGTAGAGAAAATGGGCTTAAGACTAAAAACCTTGAAAACGCCCATGGCCTTTTGCCAATTGAATGGATCAGTAGCGGGAGGCGGCCCTGCCCACTTCATAACGGAATCCATAGAAATGACAATGGGGAAGCATAGAGAGACTTTGCATTTTATTGTGGCCCCTGGAATGGAATGGCCTCTAATACTGGGATTGCCCTGGCTCCAGAAATGGAACCCCCACGTCGATTGGAGGAGGGGGTTATTGCACATACGTACTGATCAGCGGCTGGAAGGGGAGGGGTGATCTAAACTGAAACTCAAAAATCCCACTGAGCTGGCCTCCACGGGTATTGAGAAACTGAAGGGGGAGGATAAAATCCCAGAGGAATATTGGGACTTAAAGGAAGTATTCAGTGAGAAGGCTTCGGATGAACTCCCTCCTCATCGTTCAACAGACTGTAGTATTGAAATTTTACCAGGGGTGAAACTGCCAAAACCGAAGCTGTACTCGATGACACTGCAAAAATTAGAAGAGCTGTAATCATTTATCAATAAGAATTTGGAACGTGATTTCATCCAACCTGCTAGACCCCATTGTTGTTCCGTGAAAAGAAAGATGGCTCCCTTCACTTATGTGTTGATTACAGAAACCTGAACGCTATTTCCATGGAAAATGTGTACTACCTCCCCTTGATGAAGGACATGTTGACCCACCTGGCTAAAGGGAAAATTTTAAGGAAGCTCGACTTGAGAGAAGCATACTACCAGATTCGAATTAAGGGAGAGGATGAATGGAAAACCACTTTCAACTGCTCAATGGGTTGTTTCCAATTCAATTATGGGGGACCCAACAGTATTCATTTGGCCTACAGGGGGGCCCAACAGTATTCATGCAAATGATCAATCAGGTGTTACATGAACATTTATACAAAGGGGTTTTGGTTTACCTTGATAATATCCTTATCTACACAGAGACTCGAGAGGAACATGTGAAGCTAATGCGGTCAGTGTTGGAAAAACTCCGAGCCGCTAAGCTGTATGCAAAATTGTCCAAGTGTGAATTCCATCAGGACAAAATTGATTATTTGGGTTATTGCATCTCGCATGAGGGCATAGAAATGGATCCTGGGAAGGTTCGTGCCATGTTGGAATGGGTCCCTCCAAGCACCAGGAAACAACTTCAGAGTTTCTTGGGATTCGCAAACTTTTACCGACAATTTATCCCAGCTTTTGCAAAGATAGCACTGCCTATCATAAACCTCCTAAAAACCAAAGGGGAGGTGAAACCAAAGCCTAGTAAGCCACTGGAGTGGTCCATGGAATGTCAAGCTGCCTTTGAAAAGCTGAAACGACTGTTTGCTGCTGAATCAGTACTCAAGCACCCGGACATGGATACTCCTTTTGTGATCCAAGCCAATGCGAGTGACGTAGCAGTTGGAGCGGTGTTACTGCAAGCAAATGAGAAGGGGATTTTACAACCATGTGCATACACTTCCCGTAAATTATCTGAAACCGAAAGGAGATGGACCTTCTGGGAAAAAGAAGCTTTTGCGGTTTGCTGGGCCTTGTTAACTTGGAGACATTTCTTGGAAGGAGCAAAACATCCATTTGAGGTGTGGACTGATCATAAAAATTTGGAGGCTTTGAAAACACTCTGGAAGCTGTCCCCCAAACAAATTCACTGGGCGCAATACTTTAAACGCTTTAATTTTTCATTGAAATACATTCCAGGGAGGAGGAATTTCATGGTGGATGCTCTATCTAGACTACCTCAATACAATAGTGCTCGCCAGGAAGTGGTACGGCTGATTGTCCCAACCAACCAGTTGGCAGCACCGGTGGTTACCAGAGCCCAAAAGAATAAGAGGGAAGTTGATGTATTGAATGATTTGACTGCACAATTAAGAGAGGCTCTAAAACTTGATGATTGGTTCCTGGCTCACTCAAATAATTGTTTGGTTAGAGATGGATTGGCATGGGTGGGTGCCAAATTATATGTGCCAGAGAAACTGGCACAAACTGAGGAGCCTAATATAACAGCAAGCTCATGACTCTAAAGCGGCTGGTCATTTTGGATTCGTGAAAACTTTACACTTGGTTAAATGGCAATTTCGGTGGCCTACTTTGAAGAAGGACATTGAAACCTATGTAGCTAGTTGTTCTATTTGTGCCTCAGCCAAACGACCTCCTGATAAGCCAGCAGGCTTGCTACAAAATGTGGCTAGACCAACAGTTCCACGGAAAGAAATCTCTATGGACTTTATAGTGGAATTACCTGAAAGTGGGGGAAAAACAGTCATTTAAGTGGTAGCTGATTTGTTTTCCAAACAAGTACATTTCATACCTTGTTTGAAGATCCCATCTGCAAAAACATTGGCTAACCTGTTTATTTTACATATCTACAGGTAACATGGGGTTACTGAATGCATAATCTCAGACAGGGGTGTCCAATTCACTTCAAACTTTTGGAAAGAGTTCCTGAAGTTATTGGGTTCCATCCAGGGCTTAAGCTCCACCCACCAACCACAAACCAATGGGGCTTGTGAGAGAACTAATGCATTATTGGAACAATATGTTAGATGTTATAAATTATCAGCAAGATAATTGGGCTGACTTATTGCCATTTGCTGAGGTGGCATATAACAATTCCGTACATAGTAGTACTGGGTTTACTCCATTTAAAGTGGCATCAGGGCAAGACTTTGTACCCATACCCGAACTTCCAGATGAGAAGCCTAACATTCAGTCATTAGATGAATGGATAACACAACTCCAGCTTACCTGGCCGGTTACTCGTAAAACATTAGATGATGCACATCAAGCTCGTAAGAAATTTGCAGACAAAAAGAGATCTCCACAAAAACCATATAAGGTGGTCGACAAAGTCTTTTTATCTACCAGATATTTGCAAAATCACCCAAAAGTCAAAAAAGCTTGGCCCTAAGTACGCTGGGCCTTTCTCAATTGAAGAAATTGTGAAACCTGTGGCAGTCCAATTAAAATTACCAAAAACTCTTCAACGGATTCACCCAGTCTTCAACGCTAGTCTGTTGAAACCTAAACATACTTCCGAGTTGAGACCGACCCAGATTGATCCTCCTGTACCATTGCTAATTGAAGGTGAACAACATTTTGAAGTTAAAGAAATTTTGGATTCCTGGAAACGGAGGGGTCAACTCCAATATTTGGTTGCTTGGAAACATTTTCCTTCTTCCCAAGCTGAGTGGGTCAATGAAAAGGATATTAGAGCTCCTACACTGGTCAAGGCATTATGGACTAAATATCCTGATAAACCCCAAAACTATCAATATTTCAATGTTACCTGTATATTGACTATTATCTTCTATGTTTTCTTTTCTTTTTCTATGAGGGCCGAATGTCAGCCTTCAAGACTTTAGCCTTCAAGACCTTCTCCCTTTCCTTTCAATCTTTCGGCTGACATAAGTAAGGAGGGGAGGAGGAGGGATAGTTGTGGGAAGTGAGCTGGAGATGTTACAAAGTAGAACTGTATAAACTGTGGGGGGTAGTACATTCTTGCTTAAGGCCCTGTCACACTGGCCAACGGATGCAAAACGTTTGTAAAAAGGATACAGCGGACGAGAAAAATGTTTCATCCATTATTATCCGCTCTCAAAAGGGGCAAAAATTTGCATAACCAGAGCAGACAACATGGAAAGGAACGGACAGGGGGAGGACGCAGGGCAGATGAAAAGCGGATGCTCCATGGAAGCCTAGCGGATGGAAGCGGATGGGAGCAGATGGCACATCCGCAAGGCTTCTGGGGGAGTGCAGCAAAGCGGACGCGGAATGGAAAGAGCGGATGCAGAGCGGACGCCGAGCGGATGAAGCGGATGCAGAGCAGAAGCCTAGCGGATGCCTAGCGGATGCCTAGTGGATGCCTAGCGGATTCCTAGCAGATGCCTAGCGTTCACTGCGCATGCGGGGAGGATGCATTGCGTCAGCCCCGCGGATATAAAGGGAAGCAGCTCCCAAGCAGGTCAACATTCAGAGGAAAGACCTGCTTCCAGACACATCGCCTGCCTGCCTGCCTGCCTGCCAGCCTGCCTGCCTGCCTGCCAGCCTGCCTGCCAGCCAGCAACCCCACCACCATGGGGAAGAAGAGAAAGCCTCAGCCATCTGCTGCCAGCCCTGGCAAGAGGGACAGGGCCACGCTCCCACCCCCTGGCCCTCACTCTGCTTCTGCTGGGGCTCCTGCAGCATGGGCTCACTCTTCTGGGGCTGGGGCTTCTGCTGCTTCTGCTTCTGGAGGAGCTGATGATGATGCTTCTGGCAGTGGTGCTTCTGCTGGTGCTTACTCTGCTGAAGCTGCTTCTGGCAATGATTCTGCTGGTGCTTACTCTGCTGGCGCTGCTCCTCGTCCTGCTGGTCCTGCTCATGCTCCTGGTCCTGCTTGTGCTCCTGGTCCTACTTGTGCTCCTGGTCCTGCTGGTCCTGCTCGTACTCCTGGTCCTGCTGGTGCTGCTGCTGGTACTGCTGGTGGTGGTGGTGGTGTGGAGGAGCAATCTGGAAGCCCCTAAAACCTGGAATCCCCTCTGATGAGGGCCCATGTGGTCCTGCCAAGGGGAGGAAGAGGCAGATGTGAGTACGGGAGAGGAGGCAATACAACATCGAGGAGGAACATGAGGATGAGGTGCTGGAGTGGCTGAGAGAGAATGAGTATCTATGGCGGAAGGGACACAGGCTCTTTTGGGACACCAAAAGGAAGCAGGCTGCTTGGAGAGAGAAGGCGGAGAGCCTGGGCTACACTTCAGAGGTGCTCCTTGGCTGGTGGAAGCACATGCACACCTGGTACGGGAAGCTGCACCTCAAGAAATCTGGCCAGGCCACGGTTAAGCTGACGGACAGAGAGAACTACGTCATGGCCAAGTGCAGCTTCCTGGAGGGTGAGATCCGCCACCAAGGAGCATCCCCTCTCACAACCCTCTCTCTCAGGCAGCCTGCTGAGAGCCAGTCCTCTTCCGGCAGAGAGTCAGCTCCTGTCTCCAGGCAGGTGTCTGTGGAGCGTGCCACAACGGAGAACCCTCCGACAGCTGTACTAACCATGGCGGAGCATGTGGAGGAGCCCCTGACGCAGTGGGAGAAAGGAGACGGCACTTCCAACACAGTCCGACCTGCATCCACCCCCAGCTCCACCTCCACAGAAAGGCAGAGAGCCAGACAGGAGGGGCAGAGCCACACTGTCCTGCTGGAGATAAGAGACACCATCAGGAGCAGCGTAAATCTCCTCTCTCAGCTGGTACACACCGACTCCTCATCCTCCAACCGCAAGCCCTTCCTCACCTATGTGAACCAGACCCTCATGGACATGGCGGAACCCCAGTACCAGGTGGTGAAGGACAGGATCACCGATCTGCTTCACAACCCTCCAGATCCAGATGAACCTGCTCCCACCCACTCCAGGTTGGCTCCTCCACCCCAGGTGATGTCACTCCCATTCCAAGGCTTTCCACAGGCCTTCACCTACCAGGGCTACACTACCAGGAGGTCCAGCAGCACAGGCAGCAGCCCTTCCCAGTCCAGGCACAGGTTCATCGGATGCCACCATTGCCACCGGTTCCCCTGATGCCACCGATGCCATCTACGCCACTGCTGCCACCGATGCCACCGATACCACCGATGCCACCGACGCCAGCCCTCACCCAGCTGCAGACCAGACAACTCCACTACACTGCTCATTCCTCCACCCCACAGCCAAGCCCGGCCTCAGTACATCTGTCATCGGTACTGGGGCTGACACCCCATGTCATGGAGGAAGGGGCCCTCAACATCACGGGGCTGAGCCAGCTGTCTGACAGCTTCCTCAACACACCATCTCCTGTTGTCCTCTCGGGGCCAGGCACCCCAGTGGCGCTTCAGACCAGCACTCCAGCAGCAGCCACCTCTACAGCACCTGGACTCTTCACCCCTGAGGCTGGGCACACCTCCAAGTGACCAAGAGGAATGCCAGAGACTGGGTGGCTACCTGTTGACTTTATTTGGACACTTGACTTGGGTCATTTTTCTTTTGCAGCTTGTTATTAATAAAGATTATCTTTGCTTCACACACTTGCTTCATTTATTTTAGTAAATAAAGTCTTGGTGGAAACTTTTAGAAATTGTTTAAGCCTTTGCATGCTTGTGGGATGGGTAAGGATAGCTGTGGGATGGGCAGGGATACCTTTGGGATGGGAAATAGCTGTGGGATGGGCAAGGATACCTTTGGGATGGGTAATAGCTGTGGGATGGGCAGAGATACCTTTGGGATGGGTAATAGCTTTGGGATAGGCAGGGATACCTGTGGGATGGGTAATAGCTGTGGGATGGGCAGGGATACCATTGGGATGGGTAATAGCTGTGGGATAGATAAACCTCCACTGCAAGCATAGTGGGACTGTGTGGTCCACCCTCCCATGTGCCACACCTATGGCCCTTTATTATCAAAAATAATGTAATCATTCATCAACACATGTCAACATAAACACAACTCTTTATTAAATGCCCTGTTCATTGTAGACCCACCCAACATACATGGCCCAATCTCATCCGTGTGATGAGACAGGCTGAAGGAAGCATCCATTAATCATCTGTCATCCTGTCTTGCCACTCCACTGCTCCAGCTGGAGAGTTGCACCAGTGTTTCAGGGGGTTGCGCTGCTTCTTCCCTTCACATGAGGCTCTGTTGGGGCCTTGCACATCCTCAGTGTCTATCAGGTTTTGCCCTTGCCTCCATTCCCCAGGCTCCATGTCCCCATTGCTTTGTTGGAGGTCCACGAGCCTGTTCTGCAAGACTGGGTAGCAGGTGCGCATGAGATTGTGCAGGATGCAGCAAGCTTCCACGATGTTCCTCACGGTCTCTGGGCGATGCTGCATGGTGGTTAGAAGTACCTAGAACCTGTTGGCCAGGATGCCAAAGGCGTTCTCCACCACCCGCCTTGCCCTGGAAAGCCTGTGGTTGAAGATCCTCTCTTCACGGATGAGGCATCTGGAGGTGTAGGGCTTCATGAGGTAGGTTCTGAGGGAGAAGGCATCTTCTCCCACGATGAAGTAGGGCACATCTTGCATGTCGTTGGGCAGGGGGTCTGGATCTGGGAAGCCCATGATGAGGTTGAGTTCCAGCCCCTCCTTGATGTCCCTGGCGTTGTATACCTGGGCATCTGAAGCTTAGACGTTGCCTGAAGCATCGATGCACATGAACTTGTAGTCAGCATCGACCATGGCGAAGAGGATGATGCTGAAGAAGCCCTTGTAGTTGTGATAAGTGGACCCCTACTTGACTGGAGCTTTGCAGGCCACGTGCTTCCCATCTATGTCTCCAACGGTGTGGGGGAAGTTCCACTTCTGATACCACTACTCTGCAACTTTCTTCCAGCCTTCTTCAGTGGAGGGGCACTGGAGGAGCCCCTCGAGGTATTCTTCGATGATGGCCTGCACCACTTCTCTAACCACAATGCTGATGGTGTTGTGTGGCACCCTCCAGCCATACTGCATGCTCCTGTACATGGTCCCTGAGGCCAGGTGGCGCAGAGTCAGTGCCACCTTGAGCCCAGGATCCAGGCTGGGCCAGAAGTTGGTGCTCTGCTTGGTCAACCTGGTTGTCAGCCACTCCACAACTTCATCAAACATGGCTGGAGGCATTCTCATGAAGTTCTGGAATGCACGAGGGTCTTCGTTCCTCAGCTCCACCATCAGCTTGTTGTACAGTCCGTACTCTGATCTTCTCACGATCCATCTTTGGACCCAGATGCTTCTTGGCCGCCTCCTTTTCTTCCCGTAGAATAGTTGAAAGAGCCTTTAGATGGCTTCGTACTGTTGTGGAACGATGGTGGCTACCAAAAGGACTGTGTTATGATCCATGGTGGACAGGACTGGATGCTGTGGAAGAGCAAGAGCCAGATGAAGACTGCAGAGGTCTGCACAGCAGGGCTGCTGGACTGAAAGTGAGATCCAGGTGAGTTGCTCCCCCTTTTTATAGGCAATATAGGTTTTCCACTAGGTGTCCTTTTGCATCCTCTAGACATCCTCTTGACATCCTTAATATCCGAGATAGGTCTCCTCTCCAAACGTTTTTTCCATTTTAAATGCTTTCTTTGCGAGCTGCATCCGCTTTCATCCTTTCTCCGTCCGTGCCACTAATGGTGCATGTCCGTTCCACATCTGTTTTGCTTCCTCCCTGTGTCCGCTTTCCACTGGAGCGGATTTGAGTTGCGTGGATGCGCAGTGGATGCCTAGCGGTTTTAGCAGATGCATAACAGATGCCGACGGATGCAGAATGGATGTTCCCCATATGCGTTGCCGATGCAGAATGGACGCGTTGGATACATTTTCCGCTCAAAATGTTTTGAGCAGCTCAAAACTTTTTGAGCGGATGGAACCTCAGTCGACGGATGCTGGACGGATAGAGAGGATTAAAAACGGATGCAGTGAGTACAGAACGGATGCATCGCGTTAACCAACGGATGGCAAGTGTTTCTCTCCGTTTTACATCCTCTTTCCATCCATTGGTGCAGTGTGACATGGGCTTTAGGTTTCTGTTTCTTGCTTAGCTTTCTATTCTCTGCACAGCTGCAAACCTTTATCAAAATATGCCAAGGTCAACGGCCAGAAGAGTCATCACTACATGATGACATTCACAACTTTTAATTGGGAGAACTATTTGAACTGTTGGGGGTGGGAACATTGCCATCACTTTGTATATGTGATTTACACACCTATTTTCTCAGATTCAGAATTCTTTTGTTGCTACCACTTGACTTCCAGTTAAAAATATCTTTTCTCTAATTAAAAGAGTCTAAGCATTTCTTTCTTGGATTTTGAATTAAGCACCAGCTGACACACCTCTTCTCTCATCACAACAACCCCCTTTAAGGGAGCATGACTTGGAACCACAGATAACATAATGAGTGTGGGAGGAAAAATTATTCCCTGTTGGAGGTCTGAGATCACTGCCGATATCTTTGCTTCTGGAAATCCAATTGGATCTAAACCGTCCCGAAGAGACAGTGAAAGTGAAGAGCGCATCCTGTTAATCCCAGGGATACCGCAAAGTCCCTGGTAGATCCAGGAGAAGCTCTTTTTGCCAGCGGCAAACAGGAGCCATTAAAGCTGCTGAAGTTGGGGCAGCTCCGAAACGGAAGAGAACAGAAAGAGAGATTGTGCCGGTTTGGTGATAATTTTTTCTTTATTCTAAGATCTGAAAGGACACCCTAAGAAAAAGAAAGAATCTGTAAAAGTTTTGACAGAAGTGATTAAGCGGTGATTTTAAACAGGAATGTTTTTCTCATTGCTGGATTTTCTATACATGATCTTATATTTTGAAACTGGACTTTTTTTTTCCCCATTAATTTTCTTTCTCCTTTTTGATTTTGCAACATTTCAGGCTAGAGACTCCCTTTTAGCTATTTCTCTTTTTAAATATCTTTTTCTTTTTTTTCTTATTAATCCTTATTATGTTTTGTTGGGAAAGGATGGAGAAAGTGAAAGCAAAGAAACTTTGTAACACTGCCAACTAGAGGCTTGGAAATATTCTATTTCTCTTGTGACCAGACAAAGCTGAGAAAGAAAGAACTGAGACTTTTTTTTTTTTTTCCTCAAGGATATTGCTATTTGATAAGATAGAGGGAAGAGCATGGGAGACTATTATTGTAGGTGCTCTTTTGGGTTTCTATCAACAGCTGGAGCCTGGTGTTGAAATTTATAGGAAAAGAAAGATGATAAGTCTGTGGAGAAGAGTGCTATAATAAGAGCCTTGGATAATTAAACAAAGTGCAATTTGTCTTTTTTTTTTTTTTCCAAAACTGCGCTACCCCTTCTCAACAGTTTATTTTTTGAAATAAGTTAAATTTTTATGCTTGCTTTTTATTTTATAATAAAATAATTATTTTTTAAGGGAGTTGCCTTTTTTTCTTTTTTTTCTCTTTCTGCCTTGTTGGCATTTTTGTTTTTCCATCTACCTCCCATACTGATTTTTTCTTTTTCTTTTTTTATCTTCTTGGCCTTTTTTTTCCCTCCTCTTCTTTTATGCAGCCTTTTATATTTGAGACCTTTGGATTAAGGTGTTGAAGAACCTGAAGAATTTTTCCTTTTTTTAAAGCTTTTTATTCCTCACTTTTCTGTCTTCTTTGGTATTTTACAACTTTTTCTCTTTTTTGTGTGTTTATGGTCTTTTTCTCTATGTTTGAATTTTTACTGTTATTTACTCAACCAATTGGATTAAGGTATACAAGAACCTGAAGAAATTTTTCTTTTTCTTTTTTTTCCTTTTTTATCATTATTACTATTTGGCTATTTATCATTATTACTATTTCCTCCTACTATTCTTATTTGGAATTGCAATTGGTTATTTCATAATTGGATTAAGGTCTAGAAGAACCTGAAGATTTTGAATTGTTTGAAATGAGTAGGAAACTAACAGCTCCTGGTTTCTCAACTTCCACTTCCTCCTCTCCACCATCTGGAGGACAAAGTTCAATACAGACAATGTTATAGCAAGAGAAAGAACAAATGAAAAATCGACCCTGCAGATGATTTTGTAAGGAATTCAAAACATTCAAACAAGATCTGAGAATATTGAAAAGAGAATTGAGAACATCAAACAAAGAACAGAGAACATTGAACAAACAACAGGGAAAACCGATGAAAAAGTGGAGAACATCCAACAAGTGATGATGAAGTATGATGAGAGACTACTGAAAATTGAAGAAGATAAACAAAGAGATAAGAAGATTGGAGACACTTATAACAGATTAATGGTGGTTGAACAAGATAAAAGTGGCATGTTGCAATGGGAGATGGATAGATCAGAATTCTACCTTAGATTTCAAAACATAGAGGAAGAAAAAGGACAAAATCTAGCTGAGTTAATGATAGAAATATTGGTAGAAACTTTGGAATATCTGAAGAGAAGATGATAGATGGAATAGATGAGGTCTATCGAGTTTTCACAAGATACGCAATGAGAAATAGACTATAAAGAGAAGTTCACATTAGATTTACAAAGAAAGCCATTAAAATGCAAATATTGCAAGTGGCAAGAGAAAAAACATTGAAATATAAAGATAAGGAGATTGTGGTTTTGAGAAGAGAGAGATGAGTGAGAATACCAATTTTTGACTAAATTGCTACTGAAGAAAGAGGTGAATTATAGATGGCTGATTCCAGAAGGTTTGATGTTCACATGGCAAGAACAGAGATACAGAATTGACTCAGTTGAGAAAGCTGAATCATTTTACACAGAATTTTTCAGAGGGAAAGAGGAAGAGGCAGAAAAATAATTTCTTCCTGTAATGGTATTTTCTCATTCTTCCAATTTTTAGCAAATACAATCCTAGCCGCTGTTAATACATTTACAATCAAATATTTCAAGTCTTTATTATATGTATCAGGTAAAATTCCCAATAAAAAAATCTCTGGTTTCAAATCTATGTGTTTCTTTGTCATTTTTTCCAACCACATGTGAATTTTAGTCCAATATTTTCTGGCATCCTCACAAGTCCACCACATATGATAGTATGAGCCAGGTATCTGATGACATTTCCAACATTTTTCAGATTTGTTCTTGAACATTCTTGCTATTCTTGTCGGGGGGAAGTGCCACCTGTAAAACATCTTATACAAGTTTTCTTTATATGCTGTTGACATTGTCATTTTATAATTTTGAGACCACAATTTTTGCCATTCCTCTAAATCAATCCCATATCCAAAATTCTTCCCCCAAGCAATCATAGTTTCTTTCACTTGTTCTTCCTCTAACTTAAATCCCAATAAATAACCATATAATTTTTTAATTACTTTCTCATCAGTACCCATCAATATCTTATCTAAATCAGTCTGTTTATCATAGAATCCTTCCATTTTAAAATCTTCATCATATCTTGAGTGTATTTGCGCATATGAAAACCAATTCATCCTTATACCTTGTTCCTCTAAGTTTTGAATCGATTTGAGAGTAATTTTGAACACTTTGGAATACTATGAGGCACATCCTGAAAAACAAATGGCTTTGATATTTCTAGATGCACAGAAGGCATTTGATAATGTGAATTGGCGATTCATGTTATTATTGTTGGAACAGATGGGCATTACTAGAAAATTTATCCAAGCAATAGAAGCCATATATCATGAGCAAACGGAAAAGGTAATGATAGAGGGAGACCTGACAGACTCTATTGACATAAGAAAAGGAACAAAGCAAGGGTGCCCAGTGTCACCTTTGTTGTTTGTGTTAACTTTGGAAGTACTAAAGAGAAATATTAGAGATGAAAAGAACATAAAAGGGATGAAAATTAAAAAGGAAGAATTTAAGTTGCAAGCATTCACAGATGACCTGGTTTTTATCTTAGAAGATCCACGAGAAACAGCACCAAAATTGACAGAAAAGATAGAGACATATGATAAGGTGGCTGGTTTGAAAATAAATAAAAATAAGACAAAGATTTTGACAAAGAACATGCTATCTAGACAAAAGGAAGAACTGGCAGACTTATTGAAAATTCAGGTCACGAATAAGATCAAATACTTGGGGATATATTTGACAGCAAGATGCAGTACATTAAAAATGAATAATTATGTCAAACTCAAACAGAAGATAGAACTAGATTTGGTGAAATGGGAAAAATTACAACTGTCATTAATAGGGAGAATATCAACAATCAAGATGAATATATTACCCAGAATTTTATATTTGTTTCAAACAATTCCAGTTTGGCTTGGAAAAGATTATTTTGAAGATCTAAATAAAATTGTGTTGAAATATATATGGCAAAGTAAGAAAGCAAGAATAAAGTTAAAACTTTTGCAAGATGCTAGAATAAGAGATGGATTTGGTTTGTCTAATTGGGAATTGTATTACCAAGCTACAAATTTGATGTGGGTTAACGAATGGATAACATTAAGAAATTCTAGATTGTTGACATTAGAAGGTCATGATTTGTTGTTGGGGTGGCATGCTTTTTTATGGTACAAAGGAACTAAAATACAGGGGTATTTTAGAAGACATTATATATGGGAGTCTCTATGGTTAAATTAAAAATTAAAGATTAAAGAATAATCTTTTATTCTTTAAATTAAAGAATAAAGATTAAAAGACAATGTTATTTAAAAATTCCAGTCTGGCTATTGACTATTGAAGCATTTTCTTATCCTATAATATATAAAAAGGAACAAACAGTTAGATATGGTGAAATATTGAATGAAAAGGGTGAACTTAAATTTATACAAAAACTAGAGGAACAAGGTATAAAGATGAATTGGTTTTCATACGCACAAATACATTCAAGGTATGGTAAAGATTCCAAAACAGAAGGTTTTTATGATAAACCGACTGATTTAGATAAGTTTTTGGCAGGTATTGATGAAAAGGTGATTAAAAAATTGTATGGATATTGATTAGAAATTAAACTAGAAGAAGAACAAATTAAAGAAACTATGATTGCTTGGGGGAAGAATTTTGGATATGGGATTGACCTAGAGAAATGGCAAAAATGGTGGTCTCAAAATTATAAAATGACAATGTTTACAATATATAAAGAAAATTTGTATAAGATGTTTTACAGGTGGCATTTTTCCCCGATAAGAATAGCAAGAATGTTCAAGAATAAATCCGAAAAATGTTGGAAATGTCATCAGACACCTGTCTTATATTACCATATGTGGTGGACTTGTGTGGATGCTAAAAAATACTGGATTAAAATCCACACATGGTTGGAAAAAATGACAAAAAAAACATATACATTTGAAACCAGATATATTTTTATTGGCAATTTTACCTGAAATATATAGTAAAGATTTGAAATACCTGATTGTAAATGTATTAACAGCAGCTAGGATTGTATTTGCTAAAAACTGGAAAAATGAGAAAATACCATCACAGGAGGAAATTATTAAGAAAATATTGGAATGTGCTGAAATGAGTAGATTGACATTTGAAATTAGAGAGCAAGAAGATAAACAATTTTATAAAATTTGGGATCTATTCTATCAATGGTTAGATAATAAAATATTGTAACAAAATATGTAGATTTTTAGAAAATACTAAATATATAAAGAAGTATTTTTTTTCTTATATCTACAAAATGATTTTAGGATAGATTTGGGATGATAATATGAATTGTCACAAAATAAATTGAGTAAAATAAGTTTATTTCTTAAAGCATGAATGAATAAGTATAGTCAAATGATTGATTAATAATGATATTAATGCATTTAATGTTGGATTGAAAATACGAGATCATATATAATTGTAATTGAAGACTACCAAATGGAAGCACAAAAAAATTTGTAAACCAACATATATGTACATATATGGAAGATGGCTTGAAGTTTTTATGTTTTGTTTATTTATGTTTGTTTTAAAAACCAATAAAAATTCTTTTAAAAAAAATAATTCACAAAGGATATCCAGATAGAATTAGGTCCCTTCTCACTCACCCATGTTTTCACAGTGTGACTACAATCTCCCTTGTCCCTTCTGGGCAGAAATTTACTCTGCAAATTGGGAGCTACTATTACTTGCAGCCAAACAGGACTGACCCTACACATTCCAACTAAACGCCTGCAGCTGGCTGTATTAAGCAAGGAGCAATTACATGCTGATCTATTCTCCTTACTATCCTCCCTATGGGGATGGGATAACACTGAGGTTGGGTTTCTTAAAGGCCACTAAAAATCCAAGTTAAAGATGCCCCCCCACATTCCCCAATACAAAATCCCAGTTGAGGCTGTCAGACCCATTAGGAAATTAATAGCAGCATACCCATTGCAAGGAGTAATTAGGAAGTGTACCTCCTCTTGCAACACACCTATTTTCCAGTGAAGAAATCAAAGACAGATAGTAAAGGAAACCCAGTCTTCAGATTTGTCCATGATCTATGCCTCATTAATGATCACATGATCCCCAGAGCTCCCGTCATTCCCAGTCCAGCCACTATAAGCACGGAGGTTCCAGCCTTTGCCACCCATTTTTCAGTCATTAACCTATGCTCAGCTTTTTTCAACATTCCCATCAATCTTTCCTCCCAATATCTCTTTGCTTTCACCTGGGAAGACCAGCAGTACACCTGTACCCACTTGCCACAAAGTTATAGAGTCCCCAACCCTATTCTCACAAATACTTAAAGCAGACCTCTCCACTATTTCCCTTCTAGGAGGGTCAACATTAATTCAGTATGTTGACGATCTCCTATTAGCTTCTGACTCTGAACTTGCCTACAAAACTGACATCTTACATTTACAAAGAGCATTAGCAGAGTGGGGACATAAAGCCTCCCCTTAAAGCTGCAATACCTACAATGAGTAGTCACCTACTTAGGCTATATCATTGCTTCAGGTATTAGGTTACTCACCTTGAGCCCTGTACAAACCATATTAGGCATGAAGCTGCCTCTCATGAAATGCCTTATGCAAGCCCTACTGGGTGTGCTAAGTTTTTGCCACCCATGGATCCCCTCCTTTGGGGAATTAGCCTCTTAACCAGCTCACAACAAAAATGATACCTGATCCATGAGCTGGTCCAAATCCTTAGATTACACACTTCAATCAAAAAAAGCTCTAGGTTTCCCCGACTACAAGAAACACTTCACACTCTTCATTCATGAACAGTGAGGCATTGCCTCAGGGGTTCTCACCCAAAGGCTTGGACCTGCACATCATCTCGTAGCCTATTACTCTGTCACCTTAGACCCAGTGGCTCAAGGATCTGTGCCCTGCTTAAGAGTGGTAGCAGTCATGGTAGAAATAGTGAAAAGATCAAAGAATCTGGTCCTGGGTCATCCACTCACATTAAAAGTCCTCCATGAGGTTTTTGTGATCCTCCTTAAATCGCAGACCCACAGCAATGCTTGGCTCAGTATAAGGATGAATTATTTATCTCAGACCACATAACCTTTGAAAGAAGTACTACTCTAAATCCAGCCACTCTCTTACCAACAGTACAGGTGGAAGAAGGTCTTCATGACTGTCTCCACCTAGTCCACAAAGTGACATTACTATGATCTGGTCTTGTTGACACACCACTCAATTACCCAGACATGGAGCTTTTCAAAGATGGCTCATCTTACATTCACAAGGAACAAGAGTAGCAGATGCAGATGTAGTTTCCTTACATGAGATCATTTGGGCCTCTCCCCTCCCACTGTCTCACAGCACTCAAACGGCAGAATTAATAGCCCTAACAGAAGCCTGCACAGCCGCAAGGGACCGGTCTACCTGCATTTACACAGATTCAAAATATGCCTTTGGAGTATGTCATGCCATGGGAGCGCTGTGAAAACAATGGGGATTCCTAACTTCAGCAGGGCAAAACATTGCCCATGTGGCCCTGGTTTCCAACCTATTAGAGGCCATTAAACTTCTCAGAGTCATAGCTATTATCCACTGTAAGGATCACAAAAATGATGATAACACAATCACAAAAGGAAATCAGTATTCAAATGCCACAGCTAAATGGGTGGTCATGCAACCCCTCCCTCACCACATCATGGCACCAACACTAGAAACATTTCTTGACATTTCCTACAAAGATTTCTTAGAAACTGAAGAAACAGAGACATGACAAAAGAGGCTTGGCACTGTTTTTAAAGACAAGTTTTGGACAGTGCCAGATGACAGACCTATAGCACCATGTCACTTGTTATGTCTCATCTGCCAGACACTACATGCAAAAAGCCACTGTTGGACCCAGGCAATAGTAGATTCCATTAGAAGAGTATGGTATGCACCTGGCACATACAGTGAAGCCACAAGAAAAGCCAGCAACAGCAAAACCTGCCAGGCTAACAATATGACTTCCAGAAAGGTTACCCACGAAGGTGGTAGGCCCTGGGCCCAACACAAAATTATACAACAACTGTATGAAAACAATCACAGAAAAACACAAATTCTCACAGCCACAAATTTCAAAATATAAAAACAACATAAAATTTGCTTACAAGTAAACTCACAAAATTACACAACAGCAACACCATATGAAAACAATCACAGAAAAACACAAATGCTCACAGCCACAAATATTCCAAAATAAAAAGGAGCAACTTACCCAAAATCAAGCAAAGGCAGGCAGGCAGATTCAGTTGCTCGCAAGCTCACAGACAGCTCTACCTTTCTGTGAAAATAGAAGCTTCAGTCCTCGGAATCTGGGAAAGCAACAGCCCGACCATTCAACTCTGCTGTCAAGCTTCCTGGTACTTCTGCTTGTAGCACTGAGCTCCTTGGCTTTTGAAATCACTTACTTTGACTAACAGATAACAGATAATCCAGCACTCTTGGATCTCCCGTTTGGCAGCCAGAGAGAAGCCGCCATTTCAAAAGCCAAGCAGCTCAGTACTATAAGAAGACTTGCCACCTGGGAAGCCATTGGCAAGAGGCCTCTCTATTCAGCCAGCATTTCAGATGCTGCGGAAAGTTCCGGTAAGTGTGGGACGCAGCTGGGAAGAGCAGCAAGCGGCCAGGATGAGGGGCCTACCTGCCAGACAGAGCAGGAAGCTCTGGTGAGTGCAGCAAGTGGCCGAGATCAGTAGGAAGCAGTTGGGACAGTTGGAAGCAACTGGGACAAGCAGGAAGTGGTTGGGATGAGCAGGAAGCAGCCAGGACAAGGGACCTACCTGTTGGAAAGAAGGGAAGCTCCAGTGAATGATGAGAAAGCTCAAGGGCAGCGACAGGGCAGGGGTGAAAGGTGAGCTCCAGGGCAGTGGCAGCACTTATGGAGGGAGGGTGGATGTCCTGGGGCTGCACATGCACACCACAGAAGCAGTCTCAGCCCCAGTGCAGTGTCTCCCCTGAGGGCCTGGTAGGCTTCAGGGATGGTGAGGGGGAAGCTAGCTAGGCTGCAGCCAGTGCCACCACCTGACATGGAACCATGCCTGCAGCAAAACCAGCCAGGCAAGCTCTGGGGATGGGAGGGCAGCTAGGGATGAACAGGAAGTGGCCAGGACAGCAGGAAGTGGCCAGGATGAGTGGCCTGCTTCCCAGACAGCGCAGGAAGCAACGGGAAATGCGAGAACTTATGAGAAGCAGTGCGGGTAAGGCAGGGGAGTATGGCGGAGCCACAGGCTGCAAGGAAGGGAGTAGGGAAGGCAGGTGGGGATGGTCAGGGAATAGTTGGCCAGACCACAGGTCTGGCCAATCAGTTGGGCTGCAGGAGGCAGGCACTGGCAGGCAGGAGAGAAGCCACACAGTATGTGCTGCTATGCTGAGGAGGTGAGATAAGTAGTGGCAGAGTGGGACAGGGCAAGAGGGCAAGGTGGGGGAGCGGCAAATGACAGATGGGAGTGAGCGGTGACTGGGCGACAGGGTTGGCAGGAGCAGGGCCAGCCAGAAGTAGTATTTACCAGTTCTACAAACCACTTAAATTTTTCACAATCAGTTCTCCCAAACTGGGCCAAATCAGCTGAATACCATATCTGTTTTCATCAAATGGGCCACACCAAAGTGTGTGGGATGGAGGGGCCATGGCTGATTGGCCAGGCCGAACATTGGCTGAGGAGAAAAGCTAGCAGTGAATCATGGAGGCAAAACCCTGGCAGAGAAGCAGGCATGGCCAAGGGTAGGAGCCGAAAAGTCTCATTCTGGGTCATAGCAAACATTCTTTTCCAACAACCCAAGAGACAACTCTAGATTGGTCAACACAAAAATCAGATTACTATGTGCTCTGCAACCAAAGATAGAGAAGCTCTATACAGTCAGTAAAAACAAGAACAGGGACTGGCTGTGACTCAGATCATTAACTTCTTGTTGCAAAATTTAGGATTAAATTGAAGAAAGTAGGGAAAAGCATTAGGCCACTCAGATATGAACTAAATCATATCCCTGATACAGTAGAAGTGACAAATAAATTTAAGGTATTAGATTCTTCAGAATGCCTGAAGAACTATTGATGGAGATTGCAACATTGTACAAGAGGTAACAACTAAAACCATTCCAAGGAAAAAGAAATGCAAAAAAGCAAAATGGCTGTCTGAGAAGCTTTACAAATAGCTGAGGGAAAAAGGGAAGCAAAAGGCAAGGAAGAAAGAGAAAAACACACCCAATTGAATGCAGAATAACTAGAAGAGATAAGAATGTCTTCTTAAATGAACAATGCAAAGAAACAGAAGAAAACAATAGAATAGGGAAGATCAGAGATCTCTTTAAGAAAATTGGAGAAATAAAGGAAATGTTTCATGCAAAGATGGGCATGATAAAGGACCAAGATGGCAGGGACCTAACAGATGCAGAAGAGATTAAGAAGAGGTGGCAAAATTATGCAGAAAAACTGTACAAGAAAGAGCTTAACATCCCTGATAACCACAATGAGGTGATCACTGACCTTGAGCCAGACCTTGTGTAATATGAAGTGAAATGGGCCTTAGGAAGACTGAGAAATAACAAAGTTAGTGAAGGTGACAGTGTTCCAATTGGGCTATTCAAAATCTTAAATGACAATGCAATAAAAGTGCTACACTCAATTTGCCAGCAAATTTGGAAAACTCAACAGTGGCCACAGGATTGGAAAAGGTCAGTTTATATTCCAATTCCAAAGAAGGGCAATGCCAAAGAATGTTCAAACTATCGCACCATTGCACTCATTTCACATGCTGGTAAAGTTATGCTCAAAATCCTACAAGCTAGGTTCCAGCAATATGTGAATCAAGAACTACCAGAAGAACAGGCAGGATTTCGGAGAGGCAGAGTAACTAGAGATCAAATTGTCAACATATACTGGATCATGGAGAAAGCTAGGGAGTTCCAGAAAAACATCAACTTCTGCTTCATTGACTATGCTAAAGCCTTTGCTTGTGTGGCTCACAACAAATTGTGGCAAGTTCTTAAAAGTGATGGGAGTACCAGACCATCCTATTTGTCTCTTGAGAAACCTATATATGGGTCAAGAAGCAACAGTGAGAACTGGACACGTGTTATGATAAGCCAGTGGCCTGCAAAGCTAGCAGCAGAGTTGGACAGTGGGAAGGAACATGGGCCAGTCCAGGAGTCTGAGGATGGCTCAAACGAGGAATCTACATTCAACACAGAGATGGGGCCAGGACCATCTGAGAGCTATGTGCCCATTCCAGAGCCTCCAGAATCTGAAATCAGTGAGGCAGAGGAACAGGAGGAGCCTGTTCCCAGTGCATGCTTGCGGAGAGCTGCCACAAGGCAAGAACAGTTAAAACAAAAGGGGCAACTCTGGAGTAAGGAGATGATTGACCCTTTCCATAAGACATAAAAGGAGGAGCAAAGGGACATGAGCCTTTACAGGAAGTAACTTTGTTTGTTCTGGTCGCTTTAAATACTGAAGCTCTGAATTGACTTTGTGTTCTGTTTGGCTTTGTACAGCTAATTGGCAATTTAGTCATTGGCAGCATTTCAAGGGAGATAAAGGTGGGTGCTTATCAGCCTCATCCCGAAAGACTATGGCAGACTTCTGTTGGAGTATTCATAAACTGTCTGGGACTCATTTTGGGCTGTGAATGCACATAATTCAGAGTCATTGAATTAAAAACAAATGTTTTTGGGAAAAGTGTGTGATTGTTACTGTCTCAAAACTGTTGGTTGGAACAGTTTGCTTCATGCCCAAACAAACAAACATTTAAATAAGGATGGAGCAGCTTCTTGCGGAGAATGCTTGGCTTACTCAACAGATGGCTTACCAACAGCTCATGCCATCACCCATGTTTTTTCAACATATCTTCCGGCTGCACAGTCTATCTGATTGGGTCATTTCAGACAGGGGGGCTCAATTTACAGCCCAATTCTGGAAAGGGCTGATGCTGGCCTTGGATGTGAAAATCTGCCTGTCATCAGCACATCATCTGGAAACTGACAGTGGAACTGAGAAAGCCATTGGGATCCTGGAGCAATACCTGCGCTGCTTTGTGAACTAGCAACAAGACAATTGGTTGGATTATTTGGCAGTAGTAGAGTTCACATTCAACAATTCACAACATGCAAACAACCTCCACGCAAACAACCACTTTATTGGCTAATGTGGTATATCATCCTCAGTTCTTTTCCCCTCACGCAACTCAACTCTCCAGTTCTGGTGGCTAATGACTATCTGTTGCAGGCCATCCATCAATTGGTGTGATGTATCTGGAGAAAGCCAAAGAAGACTATAAAAGAATAGCGGACCGCTCTTGGCGGGTGCTGCTGCCGTTGGCTGTAGGGGATTGGGTATGGTTGTTCACCAGGCACCTTCCATCAGACCAGCCAGTCAGAAAGCTAGACCACTGGTACCTTGGCCCATTCCCTGTTCAGACGGTTATTAACCCAGTCACCTACTGCCTGACATTGCCACATTCGATGCATGTTCATTTGGTCTTCCAAAGATCCCTCCTTGTTCCAGAATGGCCAGCCTGTCCATTCTGCCAACCTATCCATCCCCAGACAGCACCACATAACAGAGATGGACCACATGAATATGAGGTTGCCAGCATTCAGGACTCCTGGTGGCTGAAAGTATGGTTCCAATGTCTAATTGAGTGGAAGGGTTATCGACCAGAGGATTTCACTTGGGAGAATGCAACTTCCATGCATGTACCTGCTTTGGTGAAAGCATTCCATGACCAATTTCCTTCATGCCCGCATCTGGATCACCCCAGGGAATGACCCTGCAGTGAGGGATAGTGTTGTGGTACGCTGGTGGCCTGCAGAGTTGGCAGCAGAATCAGACAGTGGGGAGGAACATGGGCCAATCCTAGAGTCTGGGGAAGGCTCAGATGAGGGATCTGCATCCAACACATGTGATTGTTACCATCTCAGGAAGCCTTGATCAGAACAACATGGAACCACTGATTAATTGAAAAAGGTGTTTGGCAAGGCTGAATACTGTCACCCTGCCTATTTAATTTATTTGCAGATACATGACAAAGGCGGGGCTAGATGAATCACAAGTTGGAATTAAGATTGCCAGGAGAAATATCAACAACCTCAGATATGCAGATGATACTACTCTAATGGCAGAAAGAGTATCTTGATGCAGGTGAAGGAGGAAAGTGCAAAAGTTGGCTTGAAACTCAACATTAAGAAAACTAAGATCATGGCATCTGGCCCTCTCAATTCCTGGCAAATAGATGGGCAAGAAATGAAGGTAATGACAGATTTTATTTTTCTGGGCTCCAAGATCACTGTAGGGGACTACAGCCAAGAAATTAAAAGATCCTTGCTCCTGGGGAGGAAAGCTATGGCAAATCTAGACAGCATACTGAAAAGGAGAGATATCACCCTGTCAACAAAAGTGCATATAGTCAAGACTATGGTTTTGCTAATTGCAATGTATGGCTGTGAAAGTTGGACTATAAGGAAGGCTGAGCGCCAAAAATTGAGGCCTTTGAACTATGGTGCTGGAGAAGATTCCTGCGAATCCCAGTCAATCCTAGAATAGATCAACCCTGACTGCTCTTTGGAAGGCCAGATCCTGAAGGTGAAACACAAATATTTTGGCCACCTATGAGAAGGAAGAATTCCCTGGAGAAGAGCCTAAGGCTGGAGGACTGAGGGCAAAAGAAGAAGGGGACCACAGAGAATGAGGTGGCTGGATGGAGTCACTGAAGCAGTCTGTAGGAGTTTAAATGGACTCTGGGGGATGGTAGAGGACAGGAAGGCTTGGAGGAACATTGTCCATGGGGTCGCAGTGAGTTGGACATAACTAACAACAATAGCATATACTGAGAGACCTTACTAGTTTGAATATCAGACTTCAGCCTAGATAGATAAAAAAATTATTGTGAGACAAGCTGCTTTAACTCTTTCTGTAGCTCAAGTGATAATCATTACAGAGATCAAAAACACTAGTATGAGAAAAAAAATCAAGAACATCAAGAAAACAAATCTTAGGAAAGTCTCTAAAAATAAAGATAAGGAATATAAACCTTGTTTTTGTAGGAGAAAATACCATGAGCAAATTGTCCTAAACAATTCACTTTCATTTTCAACCTGTTACCAAAATGGGGAGAAAGCCTTCTGTCTGTGTACTTTCTGTGTCTAAGAAGAGTCTGGATTTTAGATTTCATGTTTGGTCATGACAGCTGTCCTTTAAAGCCCTATCATATATTTACCAAAAGAGAAACTGAAATAGTATCATCTCCTAAAAGAAATCAAATTCAGTGAAACTGCAATGAACCACTCACTCTCCAGACATTTCATATTTCATCCCATTTAATGTTGTTACCTCTATATTTATATTCTCTTCTTCAAGACCCAAAGCATCACAAAGCTACTCAAAATCACCAGACAGTATAAATCCAATAAAAACAAACCCATCACCTGAAAAAAAAATACATGAGCAGAGTTTACATGGATAAACTGCAGTCACAAAAGGACTGAGGGAATAATCTGGATCTGTTTGAATAGATATTTGTATTCATAGTTATGTGTCATGAAAAGCTCTCCTGTGCTAGCATCCAAAAGGCCCTCTGGTATTGCTACCTGTTTTGTCTTCAAAGGTGTCATGCATGAGAGAAATAGTTTTATCTGTCTGTTAAAAATATATAATTTGTCAACTCAAGTCAATAATCTTACCTACTACTTTTATTTATTTTTCCCCACAACAACCTTGTGAAGTAGGTTGAGGTGAGAGAGAGAGAGGATGACTGGCTCAGTCACCTAGTTAACTTCATGTCTAAGGAAGGTTTAAAACACACAGTCTCCAGCTTTCTGGGCCAGTACCTTAATCATGACACCAAACTAGCTCTCAAATGTGTTCACTTAACTCAGAAACCCTGAAGACCCCCAATTTTAGGATTTCATCTGTCAGCTTTGTAATTCAGAGTCAGGTTGGAGCAGAATAAATATCACACCTGGAGGAAAGGTACTTGGAAGGCAGTATTTGGCCAAGATGGGTATTTCACAACACCCAAATTCAGTCCCTGTTAAATTCTGGGCTGGGAGCCAGGACAGTGAGGGAGGTCGACATCAACCCTGGAAACTCTAAAATACAAACAGCCAAACAAACAAGCCCCCAACTAACAAGGTTATGGTGGATGACAAGGAAGAGGAAGAGCTAGTCCGCCAGTTTGCTACCCTTTGCTACACCAGAAGACCAAGATATGATACTAATGAAGATTGAAACAATTGATCAAATATTGAGGTCGGCAACTACTGCAAACAGAAAGCTTGAATGTTTTGCTTCCTTCTGGCAGCTACTCTATGGAATTGCTATCAAGCCTGGCTTCTGAAAGCATAGTCTAAAGCAGCGGTCCCCAATCTTTCCAGCTTGGCAGCCCAGCATGAGAGGAGCAAGGATGGAATGTTTCCATGCAAGTGGCCTGTGCGCACACACAGCTCCAGTTATGCAATTGTTGGGCCCATGCACCTGCCGCTTGTGTGGCCTGGTTCCAAAACAATCATGGACTGTGACTGGTAGTGGACTGTGGCCCAGGGATTAGGGACCTTTAGTACAGAGATAAAATGTTGATGTCAACTCATAAAACATTACTATGTCTGTTTTAGTAGTTGCCATTAAAAAAAAAAAGGGGGGGGGGAGGAAGGAAACCTGGAAGAGCTTTTGCCTGTGAATATATTTAATTGGAGAATATGAATAATGACAGCCAGCCTGTGAACATGCTCAATTGGAGAATCTGGTTTATAAGACACTCAGGGGAAAGAGGGAAACAGGGTCATAGGTGACTGTAAATTACGTATGTCAGAGTTGACTTCATACAGGGCAGTACCAGTATGTCGCCTCTAAATAATCATTTGAAGCTTATTGAAGTTTGCCTCGAGAATCATGATTTAATTAGAGCAATTGCTGGAATCCTGATAGCAAGCCAACTCTCATAATAAATCAATTACCGGGGTCCTGGATCCCGGCTCTCCGATTGCTCCCCAACATCTGGGTACATGGAGAGAAACTCAGGTAGCCATGGCAGAGATCAGGTTATCAGAAGGAGAAACAGACTTGGCCTCCAGCAAGAAGCAAACAGAAGCTGATAGCATAATTAAAGCTGGAGGTCAGTCCTCCTTGAATTCTGAAGTAGAGAAAGCTGCTCCAGTGGAGGAAAGAAAACTAGATAAGTACTGGTGGGAAAAGAAAATTCCTAAAGCCTCTGAGGCTGAATTTCCCCATCCCCAGGTCTAAAAAAGGAGAATGCCCTTGAGTGAACTGGGAAGAGTGGATTGGATGTGGCATTGGGCTCAGGCCAGGGCCCCAAAGTCCCTGACGGAATCCCTAGGGAGATCCATGGAGCAACTGGGGGAGGAATTTGACCGGGTCACCCACAAGAAGAAAAAGGAATCCAAAGCTGCAGCCAGTGCCTCCTCCATGCAGCAGGCAGCCCCCTCCCCCTGTGTGAACTAGAGCCAGGGAAGAAGGCCAACCATCTCAAGCACAGGCTTACAGGGGGCGACAGGAGGAAGAAGTGATGTTCAATGAACTGCCCCAGTTCAGGGGGAATATTGATGGGGACCCAGACTAGCTAGCTCTATTTCTTGACTCCCTGAGAACACTATGGACACCTCTACCCCTTCTCTAGAGCTATTTCTGAGGTTGGAGGGAGAAGCAAGAGGATGGCTAGCAACCCTCCACAAGAGAAGGCCCCTCCAACTGCAGGATGTAGATGACTTCCTGTGACTGCTAGAGGCCAGATTTGAGGAGATAGAGGAGGACCTGTACATGGAAGATGAGCTCAACAGCCTAAAGCAGGAAGAGCTACCCATTATCAGAGGCATTTTGGGTAAAGAGTAGGAACATCTAGGCCAATCGCCTTATAGCAAGATTCCATACAGAAAATCCAATGAAGCCTGGGGGGTTCACGACCCTAAATTCTATATCTGCACTCAATTTGTTTTTGCTTTATACAGGTCATCTTCAAGAAGAGGAGCCGAATGTCAACTCATAAAACATTCCTACCCTGTTTTAATAGTTGCCATAAAAAAGGGGAAAAGCGAAGGTACATTCCCACTCTTATCTTTAAAAAATTGTAACTAAAATACCAGAGCTTTTGCCCACGAATATATTTCATTGGAGAATGTGAATGATGATACCCAGCCTGTGAATGTGCTCAACTGGAAAATCTGGTTTATGAGACACCCAGGAGGAGGGAGAAAAAACAGGGTCACAGATTATTGTAAATTACATATGCCAGAGTTGGCTTCATACAGGGCAGTATCAGTATGTCGCCTCTAATGAATCCTTTGAAGTTTATTGAAGTTAGCTCAAGAATCATTATTTAATTAGAGAATTTCTGGACTCCTGACAATTGTTGCATAAGCTGCACTGGTTGTTGGTCTGTTTCCATGTCCAATTCAAGGTATTGATCATTACATTATGGCATGGCTACAAGGGTATCTGAGCCTCAATCTAATGGGACTGGCTCATTCTACTTGTTCAGCAAAAGAGGCTTACTTTGGATCCCATATGTGAAAGAAGATTAGATTAGAAGATTAGAATACTTTATTGGCCAACACACACAAGAAATTTGTCTTGGTGTAAATACTCTCCGTATACATAAAGAAAAGGTCCTTTCATTAAGAATCAAGAATCATAAAGTACAACACTTAATGATAGTCATAGGGTACAACAAACAATCAAATCATACTAGGAAACAATCAATTTAAATCGTAAGTGTTAAGCCTGGGTTCCCCAACCAGGGTTAGGTAAACAAGCTAAA
>BLBF01000019.1:19680206-19733177 GCA_015471245.1 Laticauda colubrina
ACATACAAGCTTAGCTCACTCATTTATCTGTGTGCCTATCTGACTAATGCTGCACATTCTGTTTAGCTTGTCTACCTAACCCTGGTTGGGGAATCCAGGCTTAACACCTACAATCACAAGTGGGAGGGGATGGGTGATAAGAAGTGATGAGAAGTTTAATAGTAATAGTAATGTACACTTTGTAAATAGTTGAACAGTGTTGAGGGAATTATTTGTTTAGCAGAGTGATGGCTTTTGGAGAAAAACTGTTCTTGTGTCTAGTTGTTCTGTACTGCAGTGCTCTATAGTGTCGTTTTGAGGGAAGGAGTTGAAACAATTTATGTCCAGGATGTGAGGGATCTGTAAATATTTTCACAGCTGTCTTTTTGATTCATGCAGTATACAGGTCCTCGATTGAAGGCAGGTAGGTAGTTATTGTTTTTTCTGCAGTCTTAATTATCCTCTGAAGTCTGTGTCTGTGTGGGTTGCAGAACCAAACCAGGCAATTATAGGGGTGCAGATGATAGACTCAATAATTTCTCTGTAGAACTGTATCAGCAGTTCCTTGGGCAATTTGAGCTTTCTGAGTTGGCGCAGAAAGAACATTCTTTATTATGCTTTTTTTATGGCGTTTTTGATGTTAGGTGTCCATTTTGGGTCATGTGATATAGTAGAACCTAGAAATTTAAAGGTCTCTACTGTTGATACTATGTTGTCTAGTATTGTAAGAGGTGGTAGTAAGGGAGGGTTTCTTCTAAAGTCTTTGAGTGTGTTCAGTTCCAGATTGTTCTGGTTACACCATGAGGCAAGTTGTATAACCTCCTGTTTGTATGCAGATTCATCGTTGTCTAGAATGAGACCAATGTTGTGTCATCAGCAAACTTCAGTATTTTAACAGATGGATTGTTTGAGATGCAGTCATTGGTATATAGAGAGAAGTGGAGGTAGCACACAGCTGCGGTATCTGCTATCCCGCATCAGATGGGCGTCTCATGATAGGGAGCGAAAGAGAAAGAAACGACAGGAGACGAAGTTTCTCGGGATGAGTGCACCCAGAATGTCTTGGCACACGCTCTTTTATTATGCTCATTCAAAAGGGGGTGATTGTTTATTCAGAGACTAGGTCAAGCCCAGGTCAGACAGGATACACAGGATTTACAATAGCTCAAACAAGGTAAGATACCAGGTCAGACAGGATGGCAAGATTTATAATTTGATCAGGATATTCCTTCTTCACAAAGCTGCATGCCAGACAGTGTAATCTCAATGTAAATAGGCTATTTCTACAGAGGTTTAGCTCCTTGTCTCTGTACGTGCCCTGTAAAAGGTCACTGAGGAGACAGAAGCTCAATGATTACACCTGAATGATACAATGTTGCAAATGCCTGAATGATACATAGTTGCAATGATACACAGTTGCAAACACATGAATGATACATAGTTACAACACACAGCCTTGGGGGGGCGGGCTGTGCTGATTGTACAGGTATAGGAAGTGATTCTGTCTAGTTTCACCTGCTGCTTACTGTCTGTTAGGAAGCTTATGATCCACTTACAAGTGTGTTCAGGTACCACTAATTGGTTTAATTTACTTATAAGAGTGTCTGGAGTGATGCTATTGAATGCTGAACTGAAGTCTACAAAGAGGAACCTTGCATAGGTATTTGGAGATTCAAGGTGTCGTAGGATGCAATGCAGAGCCATGTTAACAGCATCATCTGTCTATCTATTTGCTCAGTATGAAACTGCATAGGATCTAACAGCCGATCCATGGTGGTTTTCAGGGGGACAGCAAAGCCTTTCAAAGATTTTCATAGCTACAGATGTTAGAGCAACTGGTCTGTAGTCCTTCAGTTCCTTGATGGAGGGCTTCTTTGGCACTGAGATGATGGTAGAACATTTGAAGCAGGAAGGAACATAGCACATCTCTAGTGATCTGTTGAAGATTTGGGTGAAGATGGGGGCCAATTGGTCAGCACAGACTTTTAAGCAAGAAGGAGTTATCTTTTCTGGCCCTGGTGCTTTTCCTGGCTTCTGTCTGTGTAATAGATCTTGCACTTTTTTTTTTTGTGATCACCAGAGGTTGTGGATTGGATTGTTGGCCAATTGTAGGAAGCTTGGCTGTTGTCAGTGTGTTTGAGATGTGGGTTGTGGAGATAGGTGGCTGTAGTTTCTTTTCAAATCTGCAGGCTAGTGGGTCTAAGAGAAGATCCTTTTTGCAGTCTTCCATTGGGATATTCTTTTCCTGGAGGTTGGGCCAGCCCCCAATCTCCTGGCCTTCTGGAAGAACCTTAAACCTAGTTCTTCTGGCTGGGTTGGAATCCCAATAAGGCGCTCTATATTGAGAGTGCTGGGATAGAGAAAAGATCTCCATCACGATGCTACCTGTCCTCATGGTTTTTACTCTTTATTTACTCTTTCTAAATTTTAATTATTATTTTAAAAGATAATCTTATCATTCCACCCAGAATAGCTGGAATGGTGAGATGGATGAAATATTATATATTAAATAAATAAAATAATAAATAAATAAATGTAGTTTGGATCAAATTTAGAGAGAGTCAGAATATCCTCATTTGATCCAGAGATTCACCTCTCCTGCTTCAGAAACTCAGAACCTTAGCATTTGTTATCAACTCTTTAGGAACAGTTGGCTTAATCTAGCCAATGTTTAAACTCCTAGGAGGTAATTATAATCAATGTTTCTTTATAAAAGTTAGCAGCATGATATATAGTCTTTCTGTTCAGGCAAGGATAAATTGTCTCAGAAGTTGAAGTCTGCAGTTGTTTGATCAGGAATACACATTATTCTTTTCATTTTTACATAATCAAACACAGTGAGTGATGTACTGTGGATATGTTTAAACAAATGGTGTCTCCCAAGAATTACAAATGGAAGGCAAATTCTAGAGAAAGCAATGGGAATTGCACTTCCAAATATGTATAAACAAAGGTGGTTATAATAGGGTAATATGCATCTTAAAAGATATTGCAATAATACCCTCCATCTTACTCTTCAAGGCAAAATGTTACAAACAGTAGAATGGAGAGCCCAGAGGATGGAGTTCCAGCCCAAAGGATGGAGTTAATTAAAGGCTTATTATTCCAATAATAAATAAACCCATTATTCTCTATCAGAGGTAGAGAACCTGTGGACCTCAGGGTAATACTGAACTAATATTCTCAGCATCTTTTACCTTTAGCTATGTCAGCTTGAAACTCTTAAGGCATACTCAGGAGATTGAAAACTAAATCTTAAAAAGATACCAAAAAACAGGCAGCTTCTTCTAGGCAGCTTTTTAGATTTCCAATCTAGTCAGCAACCTTTTCTTATACTCAATATTTGCATTTGTCACATTGTGTTCAGAACTCTTGTCATAAATATTGCCATGGGTTATATTTTACTCAAAGCAGATTTCTTCTGCTTGTCTGCAAACCTTTCCTGTTCAGATAATTTTTTTAATATTCCCCATCCCCAATCTTTTTTATAACACCTTTATTTTAACTAAACATTACTTTGACAGCCTGGAATCTTTCTGTCCCTGAACACTTACTCTGTTTTCTTATTGCTGACTTAACATTTGAATAGCATAGTGCCTTTCAAGAGTCATCAATATTCCCTTTTCTCATTTTAGTACCTGGAAAGCTTAAATAACTCAGGCTAATGAGATTCTATTTTGCTGACATTATAATTTTTAAAAAAATTCAGCTCAGTACTAATAGTCAATTCCTCATCTTATTCTGTCCTTTTTTATATTCATTTATGCCTTTAAAAAGATAATTTGCATTTAAATACCCATTTAAATATGTATGTGTACATGAATTTTCTCTCAGAATATAAATTTGTTCGTTGGTGCATAGTGGTTGATGAATAACTACATTCTAATCTGCATCTAAAGCTAACTGATATGAATCAGATCATATTACATCTCCCAAGCCTGCATTTCCTCAGGTTCCCTATGTTGTTTTCATTTTGTATTGTAATAATAATTTATGCATGATCCATAATTCCTAATAAATATGATCATTTTTTTTATTTATCTGTAACTTCCCAGAACTGTGGTCTGAATCTGAAAAGAAAAAAAGAAAACTATACACATTTGGCTGGAAGAACAATTATTTTAAAACAATGATTGCCTCTTCAAACATGGAACAAACTATGATTAAATGCCATTTAATTTTCTACCTACCAACACCATAGAACCAGACTTGCTCCCTCAATTTTCTTTATTGTATTGTTTTCCAGAAACCAGAAAGTCCACTTGCCTCTTAAAAAGCATATTTGGGTCTAAACAGAGAAGCCATCCATACAGGGGGTAGGATCCTACTGGTTCGCACCAGTTCAGTAGAACCAGTTATTAATAGTCTTGGTAGTTCGAAAAACTGGTAAAATGGGCCCTTGGCTGGCCCTGCTCCTTTCCGCCCGCTCCTCCATTCCTGGCCCAGTTTTTCATTATTGCACATGTGCTACATTGCACGCATAAGCAACAATTTGGAACAAATTCTCCCCCACTTGCCCCTCAGTTTCTGGCCTAGTAATTCATTATTATGCATGCGCGACATTGCATGCATGCACGACAATCAGGGACAGCATTATCCCCTGCTGCCAACCCCGCTCCGCCCACACCTTGGCCCAATTCTCAGCCCAGTCAGCCATTATTTCACATGTGCAACATCGTGCGCATGCGTGACAATCGCTGACATTCTCCCCCGCCCGCCCCATTCTGCCTCACCACTACTTGTAGCACATGCTTCCCACATTTTCCTACCCATCGGCATTGCTCCAAGCAGCAGCAGTAGCAGCGCCAGCCAGCCAGCCATCGCTGCCTGCCTTCTGCCACTCTGCTTGATCTGGGTGAGGGCAAGCCCCAGTCGCCACTGCTGCTAGCTGCCCTCACCTGCCTGGACTGCCTCACCCAGACTGCTTCACCTGGACTGCTTCCCCCAGGCGGCCACCATTATCAAAGATGCAGATCAGTGAGTGAGACCTCCAAGCAAAACCCGGTCGCCTACCTGCTGCCACTGCCAGCCCCAGTTAAATCCCGACAATGACTCCAAGATTGCAGCCGCCCTTGCCAATGCTGCCTGCCTCATCCACTGCCATCTTTTCTCACCCACAGCCCTCCATTGTTGCTGCCTTGGCTTCCACCACCAATTGGTAAGTGAGGAGGCAAAGGCAGCAAGCCCCGCCTGTCACCTACCTTCTCCAGCTGCCGCTGCCACCAACCCCGGTTGACTCCCGGGCCGACCGCCCAGCCATTCTCACCGCAGAAAGTTCCAAGAAGACCAAGGAAGGCCCTGATGTAGCTGGCTAGCCAAGTTGCCTGCCTAATTTTTGGTAAGTTGTTTTTTTAAATTTCTTTATGTATTTATTTATTTTTTTAGTATCTGTTTTGGTTTTTGTAATCATAAAAACAAAAGAGATACAAAAAAAATAAATAAATACATAAATAAAAATTATTTTAATATTATTGTTAGATGTTGATACCTCTGTTTGTTTCTCCTTTGCTTTTTGCTATTAGGAAAAAGCAAAGGAGAAACATAAGTATCAGTATGTAACAATAACAGTAGTGTAACAAAAACATTTTCATTTATGTATGTATTCAGGTTTTCAGTATCTCTATTGTTTGTATGATTAATAAAAACAAAATCTGTACTACAAATATTATTAAACAGTCTTTAAATATTTTAATAATCTTTTTAGTATAGGTTTTGTTTTTATTATTCATAAAAACAGAACAGATGCTGAAAACATTAATAAATACATAAATAAAAATTGTTTTGTTATACTACTGTTATTGTTACATATTGATACTTATGTTTCTCCTTTGCTTTTTCCCAATAGCAAAAAGCAAAGGAGAAATTAACAGAAGTATCAACATGTAACAATAATAGTAAAATATTTTTTATTCATATATTTATTTATTTAGTATCTGTTTTGTTTTTATGAACAAGTATTGTCAGGCAGGACATATATCATTTAGAAAAAAAAAACAAAGGAAAAACAAGCATCAACATGTAACAACAGGAGTGTAACAAAAAATTTAACTAAATTTCTTTGAATTGGCTTATTTCTAATTCTGTTAATATATCAACATGTTTATAACTATCAACCCTCTGTATTTAATTCATACATAGCAATGATCATTCTCTGCCTAATTTCTACCTCTTATCTCTATCCATTTCTGCACATTGTAATTTTTTAATTTCATTTTCATCTATAGGGATCTCTTCATTTTTCCACTGTTGTGCAAACATAATTCTAGCTGCTGTTAACACATGTAAAATTAAATATGTATTGTATTCCCTTTATTTACGTGGGTACCAACAAAAATATTTCTGGTTTTAAAATTTAAATCTATATGTTGCTTTACCATTTTTTGTAACCTTGACACTACATCCTTTTGAAGAGCTGTTTGAGTACTAGCAGAGCCCAATACTGAACTTAATTCATATGTTCCAGTTTTTTAAACTGAGGAATAAATTTCAGAAAAAGAATTCATTATTGCTCTATGAATGTGCCCAACAATTACCGTGCTTCTCACAAAATAAGGCCGGGCCTTATTTTTTTTTGACTCCTGAAAAAATGGCTATGCCATCTTTTCGGGGGTGACTTAATTCCCGCCCTTGCATCCTCAGGAGGGTGGGTGGCAACGGCTTGGATGTTGACCTCGGCATTGGTGGGGCACTTCATATCGGGAGACCTTCTGCCACCATTGCTTTCCCTTCTCCCCATGCTGCTGAGGTGTTTAGAGCAACACCACAGCGTTTGGCACAGTCACGCGCAACTAGCCAGGGGCTTCTCCCCGCAACCGGAGCCCAGCGGAGACACTCGGCTTCTGGTACTCCTGTTGCCACCTCACCTTCGCCTTTGAAGGCAAAGCCAATTCTTTTAAAAACAACGCCCTACTACCAGTACGACAAAGCCTCCCCTGCCCGAGAGGGCAGCCCAACTTCACGTGGGGAGGGGAATCTCCAGGGGCTGCAGCGCAGGATCGGCCCACCCTGGGAGAAGGGCCCAGCCATCATCCTGCCTGGTATCCAGGTATGCAGCAAAAGTACTTCCTAATGGCAAGCCCTCCCCACCATTCCCCCCCCTTTCGCATGTTTAATATAAACCTTAATTTGGGGGGAGGGGCTTAATTTGATTTTATGCCTATAAAACATGCTGGGACTTCCTATTGGGGGAGGCCGTATTGTTGGAGAAACACGGTACATTCTTAAGCTAACTTTAGATGATTTTGTACTATTGTTTTTTTTTGTGCTATATATATCTGTATAAGGCTGTAAAAAGCTTCAGTACATTTTAAGCTGCATTCTAAAAACGTTAGGTGACCAAACATGGGCTTCCCCTGGCTTCTCCCTCTCTCTCTCTCTGCTATAGAGAGAGCATTCCATTAGGGACTGTTGGTCCAGGTAAGTAGTCTTAGCTAGGAAAGATTTTTGTGCCATTACTGGCACAAAATAACAAACTCTTTTGGTTTGTTAATAGTATTTCCATTTTAAGCATTTCTTTTTCATTTAATGAATTGTAATTATTAAAATATCAGCCATTATTTTATATGCACAGTGCAACATCTTTTTTATAGACTGTCATTTTCAAATCCACTTTCAGTTCCATCTCAGTCTTGTCTGGTGAAACTTGTTCCTCTTCAATAACATCTTTTAAACACAAACTAGCTATAGTGTCAGGGACTCTGAAAAGTAATTGAGTATTACTGATCTTCGCTCTTCACCTGCTTTCTTCGCTTACCACTGCCTTCACCACTCTATTTACAATAACAGTCGAGTCCAAACCAATACATTGTTGTTGTTTTTTGCAGTATATTACCAAGATAAAAAGGCAAATGAGTTTGGCCAAAAGAGTCCAAAAGAGTCACAACCACAACCATTGGAGTCTGAGGAAAGCAGTGCCAGCACATCATCCACACTGCAACGAGGGGAAAGCAGCGCCAACACATCATCTACCCTGCAACTAGGGGAAAGCAGTGCCAGCACATCATTGGAAGAACTGAGTTGGACATTTCCTGACTGTTGGACACTTGCAGCAGTACAATTTTAGGGAAAAATATGATGGATTGGAAGTTTCCCAGAAAAAAATAGGTTGCAAGCATTTTAGAAGATTTGAAATTTCAACCAAAGAAAAAAAGTGTCCATGGAGCAAAGGAATGGAAGTATGTCCAAATTGAACCAGCAGGAAAGAGTAAAGAAGTGCAGCAAGCTTCTTTCAGAAAGAAATTGAAGGAACATTTCTCATCTAAGGCTCACAACATTTGTACAGATAAGTTGAAGCAATGCGAGCAGGATATGATAAACAAAGGACTGGAGAGGATAACTGAGCAATATTTGGGTAGTACATGTAGAGTGTTTACTACAGTGTATAGTCTGGCACAAACATGCAGACCATTTTCACACATAGAAGATTTGATTGAACTGCAAATAAAAAAAATGATTTAGATTTAGGAACAGAGCTGCATTCTCATAAAACTGCAGATGCAATAGTAGATTTCATTGCAAAAGACGTTAGGGGTTGATCTTAAACTACAGGCATCTTCCACTGGTTGTTTCAAAGCAAAACAACCCACATGGCCCTTTCCCCTACCACATTCCCAAAGAGGTGAGAAAACCTCAAGGTGTTCTGGTGCAAAGATACAAGTTATAAAATAGCAGTTGTCACAGGCAATAGTGATAAATCGAATTCAACTGAATGGCAGTATCACTTTAAAATAATCAATGCAAAAAGAATACATCAGGAGGGTCCACAAAATATTAAAATCAAAACTGAATTCAGTTTTGAATTCAGTTTTTGAATTGAAACATAATTAAAGCCTTTAATAAATAGCAGTTCCAGTGATACCCTACCCAGCTGGAATCATCAACTAGGCTGTGGCTGAACTGGAAAACCTGGACCGGAAAACATGTAAACTTTTGAATATGTACCACGCTTTACATAGGAATCTTGAATGTAAGATCTATGAATCAAGGCAAGCTGTACATGGTCAAACAAGAGATGACAAGACTGAATATTGACATCTTAAGGCCCTGTCACACTGCCCAACGGATGCAAAACGTTTGTAAAAAGGACACAGCGGACGAGAAAAATGTTCCATCCGTTGTTATCCGCTCTCAAAAAGGGCAAAAATTTGCATAAACAGAGCGGATAACACAGAAAGGACCGGACGGGGGGAGGACGCAGAGCGGATGGAAAGTGGATGCAGAACGGAAGCATCCTTTTGCATCCTCTAGGCATCCCCTAGACATCCTTAATATCCGAGATAGGTCCCCTCTACGAACGTTTTTTCCATATTAAATGCTTTCTTTGCATGCTACATCCGCTTTCATCCTTTCTCCGTCCATGCTACTAACGTTGCGCGCCCGTTCCGTGTCCGTTCCGCTTCCTGCCTGCATCCGTTTACCACTGGAGCGGATGTGAGTTGCGCGGATGCATAGCAGATGCCTAGCGGATATAGCGGATGCATAACGGATGACAATGGATGCAGAACGGATATCCCCCGTATGCCTAGCAGATGCAGAATGGACGCGTTTGATTCATTTTCCACTCAAAAGTTTTGAGCAGCTCAAAACCTTTTGAGCGGATGAAATGTCAATAGACGGATGCTGGACGGAATGAGAGGAAGCAAAACGGAGGAAGTGAGTACAGAACGGAAGCATCGCGTTAACCAACAGATGGTAAGTGTTTTTCTCTGTTTTACATCCTCTTTCCATCCGTTGCTGCAGTGTGACAGGGGCTTTAGGAATCATCAAATTAAAATGGACAGGAATGGGTAAATTTATTTCAGATGACTATCAGGTATACTATCGTGGACAAGAATCCCTCAGAAAAAATGGAATAGCCTTCATAGTCAATAAAAGAATAGGAAAAGCAATAATGGGATACAATCCCCAAAATGACAAAATGATCTCAGTTCGAATCCAAGGCAAACCATTTAATATCACAGTAGTCCAAGTCTATGCCCCAACCACTGGTGCTGAAGAGGACGAAGTTGACTGGTTCTTACGACACTATAAGCCTTACGACACCTTATAGAATTAACACCAAAAAATGATGTTCTTATCATCATGGGGGATTGAAATGATAAAGTAGGAAGACAAAAGATAACCGGAATAACAGGAAAGTTTGGCCTTGGAATACCAAATGAAGAAGGGCACAGGCTGGTAGAATTTTGTCAAGAGAATATGATGGTCATAGTAAACACTCTTTTCCAACAACCCAAGAGACAGCTCTACACATGGACATCACCAATACAGAAATCAGATTGACTATTTGCTCTGCAGCCAAAGATGGAGAAGCTCTATACAGTCAGTAAAAACAAGACCAGGAGCTGACTGTGGCTCAGATCATGAGCTTCTCATTGCAAAATTTAGGCTTAAATTGAAGAAATTAGGGAAAAGCACTAGGTCACTTGAGTAGGAACTAAATCAATGGTTGCCAGTCAGTGGGCTGGGGACCACTGATGGTCCATGAGAAAATTTTGGTAATCCACAGAGAAATGTCCCCCCCAAAGCATCCCCTGAAAGCAATTAATCCAGGCTGTGTGGGAACACAAGACTGTGCTGCCCACATGGCCTTCCCACCTGCTGGTCCCCAACCGTCAGCCAAGCGCAAACCTTGAATAGAGCAATATGAGCTGGAACTGGAAGGTAAGACCAATGGTGGGGGAGGGAAATCAGCCCCAGGATGGCTTGCTGACGTTGGTGGGAAAGTTGGTCCCATATTCCAGAGCTTCAGTAATCACAGGACTGGTCCTTTGATCATCCCAGAACAGCTCCTCCAGTCCATAGCAGACCAATGTACCCGGGTGTAGGAGCAGCTGCTCTGGGATGACCAAAGGGCCAGTCTTGTGATTACTGCAGCTCTGCAATATGGGACAGACTTTCCCACTAACATCAGCAAGCCGTCAGTCAAAATTCATATTAGTGGTCCGCAGGATTTAAAATTATGAGTTTGGTGGTCCCTGAGGCCCAAAAGGTTGGCAACCCCT
The DNA here is from genome assembly GCA_015471245.1 of Laticauda colubrina. Classification (NCBI taxonomy): domain Eukaryota; kingdom Metazoa; phylum Chordata; class Lepidosauria; order Squamata; family Elapidae; genus Laticauda; species Laticauda colubrina. Next base: position 19,691,189 of record BLBF01000019.1, read on the forward strand.
GAACTAAATCATATTCCTGATGAATATACAGTAGAGGTGAAAAATAAATTTAAGGAATTAGATCTGATAGAGTGCCTGAAAAACTATTGACAGAGATTCACAACACTGTATAAGAGGTAGCAACTAAATTCCCAAAGAAAAAGAAATGCAAGAAAGCAAAATTGCTGTGTGAGAAAGCTTTGCAAATAGCTGAGGAAAGAAGGGAAGCGAAAGGCAAGGGAGAATGAGAAAGATACACCCAAATGAATGCAGAATTCCAGAGAATAACTAGAAGAGATAAGAATACCTTCTTAAATGAACAGTGCAAAGAAATAGAAGAAAACAATAGAATAGGGAGGACCAGAGATCTCTTCAAGAAAATTGGAGATATGAAGGGAACATTTCATGCAAAGATGGGCATGATAAAAGACCAAAATAATAGGGACCTAACAAAGGCAGAAGTACTTAAGAAGAGGTGGCAAAATTACACAGAACTATACAAAAATGAGCTTAATGTCCCTGATAACCACAATGGGATGGTCACTGACCTCAAGCCAGACATTTATTTATTCATTTATTCATTCATTCATTCATTTATTTATTTTATTTTATTTTATTTTATTTTATTTTGTCAATTGCTTACAAGAGAATAGGTATAAGTAAAACTATAGTTATGAATACATGGACACATATAAGAAAAATAAAAAATATATAAAAGAAACAATAGGACAGGGACCATAGGCATATTGGTGCGCTTATGCATGCCCCCTACAGACCTCTTAGGAAAGGTGTGAGGTCAACAGCAGACAGTCTAATGTTAAAGTTTTTGGGGTTTGGGGAAAAAAACCACGCAGTCAGGTAGAGTATTCCAGACATTGACCACTCTGTGGCTGAAGTTGTATTTTCTGCAATCAAGTTTGGTGCAATTAATCTTGAGTTTGTATCTATCCTAGAACGTGAAGTGAAATGGGTCTTAGGAAAACTGAGCAACAACAAAGCTAATGGAGAACAGTTGAGCTATTCAAAGTCTTAAAAGATGATATAGTAAAAGTGCTACACTCAATTTACCAGCAAATTTGGAAAACTCAACAGTGGCCACAGGATTGGAAAAGGTCAGTTTACATTCCAATTCCAAAGAAGGGCAATGCCAAAGAATGTTCAAACTGTCGCACCATTGCACTTATTTCATATGCTGGTAAAGTTATATTTAAAATCCTACAAGCTAGGCTCCAGCAGTATGTGGATTGAGAACTACCAGAAGAACAGGCAGGATTTCGAAGAGGCAGAGTAACTAGAGATCAAATTGTCAACATACATTGGATCATGGAGAAAGCTAGGGAGTTTCAGAAAAACATCTACTTTTGCTTCATTGACTATGCTAAAGCCTTTGTGTGGATCACAACAAATTGTGGCAAGTTTTTAAAATGATTGGAGTACCAGACCATCTTATTTATCTCTTGAGAAACCTATATGCGGGTTGAGAAACAACAGTGAGAACTGGACACAGAACTACTGATTGATTCAAAATTGAGAAAGGAGTCCGGCAGGGAGGTATACTCTTGCCCTGCCTATTTAACTTATATGCAGAGCACATCATGAGAAAGGCAAGGCTAGATGAATCAAAAGTTGGAATTAAGACTGCTAGGAGAAATATCAACAACCTCAGATAAGCAAATGATACCACTCTAATGGCAGAAAATGAAGAGGAACTAAAAAGGGGGTTTAGTTCCTCTTCATACAAGGGGTTCTGGTCTACATAGATGATATTTTAATATACACTAAAACAAAAGTTGAGCATGTGAAACTTGTCCGGGAAGTGCTAAACAAACTCCGTACTGCAAAATTTTACATAAAGCTTTCTAAATGTAAATTCCACAAGGATAAAATTGACTACCTGGAGTACAAAATTTCCCACGAGGGCATGGAGATGGACCCAGGGAAAGTGCAAGCACCCCACACCCACAAAAAATTGCAAATTTCCTGGGGTTTGCAAATTTCCCCAAAATTCCTGGGGTTTGCAAATTTCTATCTGAAATTTATCCCAGCATATGCACAAATTGCACTCCCAATTACTAACCTGTTGAAAACAAAGGGGGGGGGGGAATAAACCAAAACCAAAGCAGCCCCTAAACTGCACCATGGAATGTCATTAGATAACCTGAAATAATTGTTCTCAGCCGAACCAGTCCTAAAACACCTAGACCCAGAGCAGTCTTTCATCATACAAGCAGACACCAGTGACATAGCGGTTGGAGCTGTCCTACTCCAAGAAAACAACAGGGCAAACTGCAGCCCTGTGCATATACGACTAAAAAACTAAATTAAACTGAACAGAAATGGCCATTTGGGAGAAGGAGGCATACACAGTATGGTGGGCTCTTCTAACCTGGAGGCACTTCATAGAGGGAAATAAAGTCCTCTTCAAAATCTGGACTGATTATAAAAATCAAAAAATGGAGGCTCTGAAAACCCCACGGAAACTCTCCTCAAAACTAGTCCGCTGGGCTCAATACTTTTAAGTGTTTTAACTTCAACCTCAAATATTACCCTGGAGGAATGAAGTTTTTAGAAGATAAACTATCCAAAAAGCCACAGTATAAAAGTGGAAAACCAGAAGTGATCAAACCCCTACTCCCAGCCTCCCAGCTGGCAGCCAAAGTAATAACCAGGGGCAAGCTAAACAGGATCCCTTAATGGACAATGACACCTCTCAGGCATTCAAAAAAGCCCTACTAACCAATGACTGGTTCCTAGCCTATAAAAACACCTGTTCACTAAAAGATGACCTGGCTTGGGTGGGAGGAAAATTATAAGTTCCAGCCAGCCAAAGAATTCCTCTCATGCAAGCATGTTACTACTCCAAACTGACTGGTCACTTCGGTTTCGTGAAAATCCTGCACCTTATCAAAAGGTAACTGTCAGCCTTCAAGATCTTCTACAATTGCTTTGCATCTTTTGGATGTCATAAGTAATGGGGGGAGGAGGGGGTGAGTCTGGCAAGCGAGCTGGAGGTGTTACATTCTACTGTTGTATAAAATGAGGAGGGGGGAGCATACATCAGAGTTAGGTTTCTATTTCTCGCTTAGCTTTCTTTTCTCTGCGCAGTTGCAACCCTTTTCAAAATATGCCAAGGTCAACGGACAGAGGCCTCATCATCACCTGAAGATGTCCACATGATCATATTCACAACTTCTAATTGGAAGATTCAGTTGAACTGTTGGGGGTGGGAACATTTCCATCACTTTGTATATGTGATTCACGCACCTAATTTCTCAGATTCAGAATTCTATGGTTGCTACCACTTCATTTTCAGTAAAAGATATCTTTTCTCTAATTTAAAGAGTCTAAGTATTTCTTTCTTGAATCTTGAATGGAGCATCAGCTGACATGATTCTGAATCTCACTCTACCAGCCCACCCGGAGAAAAAACCCAAATTTCTTCTGAGGGGGCCTGAACATCATGTCATCTTTAACTAGTGACCAGGAAGATTGGGGAGCTATTGGAGGGCAAGATTCTTTGCTGGAACAAAAAGCTGAATTGCTAGCAGAGTTCAATCTGGAAGAGGATCCAGCTGTGAAGCCCAGATGGTCGGTGGGGAATGGCTGGAAGGATCAAGAGAAGGAACCCCCCCCCCGGGAATCACAACCACCCGCCGGCGTGGAAGAGAGGAGCCATGGCAAGAGAGGGAAAAGAGAGCTCTTTTACTGGACCAAGCCAGGAAACTTCTCAATGAGGCATTTGGACAACCTCAAGCTGCACAAAGGTATGAAGGGGAAGGGGGAGTAGCCCCAGCCAGAAGAAGCATAGCAGCCCCCTCTCCAATAAATCAACCTGAGCCAGTGCAACAGCCAGCAGCAGCCCCGGGGGCCCCAGCGGGAGGTGTAATTCCTAGAAAGGCGTAGAGCTCCCAAGTTGCCTCATTAGAAGTAAAGTACAGGGGAAATCCCAAAAACTTGGGGTTTTCCCTAGACCAGGTTTGGAGCTATATGGAAGAATATGGGGAGGATTTTTCCTCAGAAGCAGCCAAAGTGAGATATGTTATCAGGGCTCTGGAGGGAATGACTGCAGAGTGGATGGTGACCCTGCATAATGATAATGCCCCCCAGTTGTTGAATTATAACCTGTTCATGACTGTGCTACAGGCTAGGTTTGAGGACCCACTGGCAGAGCGAAAGGCCAGGATCAGGATGAAGACCATAAATCAGGGGCGGAGGTCAGTGGCTGACTACACCCAAGAATTTAGACAGCTAGTGTGTCATATCTGAGGCTGGTTCCAGGGAGCCCGGATAGAAGCGTTTAAAGATGGTTTAAACGAAGATGTGTACCAGAGATACATTGCTAGAAGAGACCCAAATGACTTGCAGATGTGGTACTTGCTGGCAGAAGAAGTGGAAATTGATTTAACCCGAAGCAGATGCCGGGGGGGGGGTTCTGAGTGGAGCAAGCCTCCCCTCATGCCCTCAAGAGGTCCCTAAACCCCAGAGGGGAGGGGTGGTGGCAAGATCCAAACCCTCTGCCTGTGTCCGATGTGGGAAGAAAGGTCACCAGGCTGCAGACTGCAGAGTCAAACTGGAACCAAAGGGCCGCCAAAAGGAGGTAAGAAGCCTGAAAAAAAACCCAGTGAAGCCTTGCAAAGTGGCACTAAAGACAAGAGAGGTGACAGAGGTCACCCCTCCGGCAGGAGAGGAGCTGGGACCCCCAACTTCCCCTGAAAAGAGTGAATACAACTCGGAAGACGACTTCCTGGTAAGTCCAAATGAGGGCCCTATGACCATTCCAGTGAAGTTGAGGGTACCCACTTTAGGCGCTGAAGGGGGAAATGCTAGCCTTGCCAGACTCTGGGTGCACAAGTTGTGTAATCAGCACGGGAGTAGCAGAGAAAATGGGCTTAAAACTAAAACCTTTAAAAACGCCTATCGCCTTTTGCCAATTGGATGGATCAGTAGCTGGGGGCTAAGATTGTTAATAGATAAAAATCTGGAACGTGGTTTCATCCAACCCACTAGGCCCCGGGTAGCGGCCCCAGTGCTGTTCCATGAAAAGAAAGATGGCTCCAAGTGCTTGGTTGTTGACTATAGAAATTTAAATGCAATTTCTGTGCAAAATGTGTACCCCCTCCTTTTGATGAAGGACATGCTGGCCCACCTGGCCAAGGGAAAGATTTTCATGAAGTTGGATTTGAGAGAAGCATACTACCGAGTTCGAATTAAGGAAGGGAGTGAGTGGAAAACTGCTTTTAAATACTCTATGGATTGTTTCCAATTCAACGTTCTCCCTTTTGGCTTACAGGGGGCCCCAGCCGTATTCATGCAGATGATCAATCAGGTGTTACATGAACATTTATACAGGGGGGTTCTGGTTTACCTTGATGTCATCCTTATCTACATGGAAACTCTGGATGAGTATGTGAAACTAATACAGTCGGTTCTACAGAAACTGCGAACCGCTAAGTTGTTTGCTAAACTGTCCAAATGTGAATTCCATCAAGAGAAAATAGACTATTTGGGGTATCGCATTTCACCTGAGGGCATAGAAATGGATCCAGAGAAAGTGTGTGGCATATTGGAATGGGCTCCCCGACGCACCAGGAAACAACTTCAGAGCTTCTTGGGATTCGCAAATTTTTACCGGCAATTTATCCCTGCTTTTGTTAAGATAGCAATGCCCATCACAAATCTCTTAAAAATGAAAGGAGAGGTGAAGCCAAGGCCTAGAAAGCCGTTGGAGTGGTCCATGGAGTGCCAAGCAGCCTTTGAAAAGCTAAAATGACTGTTTGCTGCAGAACCAGTGCTAAAGCACCCGGACATGGAGGCTCCTTTCGTGATCCACGCCGATGTGAGTGATGTGGCCATTGGAGCGGTGTTACTTCAAATCAATGAGAAAGGGACCTTACAGTCTTGCGCGTATACCTCCCATAAACTATCTGAAACCGAAAGAAGGTGGGCCGTCTGGGAAAAAGAAGCTTTTGCAGTTCGTTGGGCCTTACTGACTTGGAGACATTTCCTGGAAGGAGCAAAACATCCATTGAGATATGGACTGATCATAAAAATTTGGAGGCACTAAAAACACCTCAGAAGCTGTCCCTTAAACAAGTTCGCTGGGCCCAGTACTTCAAGCGGTTCAATTTCTCACTGAAGTACACTCCAGGGGGAAATAACTTCATGGCGGATGCTCTCTCTAGACTACCCCAATATAATAGTGTTCACCAGGAAGTGATACGCCTGATCGTTTCGACCAAACAACTAGCCACTCCAGTGATCACTAGAGCCCAGAAGAAGAAACAAGAAGTGGAATCATCGAATGACTTGACCGCACAACTAAAAGAAGCTCTAAAAGTTGATGATTGGTTCCTGGCTCATTTGAATGACTATACAGTTAGAGATGGTTTGGCTTGGATGGGAACCAAGTTGTATGTGCCACAGACTCTGAGGGGCCAAATACTACAACAAGCTCATGATTCTAAAGCAGCTGGTCACTTTGGATTTGTGAAAACCTTACACCTGGTTAAGTGGCGATTCTGGTGGCCTACTTTGAAGAAGGACATTGAAACTTATGTAGCTAGTTGTCCAATTTGTGCATCGGCAAAGAGTAAGCCAGCAGGGTTGTTACAAAATGTAGCTAGACCAACAGCTCCCTGGAAGGAAATCTCCATGGACTTTATAATAGAACTACCTGAAAGCAGCAGAAACAGGGTTATTTGGGTGGTAACCGATTTGTTTTCCAAACAAGTACATTGCATACCTTGTTCCAAGATTTCATCTGCAAAGACACTGGCTAAACTGTTTATTTTACATATCTATAGATTACATGGTGTTTCTGAACACATAGTCTCTGACAGAGGGGTTCAATTTACCTCAAATTTTTGGAAGGAGTTCCTGAAGTTGATAGGCTCCGCCCAGGGCTTAAGCTCTGCCCACCACCCCCAAACCAATGGGGCCTGTGAGAGGACTAATGCAGTGTTAGAATAGTATCTTAGATGCTATATAAATTATCAACAAGATAACTGGTCCGTCTTACTACCAATTGCAGAAGTGGCATATAACAACTCCGTACATAGTAGTACCGGATTTACTCCATTTAAAGTAGCTTCAGGACAAGATTTTGTACCCAAAATCTTCTTCGTGAAAGGCCTAACATTCAGTCTTTGGATGAATGGATAATTCAACTCCAACTTAACTGGCCAGTAACACGTAAAGCATTAGATGAGACCCATCAAGCTCATAAGAAGTTTGCAGACAAGAAAAGATCTCCACAGAAATCATATCAAATTGGTGACAAAGTTTTCCTGTCCACCAGATACATACAAACTACTCAAAAACTGGAGAAACTTAGTCCTAAATATGTTGGACCTTTCACGATTGAATGAATTATAAATCCTGTGGCAGTCCAACTGAACTTAGCAAAAACTCTTCAACAAATTCACCCGGTCTTCCATGTTAGTGTGTTAAAACCTGAACATATTTCTGATCCAGGCTGATCCTCCTATACCATTACTGATTGAGGGTGAACAACATTTTGAAGTTAAAGAAATTTTGGACTCTTGCAAATGGAGGGGTCGGCTCCAGTATTTAGTAGTTTGGAAACATTTCCCTTCTTACCAAGCCAAGTGAGTCAATTAAAAAGATGTTAAAACCCCTAAGCTGATCAAAGCCATTCTTACTAAGTATCCTGATAAACCCTAGAAATGTATCCATTTTAATTATCTAATGATTAATAATTATCTTTATATTTTTTTCTCTCTCTCTTCTAGGACTGACTTTTTTTTCTACCAGGGCCGAATGTCAACCTTCAAGATCTTCTACTATCGCTTTGCATCTTTCGGCTGTCATAAGTAATGGGGGGAGGAGGGGATGAGTCTGGGAAGTGAACTGGTGGTGTTACATTCTACTGTTGTATAAAATGAGGAGGGGGGAGCATATATTCAGGTTTAGGTTTCTATTTCTCGCTTAGCTTTATTTTCTCTGCGCAGCTGCAACCTTTATCAAAATATGCCAAGGTCAATGGACAGAGGCCTCATCACCAACTGAAGATGTCCACATGATCATATTCACAACTTCTAATTGGAAGATTCAGTTGAACTGTTGAGGTTGGGAACATTTCCATCACTTTGTATATGTGATTCACGCGCCTAATTTCTCAGATTCAGAATTCTATGGTTGCTACCACTTCATTTTCAGTAAAAGATATCTTTTCTCTAATTTAAAGAGTCTAAGTATTTCTTTCTTGAATCTTGAATGGAGCATCAACTCACAGCAACTCTGGTGGCCGTCTCTTAAGACAGAAAGCTATGTGGCCTGTTGCCCTGTCTGTGCAGCAGTGAAAAGGAAGCAAGGGAAAACCCCTGTACTTTTACAGATGATAGCTGAGCCTTCAGCACCCTGGAGGGAGATCTCTATGGATTTTATTATAGAACTGCCTGAAAGTGTGGGGGAATACTGTTATCTGAGTTGTAAGAAACTTGTTCTCCAAGCATTTCATTCCCTGCCAAAAAAATCCCCACTACTAAGACACTGGCCAAACTGTTCCTGCAGAACATTTACCAAATATATGGGGCTCCACAAAGGGTAATATCTGATCGGGGGTCCATTTCACCTCAAAGTTCTGGAAAGCGTTCTTGGACCTTCACAGAACCAGCCAGGGCCTAAGTTCTAGTCATCATTTGCAAAGTAGTGGATCAACAGAGAGAACAAATTCAGTTCTGGAACAATATTTAAGATGTTTATTAATTATCAACAAGACAACTGGACTGACCTCTTGCCTTTTGCAGAGTTGCCTATAATAACTCTACGCACTCTAGTACCGGGTTCATTCCATTTAAGGTTTCAACTGGCCAGGATTTCACCCCAAAGCCAGAACTACCAGTAGAGGAACCAACTTTTCCCTACAAAGCACCTGGCTAGTCATGAAATTGTCCTTGAGTGAGGCTACAGCCACTTTTAAAGCACAAGCTGATAAAAAGGACAGAACCAAAATAGGACATAAGGTTTACTTATCTACAAAATTCCTACAATCCTTGCAACCCACAAAGAAATTGGGATCCAAATTCATAAGATCTTTCCCAATCACTAGAATCATCAACCCAATGATTCTAGGGTTGATTCTAACCCTAGATTCTAATCCATAGATTCAATGATTCTAATTCTACTCCACAAGACATTTAGGCAGGTCGAGCCAGTGTTTCACTGCAGCCTATTGAAAACTGAAATTACATCCCCATTAAGGCCTCCAGCAGACACCCCTCCAACTCCTATTATGATCAAAGAGGAACAACACTTTGAAACTTAAGGACATCCTGAATTCTCATACCTATCAGGGGTCAACACAATACCTAGTATCCTGAAAACATTTACCTCCCTCCCAGAATGAGTGGGTAGCTAAGAAACATGTTAGGGTCCCTGGATTACTGAAAAAGTTTCACTCAAAGTATCCCAACAAACCGAACTATTTATTGTGTTCCTCTTTCTGTTCTTTTGCAGGTGATCATCACATTTTTTTTGGGGGGGGGGTAGGATTTCAGATCCCTATCATGATGCTGTCATTCCTATGGGGGGCAGGGGAACCTTGGATTCAGTTACTCATTTATTGCCCTCATCCTGTCTCACCCTGATTCTTATGTATCCTATAATTCCTTAGTTTATAACTGTAACTCTGACACCTATTTGCCCTGTGCTTTGATTTACCTTTGGGGAATGTGTAAGGGGGGGAGGGCCATCTGGTTTATCTCAGTTCTGAAGCCTCCAGAGAGAAGTACCTGGGAATAATCCCTTATCTCCTTCCCAGGATGAATGTCTTCATAACTTTTTCACATCTGTGGATTGGTTCATTCAACAACAGACTGAGGGGAGGGGTTTCTAACTCCTTTATCCTAACATAATTGCCTAAGGTGACTTTAGAGCCTGCTTTGCTTTTGTCTTCCAATTACTTCCTTTCAATAAAAGGTTCCTTTTGAAATGCTGCTGTTTCAAGAGTCTGTATTTTCTTGATTTGGGGAGTAGAGGCAGGACCTTACACTGGAAATAAGGAGAAATTTTCTGACAGTGAGAACAATCAATCAATGGAACAGCTTGCCTTCAAAAGTTGTAGGAGCTTCATCACTTGAGAATTTCAAGAAGAGATTGGACTGTCATTTGTCCATGTCACACTGCCCAACGGATGCAAAAAGGACACAACGGACGAGCAAAATGTTCCATCCGTTGTTATCCGCTCTCAAAAGGGGCAAAAATTTGCATAAGCAGAGTGGATAACACGGAAAGGAACGGACGTGGGGAGGACGCAGAGCGGATGTATAGAGGATGCGTAGAGGATGCAGAGCGGATGCGTAGAGGATGCAGAGCGGATGCAGAGCGGATGAGCTGCATCTGCTTTCATCCTTTCTCCATCCGTGCTACTAACGCTGCACGTCCGTTCTGCTTCCTCCCTGCGTCCGTTTACCGCTGGAACGGATTTGAATTGTGCGGATGCCTAGCAGATGCCTAGCGGATATAGCAGATGCATAATGGATGCAGAACGGGTGTCCCCCGTATGCCTAGAGGATGCAGAATGGATGCATTGTATACATTTTCCGCTCAAAAGTTTTGGGCAGCTCAAAACTGAGCGGATGAAACGTCAATAAACGGATGCTGGACGGATAGAGAGGAAGCAAAACATACATCGCGTTAACCAACGGATGGCAAGCTTTTTTGTCCGTTTTACATCCTCTTTGCATCCGTTGGTGCAGTGTGACATGGGCTTTAGAAATGGTGTAGGGTCTCCTGCTTAGGTGGGAGGTTCAGCTAGATGATCTACAAGGTCCCTTCCAACTCTGTTAATCTGAATTAAAAATCAAATTTGAGCAATGTGATCATTGTTCTTCCACAAAATAACATGCAATCAGACATGTATCATGCCTTTAATGTAGACCAGATTAGAAGCCGGAATTATACATTCTAATGCTATACTTTTATTATAAAGCTACAGTAAAAAAGTTTGCAGGAATGAAGTCCCCTCAGTTTAGCTTCCTGAGAATTAGGGTCATATCTTCTTCAAATTACATTTTTGCCAGGGCTCAGATTTCTCTTATCTAATTGTTGCTTTGATTGTCCTCTTCCTCCTGTTCTTCAACATTATTCAGACTGAAACGCATCTTCTTGTTGTACAGGAGGGGAATCCAAAGCATGGACTGTCCCCTGCTTCCTTGCTTAAAGACGGAGTCAATCAAAGTTTATTCCAGCCCCCTTTCCTCTGTGCATGTCCAGTTTTTGATGAAGGCTGATGATTGACTTGGTGCTCATTCTTGACCGTTCTGAGCTCGGGACTAACTATCTAAGGGTGGGATTTGGATTCTCCTCCTGTATAACTAGAAGATGTGTTTCAGATAAGCCCAATGCTCTTTCTCAGTTGTACGGGTCAGAGAATCCAAAGCATGGGATGTACCCAAGCTCATTGTCCTGAGGGTGCGCCAACTCCTTGTTCCGAGCCCCCATCTCCATGTGAACTCTTTGTAGCACTCTTCTTCCAAAGGATGCTTCCGCTGATACAAATGTACCCAATTTATAATTTCTGATGAACAGAGATGGCAATGACCATGTTGCTGCCCTACGGATCTTTTCAATCGAGGCCTGTGTGTTCCATGCTGCTGATGTGGCTGCACTCCTGGTTGAAGTGCTGTTATGTTACCCAGCAATTGCAATAATTGGCTTTTATAAGCTTTTGTGATACATATCTTGATCCATCTGCCTATGGTAGATGGTGAAACCCTTTGTCCCAATGAACTTGGTCTAAATGAAATGAAAAATGCTGCTGTTTTTCTAATGGGCCTTGTTCTCTTAATATAAATGCGTACAGCTCTCCTAACATCCAAGGAGTGCCACTTCCTTTCTAGGCTATGGACCGATTCCTGGCAGAAGTCTGGTAGTACTAACTCTTGTGCTCTATGGAATGTAGAATTGATCTTTGGGATAAAGATTGGGTCTAATCTTAATATTACCCTATTCAGGTGAACTAAACAGAAGTCCTCCCTCACGGATAATGCTGCCAACTCTGAAATTCTTCTGGCTGATGTAATGGCTATTAGGAAGGCCACCTTAAGGGTGAGTGAAGGTAGTCTACTGACCTCAGCAGTTCAAAGGGCTCAGTCACGAGCTTCCTTAGCACCCTTGTCAAGTCCCAAGTAGGATACCTGTGTATCACTGGTGGCTTTAGATTGGCTGCTCCCCTGATGGATTAGGGGGTGTCATGAGAGGGACTCCGAGGCCCCACAAACCAACACTGAAGCTATCACTGCTACCTGACTCCTTAAGGTGTTAGGAGTTAAACCCTTCTCCAGGCCTTCCTGGAGAAAATCCAGCACTTGAGTAACTAACACTGTGGTTGGATCTATTTGTTTCTTGGAACACCAGGTTCCAAATGCTCTCCAAGTAGCATCATAAATTCTGTTGGTTGATGGTCTCCTGGATGCCTGGAGTGTATGCATTATTTTGTCTGAGCACTCTAAATGCTTTAGTGTGGTCCTCTCAAGTGCCATACAGTTAATTGCAGCCATTGTGGCTCTGGGTGTCGTATGGTTCACTGACTCAGTTCTACCTTGTCTGGGGAAATTCTCCCTGGTCTGAATATTGACAGATCTACCAGATCCATGTACCAAGACCTCCTGGGCCAGTGAGGTGCTACCATTAAGACCTCCGCCCCTCTTCTATCACTTTCTTGATTACTTTTGGTATCAAGGGGAGTGGGGGGAATACGTAGAACAAACCCCTTGGCCATGCTTCTCGGAGCACATTGGTTCCTTCTGCTCCCTGTGTTGGGAATCTCAAGTAGAATCTCGGGAGTTGTGCATTTGCTGGCATCGCAAACAGGACTGTTCTCCTGAATCTGTGTGACAGTTCCTTAAACAGGTCCGAGTGTAGGCGCCACTCTGAGTGGTTGACCATTGTTCTGCTGAGCCAATCTGCCTGAACATTTTCCACTCCCAATATGTGTTCTGCCCTGATAGATAGAAGGTGCATCTCCACCCAATCGCGCTGCTTCTTGCATGAGCCCAATCACTCTGCTTCTTGCATGAGCGCTAGGGAGTAACCCCCTGCCTGTTGATATGAACCTTGGCGGTCACATTGTCTGTCAGGATCAACACATGCTGTTCCACTAACACTGACCTGAAGGCCCTTAAAGCCAGGTGAGATGCCCTGAGTTCCAACCAGTTGATGTTGTTCTTGAGGTCTGACTGAGACCACTGTCCTTGTGTAATCTGGCTCTGACAGTGGGCTCCCCAGCCTACTAAACTTGCATCTTTTGTAATCGTCAGTCGGGTGGGTTCCTTGAACCCATATCCCCTCATCACTGCGAGTGATCTCCAGAGTGACTGCTTCACTCTGGGGGACGACGACTTTTACCTTGGTTCCTGTATTGCCCTTGCCTGCACTCTGGTAAGGTAATAGGAACCACTGCAATGTCCTTGAGTGCAGCCTGGCCCAAGGTACTATCGAGATGCATGATATAATCTTTCCTAGTATTTGTCACAGCAAGACCAGGAACACCCCTGGAGCTGTGTTCACTTGATTTATTGATGACCTTATGCTGTTGTGCCTTTCCTGTGACAGGTAAACCTTGCAGGAATTGGTGTCTATTAAACCTCCTAAGTGTTGTAATCGCCTGGCCAGTTCTAAGTGGCTCTTTTCGAAATTCACTGAAAAGCCATTCTCCTGTAATGTCTGTATCATGGTTTCTAGATTGCTCTGTGCTCTTAGAGTTGACGTTGACTGTATTAATATGTCATCTAAGTAGCATTGGACCCATATGGGCTTTGTCCTGAGGAAGGCTGCTACTGCTGCCAGGACCTTGGTGAGTCCTCGATGCTGAGGACAGGCCGAATGGTAGAGGCCTGTAGTGACAGTGTCTCTCTGCGTAACAAAACTGCAGGAACATCCAATGCCTCCTGGTAATAGATATGTGTAGGTAAGCATCTGTGAGGTCTACTGATGTCAGGACATCCCCTCCCATATGCTCCCTAGTATAGCTTGCAGGGACTTCATCTTGAATCTCCTGTATACTTTGTGCCTGTTTAGTTATTTGAGATCCAAAATTGGTCTCCACTCCTTGACGCCTTTTGCACAACAAACAGGTTCGAATTGAACCCTTGTCCCTGTTCGTTCTCTGGTACCACTTGTACCGCCTGGATGTCCAGCAGATGTTGAACTGCTGTTTCTATAATTACCCTTTTGGTTCTGTCCCTTGGTGTTGGGCATCTTCTGAATGAGCTCAGGGGTATGGAGATAAATTCCAGAACTAGGAATTCTTTTCTTAATGCGCCTAGGACCCACTTGTCCATTGTAATCAATGCTCATCGGTCGGTGAATAGGCCCAGCCTCCTGCCGATGGGCTCATTGTTCCGGCTGTCACTTTGTATGCTGGGAGGCCCTGCTGGTAGAACTCTGGAAGCGGTGCCTTCCCTGGGACCATTGTCCACCCCATCTCTAAATCCTGACCTATCTGGATGTCTAGTAGGGGTCTGTGTGTAGTGTCTCTGTGTGTATGGAGGATGGCTGAAGCTACCCCCTGAGATAGGAAAGGGCTGTTGCCATGTATATGGAGAAGATCGCCTATCTGCCTGACCAAGTTTCCTGGGTAAGATCTTCCTCTTGTCCTTGGTTTCAATCAGTAATGGCTCAATGGCCCCCCAAAATTTGTCCCCTTTAACAGGAGCTGATGCCAGTTTTCATTTATGTTTCAGATCTGCCTGCCAGTGGCGGAGCCAAACAAGTCGCCTTGCAGCCACTGAAGCTGCGATGGCCTTAGTTGCGTACTTGACCCCATTAAGTGCAGCGTCTGCTATGAACTCTGTTGCAGCAGTTATTTTGTTCAAATCCTGTTGCAATTGAAGATTGCCAGGTGGCATCCTTTCCTGCATCTGTTCATATCAGGACTGCTCTGCTGAAAAATGATGCCATGGATGTTGCCTTTACTGCCCATGCCGTGGCCTGGTGAACTTTTTGTAGGGTCTGTTCTGTTATCTTATCCTCCCCTTTTAGACCACCCTCAGCTTTGTTAGTCAACACTGTAGCAGACATGGAGGCTGCCACAGGACTATTGTGGGAACTGGGAATAGGTCCACTAGTTTCGCATTATAAAATTTCCTCTCATTCCCCCCTGGCATTGGGAAAATAACTGGTCTGTCCAACTGACCTTCCACCACTTCCCTGAACAATTCACTTTCAACCATGGTTCCAGCAAAAAAATCTATCTTTGGGATTAGATGGTTCTAATTCAGACCCTTCTGTCCCTGTGATTCTCCTCAGGCCTGTTGCTATCTTAGCCTTCGCCAGCAGCATTTTAAACAGCTGGTGACAAAATAGACCTGTGAACATTGGAGTTTCTGGTTCATTAATTTCCTCCTTTTCTGCCCTTGGGAAACATTTCTCAATGGCCCTTTGTCTCCTTAATGCCTCCCTCTCATCTGCCTTGAACATCCTGCTGAGAGACCTTTCTGAAGCTCTCCCAGCCTCCCTGGGTTCCTTTGTGCTTTGCTCTCTGTTCAAACTGGGGGCAGGTGATTCCTATTCCTCCAGGCTTGCCTCTGTTTCAGAAAATTCGGCCATAGTCTTTCCCTTTGGCTTTTGCCAAGAGTATACACAGACTGGCCTGAGCATGGACTCTAGCCTCCCTTTCTCCTGGGTAGATGTTGAGGTAATTCCCCATTAGGAGAATGAGCGCATACAGGAAGACGTATTTGAGAGTAGTGCTTGAATAATACACACACAGCACACAGATACACTGTACAGTAAATGTAGGTTTTTACTTTCCATAGAGGTTTAAGCAAAGTTCAAATAAGCAGTCCAAAGTCATTCACAGCTAAGATCAGTCAGTTTTCAACCCAGGAATAATCCAATAACAAAGTCCAGTGTCAAAAACAGTTCAGTATCAGACTTACATCAAATCCAGGAATAGCAATCAATTAGAAGGAACGGCAGTACTCTCCAACATAAGAAAGAAAAAGACTAACTGAGATACACTCTCTTCTGAGACTAAGACAAAACAACGCAGGTTTCTGGCTCCATCCCGTTTGAGAAACCACACCTTATTACAGTTTTACATTTTATTAAAGATACAGTATTAAAATGTCTATCCTGGTTTATATATTGTCCAACCCAAATCGCTGTTAGGTGACTTATAATCCTAACATTCTCCCCTTTTGGATAAGACAATATATACACTGCTCAAAAAACACAAAATAAGACATCCTAGATCTGAATGAATGAAATATTCTTATTAAGTACTTTGTTCATTACATAGTTGAATAGTTGACAACAAAATCACACAAAAATTATCAATGGAAATCAAATTTAGCAACCCATGGAGGTCTGGATTTGGAGTTGCACTCAAAATTAAAGTGGAAAAAAACACTACAGGCTGATCCAACTTTGATGTAATGTCCTTAAAACAAGTCAAAATGAGACTCAGTAGTGTGTGTGGCTTCCACATGCCTGTATGATCTCCCTACAATGCCTGGGCATGCTCCTGATGAGGTGGCGGATGCTCTCCTGAGGGATCTCCTCCCACACCTGGATTAAAGCATCCCCAAACTCCTGGGCAGTCTGTGGTGCAATGTGACATTGGTGGATGGAGTGAGACATAATGTCCCAGATGTGCACAATTGGATTCAGGTCTGGGGAACAGGAAGGCCAGTACATAGCATCAATGCCTTCATCTTGCAGGAACTGCTGACACACTCCAGACACAAGAGGTCTAGCATTGTCATGCATTAGGAGGAACCCAGGGCCAACTGCACCAGCATATGGTGTCACAAGGGGTCTGAGGATCTCATCTCGGTACCTAATGGTAGTCAGGCTACCTCTGGAGAGCACATGGAGGGCTGTGCGGCTCCCTAAAGAAATGCCACCCCACACCATTACTGACCCATTGCCAAACCAATCATGCTGGAGGATGTTGCAGGAAGCAGAACATTTTCCACAGCATCTCCAGACCCTGTCACGTCTGTCACATGTGCTCAGTGTGAACCTGCTTTCATCTGTGAAGAGCACAGGGCGCCAGTGGTGAATTTGCCAATCTTGGTGTTCTCTGGCAAATGCCAAATGTCCTGCATGGTGTTGGGCTGTAAGCACAACCCCCACCTGTGGATGTCGAGCCCTCATACCACCCTCATGTAGTCTGTTTCTGACCATTTGAGCAGCCAAATGCACATTTGTGGTCCGCTGGAGGTCATTTTGCAGGGCTCCGGCAGTGCTCCTCCTGTCCCTCTTTGCACAAAGGTGGAGGTAGTAGTCCTGATGCTGGGTTGTTGCCCTCCTATGGCCTCCTCCATGTCTCCTGATGTACTGGCCTGTCTCCTAGTAGTGCCTCCATGCTCTGGACACTATGCTGACAGAAACAGCAAACCTTCTTGCCACAGCTCACATTGATGTGCCATCCTGGATGAGCTGCACTACCAGAGCCACTTGTGTGGGTTGTAGACTCCGTCTCATGCTACCACTAGAGTGAAAGCACCGCCAGCATTCAAAAGTGACCAAACCATCAGTCAGAAAAAATAGGGACTGAGAAGTGGTCTGTGGTCACCACCTGCAGAACCACTCCTTTATTGGGGATGTCTTGCTAACTGCCTATGCTTTCCACCTGTTGTCTATTCCATTTGCACAACAGCATGTGAAATTGATTGTCAATCAGTGTTGCTACATAAGTGGACAGTTTGATTTCACAGAAGTGTGATTGACTTGGAGTTATATTGTGTTGTTTAAGTGTTCCCTTTATTTTTTTGAGCAGTGTACAACCTTACATTCTAAGTCCATAATCCTCACAGCAAGCCTTATGCTTTATAGAGTCTTGGGCCTTTGTAAAATGATCTGCTATATTGTTTTCTGACATACAGCATTCCAGCTTAATCATTTTACTTTGCATACATTGTCTCACATTTAAATATCTTAAATCTGTGTGTTTTCATTCTTGTCTTAACAGCAATATTTGAAGCCATTTGTACTGCAAATTATCTTCATAAACTACAATAGAATCTGTTACATTAATTCCCATATCAATTAATAATTGTCTATACAAAACTAAATCTGTACATAATAAAGATAAACATGAGAATTCACTCTCCATTGTTGAGAAACTTAGATGTTTCTAATAGATCTCCATCCAATCAATGCTTTTACCAATAATACAGCAGTACCCTATGTAGATTTTCATGTATTTATGTCTGTAGCCAAACTTGCATCAACATATGCAGTTAAATTCAGTTCATCTTTAGGCTCCAAATACAATGCATAATGCATTGTTTGTTTCAGATATCTTAACACACGTTTAGCAGCTTGCAAGTGCCTTTCAGTTGGCTCAGCGTTAAATCTCACTAATTGATTAACACTGTATGCAATATCTGGCCTTGACCAATTACTGAGATAAAGCCCATGTCACACTGCACCAACGGATGCAAAGAGGATGTAAAATGGACAAAAAAGCTTGCCATCCGTTGGTTAATGCGATGTACTCACTGCCTCCGTTTTGCTTTCTATCCATCCAGCATCCGTTTATTGACGTTTCATCCGCTCAGAAAGTTTTGAGCTGCCCAAAACTTTTGAGCGGAAAATGTATCCAATGCATCCGTTCTGCATCCTCTAGGCATACGGGGGACATCCGTTCTGCATCCATTACGCATCTGCTATATCCGCTAGGCATCCACTGTGCATCCGCACAACTCAAATCCGTTCCAGCGGTAAACGGATGCAGGGAGGAAGCAGAACGGACGCGCAGCGTTAGTAGCACGGATGGAGAAAGCATGAAAGCGGATGCAGCTCATCCGCTCTGCATCCGCTCTGCATCCTTTACGCATCCGCTCTGCATCCTCTACGCATCCTCTATACATCCGCTCTACATCCTCTATACATCCGCTCTACGTCCTCCCCACGTCCGTTCCTTTCCATGTTATCTGCTCTGCTTATGCAAAATTTTGCCCCTTTTGAGAGCGGATAACAACAGATGGAACATTTTGCTCGTCCGTTGTGTCCTTTTTGCATCCGTTGGGCAGTGTGACATGGCCTTAAGATAAACTACCAACCAAGGACTGATAAATGTTCTTGTCAAAAATATCACATAGTGAACATCAGTATGGCTAAACTCCTGGCTCCTTTGGTGTTTTAGCCAGCTTACAAAGTTCCATTTTAAAACTTTTTAGGAATTAGTTAATTTTATCTGCCTGTGAGATCTTGTATCCTTAGTTCTATCTATCTTTAAACCAAGATATTGTCTGATTTCTCCTAACTGTTTTATCTTAAATTTCTTTTCCAATTGTGAAATTATTTTAGTAACTTCTTGTTCAGTTTTGGTAATTAATGCTATGACATCAGTAAATAATAGCAATAATGAAATTACACCATTATTTTCTCTTTTAAACAAACATGGATCAGCCATGTCAGCTACAAAACCAATTTAGTTAATTCTTTAACTATACATTGGTTCCACTCATATTCTGATTGCTTTAAGCCATACTCTTTTTTAATCTCCAACAATCAGTTGTATTATCATTTTTTAACCTAAAGGTTTCTTTAAATATATAGTGTGTTGCAATGGTGCATGCAGATATGCCGTCTCCACATCCAAATGATTTACAATGTATTTCTCCTTAGCTGCCCACATTAATGCTGCTCTTAATGTAGTAGCCTTCAGACTAGGAGCAAACACCTCATCATAGTCATTTGCTGTCTGATTAAACCCTTGTGCTACTGGCTTTATGGGCAACAGTCCCATCTACACCTGTCTTCACTTTATATATCCATTTACATCCTATGGCATGTTTATCTAGTGATAACTTAACATTTTCATATACCTACAACTTTTTAAATGATTCTAGTTCCTTATCCATTGCTTTCTGCCAAGCAGCCTGATCCTTAGCAAGATACAGTTTTAATACACTATAGTTACTTGGAACTGTATTCACTTGGCATACTACACTAGCCTGATATCTATCAGGTGGTTGTTACTCGGGTTGAACGTCTTGGTAATACAAGGCTTACTGGTGGACTCACCTGTGCCACCTGCTCCTGTTCTCCTACCTCCTCCTGTGCCTGTTCTCCTACTTCTTCCTGTGCTTCCTCTTTAATGGCTCTTTGTGGTTGCTTATTTTATCTTTAGGGACTATTTGGGTGTCAATAATAATTTCATTACTGGATTCCTGTTACAGTTTATACCACCCAATGTGCTCAAGAAATTTTGCACTAGCATTGCAATAAACATGAGCTGTGCCTTGATCCCAGAATCTAAATATTTATGGTTGGCCTCATAACCCACAAAAAATAACTTCTTAGCTCTATGTTGTCCTTTCACTCTTACTTGTGAAGAAATATGCACCCATGCTGGAGCTCCAAATGTGTGTAAATAACTTAAATTTGGTTTTTTGCCATGCCAATGAATGAATGGCAATTCACCATTTGTTGTATTAACTACATTGTTTGAAACATGGTTACTACACATTATGGCCTCACCCCACAGTGTTTCAGGCAAACCTGAATCAGATAACATAGTACAAGCCATGGCTTGTAATGTTTGCCTTCTCCATTCTATAAACGAGTTATGTTGTGGTCTGTAAGGTGCAGAACATTTATGCTCAACACCAGCCAATTTCAACATAGTTTGGAATCTTTTGTTAACAAACTCAGTCCCATTTTCAGTAACTAAAGTAATTACTTTACTTTTCATTTTTCTCTCTGCAAGTTAAATAAATGTTGGAATGTTTGTTTTGTTTTTCATAAGAAAGCAGAAACCGTATTGTGAGTAATGGTCCATAATACTCAAAATATAAACTTGGTGTTTTAGGACCAATTATGTCAACAAAAACAATCTCTAAAGATTCTTTGGTCTTAAACCCATTTAGTCTGTTTGCTGGAGTAATCTTACTTACCTTACAAGCATTGCAGTGTAAATACTTGCTACAGGGTTTCAATTTTTATTTGACAATTCAACAGTTTGTTTGAGCATTTTGAAATTAATGTGCCCTAGACTTCTGTGCAGCAAATGTATGCATTCATCATGTGACTTAACATTGTTATAAAGTGAGGGAGATAAAATCTGGAGTAAGAAAAGGAGGAAAAAATGAAGAAAAAAAGAAGTAATAAGAAAAAAATCCAGGAATATGGAAATTGAACAAAAATGAAAAAGTATCTATTTAAAGGACATAGAGATAATGGTTAAATAAGGATTAAGAAGGGGATTCTGCAAGGAGATGTGGAGTAGTATTAATATATTTGAAGTAATAAATTACTTAGAAAGTAGGAAAATATAGATTTTTAAAATGAAGATTGGAACTGATACTTTTTTGTTATTAGAATACTTGTTCTTTGTTAAACTATATATAGAGAAAAATGGAATAAATGTGAAAAAGAGAAACTATGATACGTTTATTAACTATGTTTAATGATTTCAAGAATATAGTTGAAATGAATTATGAGGATTGTTGTATTGAGATCAATTTTATGATTAATTGATTTTTTTTTTGAAATTATAAATGATCTGATGTAATTGAAGGAGAAAGGGCCATGTGGAATCTGACTTAAAATGTATATGTATTACATACTTGCTAGGAGATTATTGTTGTTAATTTTAAGGTGATAATTAAAAAGTTAAATGATTATTGGGAATTAAAGAGGAGTTAACCAAATGATATATAAGGTATAGGGGTGGTACACTCTGGTAAATGTGCGGGAAACTTTTCTGAAATGTTTGAATTGAGTAGTTTTTGAAACAATGAAATAAGAATATGCGATGAAATTGCAAACCTGAAAGATAAAAGATTAAAGCACAATAAATATGAAGATATGAGAATTATTTAAAGTTAAAAGAAATAGGTTGAGAAATGAATAGAAAAAATATAGAATAGTTTGAAGTACTTGAGAAAATTAATAGAAAATATGGAAAGAAATGATAGGATATGAAACTAAATGTGAAAGATGAATATATAATCAAGATGATGTTTGTATGGAAATGTGAAAACCTGGAATCATGCTAGTCACCAAAAATGTTTTTGAAATGTGAAAAAATAAAAAACTTTTTACAAAAAAAAAGTTTTTTTGAAAAGAAGAATCCAGGAATAAGGTAAATCTCTAACCATTGAATAAACAAGTCTGATCAACTCAAGACTGAGTTGAAAACTGGGACCGTTAGCAGGGAGGCGTGCCCTCAGAATTTCAACTCAGTCTGAAGAGCAACAAGAGTATACCCAAGCCTGGATTCTCTCATTGACACAATGGAGCATGATTTTATTGTCACTTTGGATGTAATACTAATCGGCATATATTAAAATGAATTTTTGTTGCATACAGCTTTCAAAGGGTCATTGCCACCAATATATACTACATAAACCTGACAAAATAAATAGCCACATATATTATATACAGTATATGACACAGAGAAATAATATAGCCTAAATCAGATGTCTACATGTACATCTTGAGAGTTTACCAGATGGATGGCATAGGGAATAATACTGTTATGGAATCCGATAGTCCTGCTAGAAATACTTCAAAATCTCCTCCCAGAGGGGGGCAACAGTAACATTCTATTCTATTAATATTCCTGTTTTTAAACATTCTATTTAAACATACTGCTTTTGGCCATCTTAAGGTCAAACATATCAGGGAGGCTTCAGGTGTCTTTTTTACATAAAAGCCCTGTGCTATCCAGACAGTTTAGAGTTAATGAGATTTGGGATAGTTAGTTAGGAATTGTGAGCTGTCCCCTTAAGGGAATACATCATGGTAAATGTAGTTAAGGTATCCTGGGAAATGTAGTCCATGTCATGTGGTCACATCTGTAATCCTGATTGGTCACTAAATTGACCCTTGTTGGGTTGGGGGAGGCTCCCTCACTCTTGCCTGAACACAGCCTCATGGTGGCAGCTCTACCTCCTGCCTCTGCGACTATGGGATAGAAAGATTAATATCATTTACACTATGATTTCAACTATGCAAAGAATTGGACATTAGATGCACCTTGACACAACTGTGAGCCACCTTGAGGATACTTAATATAATCCAATAAAAGAAACTTTGTATGGAAGAATTTGTAGTTATTCTATCTGTCTTTATATTCAGCAAGTGAATCATAAGACAGAATAAGCCCATTCAATATAACCCATAATATCAGCCTGAAGGACTCAAACAAGTAAAGGTGATAGCAATGATGGTACAACAGAAATTTCACTGTTTGTCCAGAACATAAAAAAGCAGAGATTCAATCATACTATTACAATCACCATGCTAGCATTTTTGACCATTTCTTGAGGACAACCCTAAACAATATTGAAATATTTATAACTGGTTGTTATTTTAAGAAGCATTATAGAAGTTCATGGGTACAACAACAATGCTGAGATAATCCTTGATTTCTCAAATACTACATGCTTTGATGGCACAGTTTTGCAAATAGTACTATGGGAAAATAACCATTTGAATAGGTTTCATAATTCTGGATGAATCTCATAATTATAAGACAAGATTGAGGACAATCTTATAGGGGATGTGGAATAAGTTACTTGCTGAAAGTAATTATGAAATGAAAATGAACCACTATTAGGAAAAAAGGACAGCAGTCATATTACACAGTCAACATTAAATGTACTTCAAATTTTATATACTGAATAAATTACCTTCTATTTATTCATCATCTAGTGCTGGGAAGGTGCAAATGGAAAGGGAAGACATTGCTCCCATTCACTCTCATCTACAGATCATTTGGATTACCTTTTTCCAGCCAGTACTTGTGTGAGGAAAAGGTGGAATTGCAGCCACAAGGTATTTTTGAACTCTCAAAATCCCTGAGTAATTATTTTGTTAGCTAACGCTAAGGAGATTTGGAGTGCATAAAAATCAGGAAGATTTTTGGCAAAGCTTCGCCTATATTATCCATCAGGGAAACTGGTAGACACCTCCCGCTGTATCAATAGGTGGTTAGAAAGATGACCAAGAAATCTTCACTTTTATGCTAAAGTAAATATGACTAATTACCAATATTCCAGTGATTTTCCCCTTTCAATACATTTAGTTGAAGAAGATTGTGTGAGAACCTTGCACTTTTTGTTATAAATAACAGGTCATTTTGAAACTTCATCTTTTGTTGGCTTGTTCAACCATATCAGCATTTGATGTCCTATTCAGATTGAACAGAGTAATGCATAAATATCAAAGACAAATAAGGAGATGCTTGAATAGTGTCAGCCTCCAAAAAGTTTTCCAAACATCTTTTGCTGCTTGACTCTTGTCTGCTGCCATAAAAACGGGGGGAAGGTATTGGTATTGAGGGAGGAAAGGATGCTGGAGTAAGATGTTTCAGTGTGAATTAAAAAGGAGTGAACACTTTCCTGCTTACTGTGCAAGTGCATATGCTTATCTCTAAGCCAAGGTCAACCGTCTTGACATACCAGATGTGTGAGAAACCACTTGAAGATGTACCCCACATGACATTATACACACCTGAGATTGGATGACCAGTCTGGACTCCTGGGGGAGGGACCTTGGGATAACTTTCAATGTGTAATTTTCATGCCTATTTGCCTCAGATCTTGCTTTCCTTTTGTTGCTATCACTTCAAATCCAGTAAAAGTACTTTTCTCTATTTTAATGGAATCTAAGGATTTCTTTTTGGATTGTCAATGGAGGCAATGACAAATAGGTTTTCAACAATTTAATAAATATTCTGGCACCAAATTTCTGCTCTGAAATACAGACCTTTGAGGAAACAAACAAGAAATAAGTTAAAAATCCAGTGACATAATCAAATTCCAGTATAAAGCTAGATTTAAAAGATTTATCACACAAAAGAGAGACAGAAAAGTTCCTAGAACAGTCAAGATAAAATAATTATTCGACTCTGATTCATAGCTTCATGCCTTTTGCTTCTTTAAATAACTAAGAGAGTTTATCTACCAACTGGATGTAATGTTACACAGAACAGAGGACATTCAGAATGCAATAATGTAAGCACGTAGGCACTATCATGGTCTGCAAGTTCTTATCCATCTTCTTAAATGACAGGATACTAAGATTGGGTTTGCCTTGTTTGAAGCTAGTAGCTCGAGAACAATTATGTGCTGCAAACTAACATATCTGCAAAAGGCCCAAGGAGATTTTTGTTGAAAATGCATCGGATCCACACCAGATAGTTTGTGAATGGCTTAATGTTGTCTGAAAATGTATGGTTTTGGTGGGACAAAATGTAAGGCATGTACGTATTTTCTCCTTGCTCCTGAATCCAAACTTCGTACTTTACTTCTCTGACCTTCAAGTATTTCAGGTTCCAAGGGATCTGCCAAGATACAGAGAGCTTAGCTTCAGTAGTACCTTGGATAGAGGCTTGGCATTTAATATCTCTAACTTTGCCTGGATAGAGGCCATTGCTCCATTTTTTCTTCTTAGGCCCTGGTTTGGTTTTTACTGTTTGCCTGATCATTTGGATAAGGGAAGCAACATTAATTTTGGTGTCCTGATAGATACGGAAAAGCCATTCTGGGTTGTGGCAACACAGGTGCCGGGAAACCTCATTGCTCTTTATAATGCGATCTTGTTCTGCTTTGTTTAAATGGGCAATTCCTCCTTGATCCCAGGGTCTGTCTGGATAAGTCACAGTATTCTCCTTTTCAGTGTTTTGCCATGAAATGTACTGCAAATCCATGCCAGGAAGGGTAGATAATGTCTTGTAAGGTGTATAATGTTCAGGATTTATAGCAAAAGGGAAGAGTTCCACAACAGTGGCTCCTCTTGGCAGGAAGAGAGACATCACAAGTTGAGCTCCATGCATACTGACAAGCATGGATGCATTGCTAATCAAGCGTATTATTTCTGAAAATGTATGGTCTTCTATGGAAATGGTAATGGTTTTCATCTGAAATTCTTGGGCAAGTGCCAAAATTACCTCTGCCTCATTTAGGATTAATCTATTGATGGTTCGACTAAATACTATTATATATTCCTCACCAGGTATTGCTTCCAAGCTCACATTTAGCTTCTTCATCATGAATGTTTTGAACTGTCGGATCTCATTGCCAGAGACCAGGATGTTGGCTTTTGGCCCCTGGGGCTGAACAAAACCATATTGATACCAGGTTGTGATTTTAGATAGACCCACATAAGACTTCGTGAAGCACAGGAGCTGCCCAAGTGTTTTAAGCTGCTCTCTTAGGAGTGGTTGCTTGCTGCTAAGCAATTTGTATAGCTCAAAGTGTAGTCCTTCACCCCAGCCTTCCATGAAGAACAATCTCGTCTCCAAGTCCAAATCTGGGAACTGCCGCATAGTATAAAAAATTGGAAGGAGATCATCATGGAAAATGTGCATCAAATTATCTGGATTGAACCTATTCATAATCAATGCTACATCAGGAACAAAAACAGGCTTTGGCATAAATTTCAAAGCCGCAGCAGGTAGTTCTACAAAATTGAAGTATTGGGTATTATGGTCCTCCACTGAGGAGAGATCAAGCAAGGCAGGTTGAAATCTTCTGGAGCCCAAGTTTGGAAGCATGACAGAAGAACTGCTATGGAAGAAAACAAATTCCTCAGCTTCGGTGGAATAACAAAGAGACTCAAAACGGCATATACGGTCAGTATGCATCCTGCCAGTGCACACCATTTTGGTGCCATCTTCTATTAGAGCTTGAAGTGCAGCATGATAATCAATGCTGACCTGAGAGTTTTCCTGAGACTGGCGCATGAGGTCTAGCTCCTCTTCCAGGACAAAGACATAATCATGCAGTTTTATATACTTCCATAGCACAGCAGCAATGACACACACTAGCAAGGCATTAAGCACTGCTGCTATGTTCATTCTGAATCCAGGTTCTAGCAAGTGGGGAGGTAGTAAACACTAAGGAAGAGGGATGCATTCTCAGTCTTCTTTATCATAATGGAGCAGAGACCTAAAAAAATAAAGTAAGAGCAAAAACAGTTATAGTTATAACAGTCCTCTATAATTCATTTATGTTGTTGTATAGGAATAATGGCTAATCTCCATCTTGCCCTCTCCACATTTAATACATTTTTCAGTTTTTGTGCAAGAAGGAAGGACTGCAGATAACGTTTAAAAATATTCTTTGAAACAGCTGCTGCAAAGAGATTCACTCTAATTTTAGACTTGCTCTCTAAACAAAAATACATGTTACATTACAGATTGATAAATAGAGGCTATATACCAGCAAACAATTTCTACTCTTAAAGTGCTCATATAAAACTTCACTCATGGAAACTTTTATGAAAGAAGGCATACTTATAGCCACATCAACTTTATTTTATTATGCTCAAAACTGGCTATGTAATTTGTTTTTATTTTTGTATCTTATTTCTTGCAGCAAAAAAACTAGCAGAGAAGAAATGAGAATCTTTGAGTTTCAATGGGAAATATGAGCATTTATATATGTGTAGAATTATTGCCTAATGGATATTCCAGCCCAATAGAAACATTTTACAACTTTAACCCTGCATCCATCACATCAGTGCCAAAAAACTGCAAAGAATCTACTGCAGAAGAACCTGATGGATCCAGGTAGGAAATTAAGCCTCCTTTGTTTTCAAATTATGAGTCTTTTAAAATAGTCAGCCAAAGATAAGCTGCATAGGAAAAATTGGATTCAGTTCCCATAATTCCCCAGCAAGCAGGCTGGCTAGGGAATTCTGATTCCTTCATCTGATTGATATCAATGGACCACCTTAACAAGGAAGAGAATCCACTGAGTTCAGTGGGAAGTGTGGCAACCAATTGGCTGGACATAAAATACTAACTCATGGTTTTTGCAGTCATGATTTATTGAACATGTAAAAAGGAGCACATGACATATAGACCTAAATTATACATCATGACTTAGAACTACAATGAATGAATGAAGAAGATGGCCGGCCTAGACCATGAAAGTTTGTAAAAGCTGGCAAGTCAGCATGTAATTTACATTAGGGGTTTGTTTTTTGATAATGTAATTAACAAAAAGGAAGTATCAAGTGCCACAGTGTTTCTTTATTTTCCAAAGTATCAATATTTGCTCACAGATAAGAGAATTGCAACATGTTTTTGCTTCTCTCTTAAGTCCTGTCTAGCTAAATTCTGGTGACAAGCTGTGAGTGTCAGTGTACTGATTATTTTTAAAAAGTGAAGAGAAAGTGGCAGTTTACACAATTATCTTAATGAAAAATATCAACTATAAAATCAAAGTAAAGTCGATTAAACTATCTGATAGGTATACTGTAAAACTACTAAAATAAGCTATAATCTCATTTCCATAAGTACCATATTTTTCACACTATAAAGTACTTCGGACTATAAGACACACATTAGCTTTAGAGGAGGAAAACAAGGGGAAAAAATCTGCCTCTGCCTCCCAGCATCAAACTGATATTTATCTGGCTAGTATCCTTGCAGCAAACAGCAAACAGCCTGGTCAGCTTCAGCATGTTATTGCAGCCACAGCACACAGCTCGTCAGGGCTCTGCTCCATTGCACTCACCACCGGTCAACTAAGCTGAGCTGCTGCCACTGGGGAACATTGTAGCCTTGCTGCCAAGCAGCTGATGGGCAGTTGGATTGGCCTCCCTGAATACCACTAATCAGCTGTTCTAGGCAGCGGGGATTGCCACCTAACACCAAAACCGCCTATTGCTGCTGCCGTCATTTAGTAGTGGCAAACAGCGGCAGTGATTGGTGTGGCAGAAGCAATTCCCACTGTCTAGATCAGCTGATCGGCAATATTCTGGGAGGGCAATCCAACCACAGATCAGCTGCTCAGCAGCAAAGGCTCCAGTAGTCCCTGGCGGCAGCGAATGGTGGCAGTGGTGACAGGCAGTGGCAGCGAATGGCCACACCAACCCTCTCCCCTGCTGAAATATTAGCTCTCTAACATGCACAGACATTTCCACCCATTTTTATATAGTGCATTCTTATAGTGCAAAAATACAATAAATTGATAAAACTGTGTTTTCCTAACTATGCCCAAATAAATTTAACTGTTAATTAATTAACCAGGCTGCATTGATTCCAGCCAATAAGAATCCATTTGGATTTTATGCTAAACCCGATCTTAGCTCATATTTAAACAAACACACTCCACTTCTCTAGAAAGGAGTTCAAAGGGTTTTTCTACCTATTAGGGCAATGTTTCTTAACTGTGGCAACTTTAAGGTGTTTCAACACTCAGAACTTCCCAAGGGAATTGAAGTCCACAATTCTCAAAGCTTTCCATGTTTCCAAACACTGTTTTAGGTAATAACTGTCTCTCATATATGTAGCGCCAAAAACATTTATTTTCTTATTTTCCTTAAGGCCCTGTCACACTGCCCAATGGATGCAAAACGGACACAACGGATGACCAAAATGTTCCATCCGTTGTTATCTGCTCTCAAAAGGGGCAAAAATTTGCATGACCAGAGCGGATAACATGGAAAGGAACAGACGCAGGGAGAACGAGGAGCGGATGGAAAGCTGATGCGGAACGGAAGCCCAGCGGATGGAAGCGGATGAGAGCGGATGGCACATCTGCTAGGCTTCCAGGGGGCCTCAACAAAGCGGATGCGGAACGGATGAAGGAGATGCACAGCGGATGAAGCAGAAGCAGAGCGGAAGCCTAACGGATGCCTAGCGTTAATTGCGCATGCGGGGAGGATGCATTGCATAAGCCCCGCGGATATAAGGGAAGCAGCTTGGAAGCAAGTCACCATTCAGAGGAATGCCAGACGGATTGACAGCCTTGCCTGCCCTGCCTGCATGACTGCCTGCAAGCCTTGCTGCCAGCCTTGCTGCAAGCCTTGCTGCCAGCCTCCCTTGCTGTCTGCCTGCCTGCCAGCCTTGCTGCCAGCCTCCCTGCCAACCTTGCTGTCTGCCTGCCTGCCAGCCTTGCTGCCAGCCAGTCTGCCTGCCAGCCTTGGTGTCTGCCTTCCTGCAAGCCTTGGTGCCTGCCTGCCTGCCAGGCTCCCTGCCAGCCTTGGTGCCTGCCTCCCTGCCAGCCTTGGTGCATGCCTGCCTGCCGGCCAGCCTTGGTGCCAGCCTTGGTGCCTGCCAGCCTTGCTGTCTGCCTGCCTGCCAGCCTTGCTGCCAGCCAGTCTGCCTGCCAGCCTTGGTGCCTGCCTCCCTGCCAGTCTTGCTGCCTGCCTCCCTGCCAGTCTTGCTGCCTGCCTTCCTGCAAGCCTTGGTGCCAGCCTGCCTGCCTGCCAGCCTTGGTTCATGCCTGCCTGCCAGCCTTGGTGCCTGCCTCCCAGCCAGCCTTCCTGCCAGCCTTGGTTCCTGCCAGCCTCCCTGCCAGCCAGCAACCCCACAACCATGGGGAAGAACAGAAAGCCTCAGCCATTTGCCTTTACAAGAGGGACAGGGCTACCATCCCACCCCCTGGCCCTCACTCTGGTTCTGCTGGGGCTTCTGCAGCACGGGCTCGCTCTTCTGGGGCTGGGGCTTCTGCTGCTTCTGCTTCTGGAGGAGCTGATGATGCGGAGGATCAGACAAGCACTCCAGCACCAGCCACCTCCACAGCACCTACACCCTTCACCCATGAGACTTAGTGACCAAGAGGAGTGCCAGAGACTCATTTTTGTTTTATAGCTTGTTGTTAATAAAGTCTATTTTTGATTCACACACTTGCTTCATTTCTTTTTTTTTAATAAAGTCTTGGTGGAACCTTTTAGAAATGGTTTAAGCCTTTGCATGCTTGTGGGATGGGTTAAGATAGCAGTGGGATGGGTTGAGATAGCAGTGGGATGGGTTAAGATAGCAGTGGGATGGGTTGAGATAGCAGTGGGATGGACAGGGATACCTTTGGAATGGGTAATAGCTGTGGGATGGGCAGGGATACCTTTGGGATGGGTAATAGCTGTGGGATAGATAAACCTCCAGTGCAAGCATAGTGGGACTGTATGGTCCACCCTCCCAGGTGCAATACCTATGGCCCTTTATTATCAATAACAATGTAATCAATCATCCACACATGTCAACATAAACACAACTCTTTATTAAATGCCCTGTTCATTGTAGGCCCACCCAACATACATGGCCCAATCTCATCCATGTGATGAGACAGGCTGAAGGAAGCATCCATTAATTATCTATCATCCTGTCTTGCCACTCCACTGCTCCAGCTGGGGAGTTGCACCAGTGTTTCAGGAGGTTGCGCTGCTTTTTCCCTTCACGTGAGGCTCTGTTGGGGCCTTGCACATCCACAGTATCTATCAGGTTTCGCCCTTGCCTCCATTCCCCAGGCTCCATGTCCCCATTGTCTTGTTGGAGGTCCATGAGCCTGTTCTGCAAGACTGAGTAGCGGGTGCGCATGAGATTGTGCAGGATGCAGCAAGCTTCCACGATCCTCCTCACGGTCTCTGGGCGATGCTGCATGGTGGTGAGAAGTACCTGGAACCTGTTGGCCAGGATGCCAAAGGCGTTCTCCACCACCTGCCTTGCTCTGGACAGCCTGTAGTTGAAGATCCTCTCTTCACGGGTGAGGCATTTGGAGGTGTGGGCTTCATGAGGTAGGTTGTGAGGGAGAAGGTGTCATCCCCCACGATGAAGTGGGGCACATCTTGTGTGTCGTTGGGCAGGGGGTCTGGATCTGGGAAGCCCATGATGAGGTTGTGTTCCAGCCCCTTCTTGAGGTGACTGGGGTTGTATACCTGGGCATCTGAAGCTGACCCGTTGCCTGAAGCATCGATGTACATGAACTTGTTGTCAGCATCGACCATGGCAAAGAGGATGATGCTGAAGAAGCCCTTGTAGTTGTGATAAGAGGACCCTGAGTTGGGTGGAGCTTTGCAGGCCACGTGCTTGCCATCGATGGCTCCAATGGTGTGGGGGAAGTTCCACCTCTGATACCACTGCTCTGCAACTTTCTTCCATCCTTCTTCAGTGGAGGGGCACTGGAGGAGCTCCTCCATGTATTCTTCGATGATGGCCTGCACCACTTCTCTGACCACAATGCTGATGGTGTTGTGTGGCACCCTCCAGCCATACTACATGCTCCTATAGGTGGTCCCGGAGGCCAGGTGGCGCAGAGTGCCACCTTGAGCCCAGGTTCCAGGCTGGGCCGGAAGTTGGTGTTTGCCTTGGTCAACCTGGGTGTCAGCCGCTCCACAACTTCGTCAAACATGGCTGGAGGCATCCTCATGAAGTTCTGGAATGCACGAGTGTCTTCGTTCCTGAGCTCCACCATCAGTTTGTTGTACAGTCCGTCCTCTGCTCTTCTGGCGAACCATCTTTGGACCCAGATGCTTCTTGGCCGCCTCTTTTTCTTCCCGTAGTAGAGTTCACAGAGCCTGTAGATGGCTTCGCACTGTTGCAGAAGGATGGTGGCAGCCAAAAGGACTTTGTTGCAATCCATGGTGGACATGACTGGATGCTGTGGAAGAGGAAGAGTCAGATGAAGGCTGCAGAGGTCTGCACCGCAGGGCTGCTGTTCTGAAAGTGAGATCCAGATAAGTTGCTCCCCCTTTTTATAGGCAGTATAGGTTTTCCCCTATGTGTCCCTTTGCATCCTCTAGGAATCCTCTAGACATCCTTAATATCCGAGATAGGTCCCCTCTGCGAACGTTTTTTCCGTTTTAAATGCTTTGTTTCCATGCTGCATCCGCTAGGCATCCGTTCTGCATTCGTTCTGCATCCGTTCCGCTTCCTCCCTGCGTCCGAGCGGATGCGAGTTGCGCGGATGCACAGCGGATGCCTAGCGGATATAGCGGATGCGTAACGGATGCAGAACGGATGCCTAGCGGATGCAAAACGGACGAATTGGATACATTTTCCGCTCAAAAGTTTTGAGCAGCTCAAAGCTTTCTGAGGGGATGAAACGTCCATAGACGGATGCTGGACGGATGGAGAGGAAGCAAAACAGAGGCAGTGAGTACAGAACGGAAGCTTCGCGTTAACCAATGGATGGCAAGCTTTTTTGTCCGTTTTACATCCTCTTTGCATCCGTTGGTGCAGTGTGACAGGGCCTTTTGGCAAAATTTTCCCTTTTTGTTTTAAATAAAATTTGTCTGTTAAATCTCCAGATATCTTATGCTGTTGCAACAATTATTGCTTCTCAGCATACAAATGAGCTGGAGGGAAGGGAGGGTGCCAGGATGGTCTGTTACCGGTTCTCCCTGGTTCAGGCAAACTGCTTGTTAATTTTATGGCTGGTTTGGCAAACTTCCAAATCTCAGCCCTGGCTTACTCTGTCCACCCCACCCTCCCCCTCCCAGGAGTCCACATGCGGCACATTTTGGATTCCAGGTAAGTGCAGAGTCTGCACAAAAGTTTGGGTAGGGCAAAAAATGGGCCTTCCAGAGGCTCCAGAATGCCAGAAAGCCTCTGGAGCCCAGGGAGGCCTTTTTCACCCTCCCAGAGGCTTGAGGTAACCCTCCAGAGCCAGGGGAGGGCAAAAATGCCTCACCCCTGCAGCTTGTTTTCTCTCCCAAGCCAGGATAGTTCAAGAGGCTGACTAGGCCATGCCCACCATAGCCATGTCTACCCAGCAACCAGGCAGAGAATCGGTTGCTAAATTTTTTGAAGGCAACCCACAGAAGGGTGAGATGGAATGTAGGCTCCAGACATCAAGAAGAATATCCATGAGAGCCAAGGACACTTCAGAATATCCATGAGAGGTTTGCCAAAATTAAAACACTTTGCCAAAATTAAAAACTTTACTAAAGCCCATGTCACACTGAACCAACGGATGCAAAGAGGATGTAAAATGGACAAAAAAGCTTGCCATCTGTTGGAAAACGCGATGTACTCACTGCCTCCATTTTGCTTCCTCTCTATCCGTCCAGCATCCGTCTATTGACATTTCATTCACTCAGAAAGTTTTGGGCTGCCCAAAACTTTTGTGCGGAAAATGTATCCAATGCGTCCATTCTGCATCCGCTACGCATCCGCTATGCATCCGTTCTGCATCCGTTACGCATCTGCGATATCCGCTAGGCATCCGTTCCGCATCCGCGCAACTTGCATCCGCTCAGACGCAGGGAGAAAATGGAATGGACGCAAAACGGATGCAGAACAGATGCAGCATGGAAACAAAGCATTTAAAATGGAAAAAACATTCGCAGAGGGGACCTATCTCGGATATTAAGGATGCCTAGAGGATGCCTAGAGGATGCCTAGCGGATGCCTAGCGGAAAACCTATATTTCCTATAAAAAGGGGGAGCAACTCACCTGCATCTCACTTTCAGAACAGCAGCCCAGTGGTGCAGCCCTCTGCAGCCTTCATCTGACTCTTCCTCTTCCACAGCATCCAGTCATGTCCACCGTGGATTGCAACAAAGTCCTTTCGGCAGCCACCATCGTTCTGCAACAGTGC
The DNA here is from genome assembly GCA_015471245.1 of Laticauda colubrina. Classification (NCBI taxonomy): domain Eukaryota; kingdom Metazoa; phylum Chordata; class Lepidosauria; order Squamata; family Elapidae; genus Laticauda; species Laticauda colubrina. Next base: position 19,725,428 of record BLBF01000019.1, read on the forward strand.
GAAGCCATCTGCAGGCTCTGTGAACTCTACTGCGAGAAGAAAAAGAGGCAGCCAAAAAGAGTCTGGGTCCGAAGATGGTTCGCCAGAAGAGCAGAGGACAGACTGTACAGCAAGCTGATGGTGGAGCTCAGGAACGAAGACACTCGGGCATTCCAGAACTTCATGAGGATGCCTTCAGCCATGTTTGACGAAGTTGTGCAGCAGCTGACACCCAGGTTGACCAAGCAGAGCACCAGCTTCCGCCCCAGCCTGGAACCTGGGCTCAAGGTGGCACTCACTCTGCGCCACCTGGCCTCAGGGACCACCTACAGGAGCATGCAGTACGGCTGGAGGGTGTCACACAACACCATCAGCATTGTGGTCAGAGAAGTGGTGCAGGCCATCATCGAAGAATACCTGGAGGAGCTCCTACAGTGTCCCTCCACTGAAGGATGGAAGAAAGTTGCAGAGCAGTGGTATCAGAAGTGGAACTTACCCCACACTGTTGGAGCCATAGATGGCAAGCACGTGGCCTGCAAATCTCTACCCAACTCAGGGTCCACTTATTTCAACTCCAAGGGCTCCTTCAGCATCGTCCTCTTCGCCATGGTCGATGCTGACTACAAGTTCATGTACATCGATGCTTCAGGCAATGGCTCATCTTCAGATGCCCAGGTATACAACGCCAGTGTCCTCAAGGAGGGGCTGGAACGCAACCTCATCATGGGCTTCCCAGATCCAGACCCGCTGCCCAACGACACGCAAGATGTGCCCTACTTCATCGTGGGAGATGACGCCTTCTCCCTCACAACCTACCTCATGAAGCCATACACCTCCAGACGCCTCACCCGTGAAGAGAGGATCTCCAAGTACAGGTTGTCCAGGACAAGGCGGGTGGTGGACAACGCCTTTGGCATCCTGGCCAACAGGTTCCAGGTACTTCTCACCACCATGCAGCATCGCCCAGAGACCGTGAGGAGGATCATGGAAGCTTGCTGCATCCTGCACAATCTCATGCGCACCCGCTACCCAGTGTTACAGGACAGGCTTGTGTACCGTCAGCAAGGCAATGGGGACATGGAACCTGGGGAATGGAGGCAAGGGCGAAACCTGATAGACACTGTGGATGTGCAAGGTCCCAACAGAGCCTCACATGAAGAGAAGAAGCAGCGCAACCTCCTGAAACACTGGTGCAACTCCCCAGCTGGAGCAGTGGAGTGGCAAGACAGGATGGTAGATGCTTAATGGATGCTCCCTTCAGCCTGTCTCATCACACGGATGAGATTGGGCCATGTATGTTGGGTGGGCCTACAATGAACAGGGTGTTTAATATAGAGTTGTGTTTATGTTGACATGTGTGGATGATTATTACATTATTATTGATAATAAAGGGCCATTGGTGTTACACCTGGGAGGGTGAACCATACAGTCCCACTATGCTTGCGCTGGAGGTTTATCTATCCCACAACTATTACCCATCCCAAAGGTATCCCTGCTCATTTCTCAGGTATCCCTGCCCACCCCACTGCTATCTTAACCCATCCCACAAGCATGCAAAGGCTTAAACCATCTCTAAAAGGTTCCACCAAGACTTTATTAAAAAAAAGAAATGAAGCAAGTGTGTGAATCATAAATAGACTTTATTAACAACAAGCTATAAAACAAAAATGAGTCTCTGGCACTCCTCTTGGTCTCTCAGTCTCAGGGGTGAAGGGTCCAGGTGCTGTGGAGCTGGCTGGTGGTGGAGTGCTTGTCATCAGCTCCTCCAGAAGCAGAAGCAGCAGAAGCCCCAGCCCCAGAAGAGCGAGCCCGTGCTGCAGAAGCCCCAGCAGAACCAGAGTGAGGGCCAGGGGACGGGATGGTAGCCCTGTCCCTCTTGTAAAGGCTGGCAGCAAATGGCTGAGGCTTTTTGTTCTTCCCCATGGTTGTGGGGTTGCTGGCTGGCAGGGAGGCTGGCAGGCAGGCAGGCACCAAGGCTTGCAGGAAGGCTGGCAGGCAGGCTGGCTCCAAGGCTGGCAGGCAGGCACCAAGGCTGGCAGGCAGACATGAACCAAAGCTGGCAGGAAGGCTGGCAGGGAGGCAGGCACCAAGGCTGGCAGGGAGGCTGGCAGGGAGGCAGGCACCAAGGCTGGCAGGCAGACTGGCTGGCAGCAAGGCTGGCAGGCAGGCAGACAGCAAGGCTGGCAGGGAGGCTGGCAGCAAGGCTGGCAGCAAGGCTTGCAGGCAGACATGCAGACAGGACAGGCAAGGCAGTTGATGTGTCTGGAAGCAGATCTTTCCTCTGAATGGCGACCTGCTTCCGAGCTCCTTCCGTTATATCCACGGGGCTGACGCAATGCATCCTCCCCGCATGCGCAATTAACGCCAGGCATCCATTAGGCTTCCACTGTGCATCCGCTGTGCATCCGCTTCATCCGCTAGGCTTCTGCTCTGCATCCGCTCTTTCCATTCCGCGTCCACTTTGCTGCAGCCCCCCGGAAGTCTAACGGACGTGCCATCCGCTCCCATCACTTCCATCCGCTGGGCTTCCGTTCCGCATCTGCTTTCCATCTGCCCTGCGTCCTCCACGCATCCGTGTTATCCGCTCCGGTTATGCAAATTTTTGCCCCTTTTGAGAGCGTATAACAACGGATGGAACATTTTGCTCGTCCGCTGTGTCCTTTTTGCATCCGTTGGGCAGTGTGACATGGGCTTAACTGTACTAATAGGGAAATAGAGAATTCTATACTTTTAATGATATAGGTTTGCACAGGAATTAGCTACATCTGGTTTTGCTCTCATCAATGCTGAAATTATGTTTTCAATAAAATTTTGTATTCAGAGATTGGATTGTCTCAACCATGCTTGCTCTGGTTGGGTTCATCAGTTGGAACATTGATATTAGATCAGATCTCTTACAGTTCCATGCAAAATACCCTCACAAGCCAGGGGCCCACCAGAGAGGTATTAAATATAAATAGTAACAATGTATGTTTACTATTTTCCAGATATCTCCTATAGTTTAGGGCGGTTCACCTATCAAGTTTGAAGCATGCTTATGCTGTTGTAGCTATTATCATTTCTCAGCTTGTCAACGAACCAGGTAGGAGGGAAGGATGAGGTGGAATGTAGGCTTCTAGATATCAAGAAGTCAATCCATGAGCGCCAAGGACAGTTGGCAAGTATTTCCCAAAACCTTTTTCTCATAACAATACAATGACACTCAATTGGACAATGTGGCCTGCACTAATAGGGGGAGGGAGAATTCTGTACTTTATGTGGGTTTGTGCAGGAATTAGCCAGATATAGTTTTATCCTCATCAGTGCCAAATTGATATACTCAACAAATTTTGCATTCAGAGATTGGATCATCTCAACTTGGTTGGGTTCATCAGCTGGAACACTGACAGTATGGTTTGAAGCTGATTTATTATCATGAATTACAAAATAGCGCTCAAAAAAAATCATTAATTTAGGACTGTTACAATGGCATTGAAAAAAATGGAAAAAATGTTCTTGGAGTTATGACAGTAGCAGCACCCTTATAGTCACATGTTCAAAATTCGGGCACTAGACAACCAGCATGTATACAATTGCTGAGTCCCTGAGTCATTTGTCATTTGCAACCTTGCAACTGGCTTCTGATAAACAAAGTCAATAGAGAAAACTGCTTAACAACCACAAGATCCACTTAATAATTGGAGAGATTTGTTTAACAAATGTGACAAAAAGGTTCAGGTGAGACTCACTTAACAATTGCCTTGCTTAGTAATGGAAATTTTGGATCCAATTGTGAGTCAGAAATTACAAGACTCTTTGTACTGGATGCTGTAGCTTTATTTCTAATTATCATCATTGGGTTTGGTCTGCAAGTCCATTAGCTTTAAGAATAATTGAATATCCATAATGAAACTCTGTCAAAAGTATACATAACAATGATAACAGAGAAATATAAAAAAGTAAATTGTATACATTTAAAATTTCATGAACCGATTTCTAACAATAAGCATTAACTATCTCCATAACTGTGTGATTCACTTCATCATTTTAATCAAAGCACAAAATATGAGCTCTATGGAATTTTGAGATTGGATCAAGATATGGCAACATTTAAGTCTATTTCCTATTCACTAAATTTGCCCCAAGGCCTCATAGGATTGGATGTCACATCAGCTTAAAAGCCATTGGATACCTTCCAGATGAATTAGATTACAACTCCTGTTACTTTCCATGAAGCTGTATTAACTGGAGGTAACAGGATTGATCAACATCTTTGGAGCACTATTCACTATAGTGAATCAACAATAATCTCTACCTACTGAATAAAATTTGACCACTGAAAACCAAAAATTCCTACCCAGACTTTTGAACTATTCTTCTTTCAATTTGCAGAAGTACAAGTGGCTCAGTGAAAAACTCTATAATGAGAACATATGCATACACACATATACAAATATCAGCAAAACATTAAAGTACAGTATTAAAACAGCCCAAAGAGAGAGCAGAACTGAAGAACCGCATGTGCAAATCAGTACATCTCAAATAGTGTTAACTCTTATTAACCCTCACCAAGGAAACTTTCATCATTTCAAACAGCTGCGGAAATAAAAATACATGCAGATTAAAGTTACAATCATATACAAAATGCATACCTGAGCATTTGATACTGGTTACCCTTTCCGCTTTTGTTATCCCCAGAGAAAGAAATCCCCTAAAGAGACTAAAGAAGATCCTCAGCAATTTTCTCCAATAACCCTCCTTATCCACTCCAATCATCAGCATTAGAGCAGTAAAAGCAGGAGCTTGTGCTTCATTCTACAACTCCAAAGGGATCCTCTTCACCCCTTCTGGAGGGGGGGGGTGTCTCTCAGTGAGCTCCATCTGTCAGGCTGGCCTATTACTCCAACTGACTCTTCTCCCTGAGGGCAACTGGGTAATCACTATAGGGTCCTTGAATAGTTGCAGAGGGCAAGGAGATTGAAACAGTTTACCAGGGAACATTTTTTGGCTGGGAATTGGACAGAAAGTTGTTATGCTTTGGAGCAATTAAAAGGAGAGGCAGGCGAACAGGCATGTAGGCATACAGATCAGACCAAAATAAAAGGCTAGGAGAAAAATGGAACATTAATAAAAAAAGAAATTAAAAAGGAAATTATCCATTTTGATCTCCTGGCTCTTTTTAAAAGCTATGCTATCTCAAACCATTGGAGAATCAGTCCAAGACAACAACACTATACTTTTTCTCCAAGAATTATATTGTTAAGATATAAGGCTATTTTGCTACAAATCACACACATCGGTATATACAAGCATACTTACTTCTGCCAAAGATTAAGACTGCAACCTTTCAGAAAGATTACCTTAGATTGCAATCTTTCAGAAATAGAGTGCAAGTGACCCCATAGAAATGGATGGGTGGGTAGAAAAACCCGCAATCAACATGGGAACATAGGTTGAGGACGATGAAAGATGTAATCCAAGAGACCTCAAGGGACCTTTAAGCACCAAAACTAGCATTTGATCCAACTTCAGAACCATATCTTAATATCCTAATTTGATCCAAACTGTTATCCATAATGAAAAAATGTTCTAGCTTGTTTTGTTTGAAGGCAGGAGCAAATCTAAAATAGTATTTCTCTGAAAAAGCAATAATTAAGCAATCATTGATTCACTTTTGTAACTAGCTGCCCATTTATGCCAAAACAGGATTTAGTGATATCAGATAAACAAGAATTAATATATCTGTGTCAAAATACAATCCAATTCTCTTTTACAAGGAATTCACAGTACAAATAGGTCCTGGAACCAGTAAAGACTGCTGTACAGAAAAACCAGTAACGAAAAACTGCTAGTCTTGATGGTTAAATCTATTGATGGCTATATGGTAATTCTAGTCGAAATAAAAAAGACTGGGTGAATTGAGCCAGTCACTCTCTCAGGTCAATTCCCCTTACACAATTGTTGTGGGGAATTCCGAGGAAAGAATATAAGGGTATAAATAAAATGGTGACTATCTTAGTTGTATGGAAATAATAAAGATGGGACAGAAAGTCTTTTTAAAAAGTTTAATTTCTGCATACAACAATTCAAAAAATTAGGGGAAGTGGGCAATAGCCCTTACTGTGGCCTGTAGAAATACTGGACTACTAACTCCCACAATCCCAATCAGTAGCCAGAAAAAATAAGAAGAAACAAAGGGAAGATTTACAGGAGAAACAATCGATTTGAAATGAAGAAAAGAGAATAGTCCAGCAAGACAAGTGGGGGCAGGAAACTGGTTGATCTATTTTCTTTCAATGACTTAGGATCTCTCAGGTGTATTTTAGAATCGAGGTATTGAATTTTAGGCAGGAGAATGAAGACTGATCAGCCATCGGATATCTCTTTATTTTGATGTTGTCAAAATTGGCTTAATAGTGACCTTTATATAACATATCAAATGAATATACACTACCCTTTGCTAGCAGAGTAGGCTGATCTAAGCAGCAGAGAAGATAATGTGCTGTATGCACATAAGTACTTAATCTGTTAAGATAGTAGCCAAAAAATCACACATTCTTAAACATCTCTTGCCCACATTTAGCAAGACTTGGGTATACTTTCAGCAAGGAAGTGAGCATAAATGGTTTCTAAAAGATTTCAATCATCGGGATCAATCCATCCTTAATGAACAGGAAACAGACAAGAATTATAAATGAATAGTCCAATTGATGGAGAGAAAGACATTGCTATTTTTCTAAAAGCTTAATAAAATAGCTTGAAAGAGAAAATAATCTAACCTTCCCAGGATTATACTATACAGGTTTGGATAAAAGGGAGAGGGGGAGAGACAAACTGTGAAAGATTCAATTTATGAATTTATGTCACAGTAATCATTCTCATCATGAGGAAATCTAATTTAGCTAGGTTTTTTTTTCTTTAAAAACGCTTAACAAGAAGATAAGCACACATCTATGCACATTCACTACAAAAAACATTAAACATGCCTGCTAACATCTGAACATCAAACAGATTGTTTTCATCTCTAGAAACAGAATGCCCCCTTAATGGCCATATTCCTTACATTATCTGACTATGCTGGCTTTACTGAACTGAACTGAAAGTGCAGTAATAGATGGACAGATCAACAACAGACTGCACATTGACCTTTTGCAACATCCAATGTGCTAGGAAATACAATGGCAAATGATGCAGTTTAGATTAGTGTAAAGGGATGCATGCTGGGAAATGAACCCCTGACTTTGGTAATCACTGATTCCGTATCACTGATGGAGCATAAATAAGATGGAATTATTGGAGTTAATGTGGATAGCTCTGTGAGAGCACAGCATATGCCACTGCTGTGAAAGAAGAAATCTATGTCAGTAATTCCTGGGAAAGAGACTGTTTTGATTTTGCTTGAGATGCAGATCACAAATCGTGGCCGCTGCCTGCTCAGAGACACAAGGTGAGTTGCAAAAGAGAGGGATCCTCGGTTGCAAGGTTGCCTGGCACCATGGGCAGGGCCTGGGCTGGCAAAAGTGCACTGATAACACCCCCAGAGAGATAGAATGAGAGGCAGTTCCCAGTCCTTGCTGGCTCAGCTGATCCACAGGGCTGTGATTAAGGGGCCAATGAAGTGACTGGGGAAGAGAAGGAGCCATCACACCTCAGGGATAGCTGCCCGTGTAAGTGGATTGTAAGTGGATACATGACTGGGCTGCCTCCTGTGCTGGCCATGGCTTATTTTTGGGTAGGGCGAATAGAATAGAATAGAATAGAATAGAATAGAATAGAATAGAATAGAATAGAA
>BLBF01000019.1:19733187-19776592 GCA_015471245.1 Laticauda colubrina
AATAGAATAGAATAGAATAGAATAGAATAGAATAGAATAGAATAGAACAGAACAGAACAGAACAGAACAGAACATAATAGAACAGAATAGAATACTTTATTGGCCAAGTGCAATTGGACACACAAGGAATCTGTCTTGGTGTAAATACTCCCAGTATACATAAAGAAAAGGTACATTCGTTAACAATTAAGAATCATAACATACAATACTTAATGACAGACATAGGGTACAATCAACAATCAAATCATACTAGGAAACAATCAATTTAAATCATAAGGATACATGCAACAAAGTTACAGTCCTAAAATTACAAGTGGGAGGGGATGGGTGATAAGGAGTGATGAGAAGATTAATAGTAGTAGTTGTGTACACTTTGTAAATAGTTAAACAGTGTTGAGGGAATTATTTGTTTAGCAGAGCTATTTGTTTAGCTTTCAGAAAAAAAACTCTTCTTGTGTCTAGTTGTTCTGTTGTGCAGTGCTCTATAGCGTTGTTTTGAGGGAACGAGTTGAAACAATTTATGTCCGGGATGTGAGGGATCTGTAAATATTTTCACAGCCCTCTTTTTGATTCATACAGTATACAGGTCCTCGATTGAAGGCAGGTAGGTAATAATTGTTTTTTCTGAAGTCCTAATTATCCTCTGAAGTCTGTGTCTGTCCTGTTGGGTTGCAGAACCAAACTAGACAGTTACAGAAGAACACATGATAGACTGAATAATTCCTCTGTAGAACTGTATCAGCAGTTCCTTGGGCAGTTTGAGCTTTCTGAGTTGGCGCAGAAAGAACATTCTTTGTTGTGCTTTTTTGATGTTAGGTGTCCATTTTAGGTCATGTGATATAGTAGAACCTAGAAATTTGAAGATCTCTACTGTTGATACTATGTTGTCTAGTATTGTAAGAGGTGGTAGTAAGGGGGGGTTTCTTCTAAAGTCTACCACCATATCTACGGTTTGAGTGTGTTCAGTTCCAGATTGTTCTGGTTACACCATGAGGCAAATTGTATAACCTCCTGTTTGTATGCAGATTCATCGTTGTCTAGAATGAGACCAATCAATGTTGTGTCATCAGCAAACTTCAGTATTTTAACAGATGGATTGTTTGAGATGCAGTCATTGGTATATAGGGAGAAGTGGAGATAGCACACAGCCTTGTGGGGGCCCTGGGCTGATTGTACAGGTATAGGAAGTGATTCTGCCTAGCTTCACCTGCTGCTTCTGTCTGTTAGGAATCTTATGATCCACTTACAAGTGTGTTCAGGTACCGCTAATTGGTTTAATTTACTTATAAGAGTGTCTGGAGTGATGCTATTGAATGCTGAACTGAAGTCTACAAAGAGGAACCTTGCATAGGTATTTGGAGATTCAAGGTGTTGTAGGATGCAATGCAGAGCCATGTTAAAAGCATCATCTGTCAATCTATTTGCTCGGTATGAAACTGCATGGGATCTAACAGCGGATCCATGATGGTTTTCAGGTGGTAATCTGAAAGGCACAAGCCTTTCAAAGATTTTCATAGCTACAGATGTTAGAGCAACTGGTCTGTAGTCCTTCAGTTCCTTGATGGAGGGCTTCTTTGGCACTGAGATTATGGTAGAACGTTTGAAGCAGGAAGGAACATAGCACATCTCTTGTGATCTGTTGAAGATTTATGTGAAGATGGGGGCCAATTGGTCAGCACAGACTTTTAAGCAAGAAGGAATTATCTTTTCTGGCCCTGGTGCTTTTCCTGGCTTCTGTCTGTGTAATAGATCTTGCATTTCCTTTTCTGTGATCACCAGAGGTTGTGAGCCCAATGGATTGGGGCCAGTTGTAGGAGGCTTGGCGTGTTGGTTGTTGGTGTGTTTGAGATGTGGGTTGTGGAGATAGGTGGCTGTAGTTTTTTTTCAAACCTGCACATTCAGGTCATCTGCTAGTTGTTGACTTCCTTCTGCCTGAGAAGGTTTGCTGAAGCCAGTGATGTTTTTAAGAGTTTTCCACATGTTTGGTGGTTCATTTGTTGAGAACTGATTCTTTAACTTTTCAGAATAGCTTTTTTTTGCTGCTCTGATCTCTTGTTGATATGTTTCTGGCCTGGTTGTATAGCATTCTGTCACCTTTTTGGTAGGCTTCCTCTTTGGAATGATGTAGCTGCTTAAGTTTAGCTGTGAACCAAGGTTTATTGTTACTATATATTTGCAGGTTCCTTGTTAGTACACATAAGTCTTCGCAGAAGCTAACATATGATGCTACAGTATCTGTGAACTCATCTAGGTCTGCAGAGGCATCTTCAAAAACATTCCAATCAGTGCAATCAAGGCAGGCCTGGAGTTTCAGCTTTGCCTCATCCGACCAAGTCTTCACTGACTTAATTGTTGGTTTAATGGTTTTAAGTCTTTGTCTGTAGGCAGGTACAAGGTGAATCATGCAGTGTCAGAATGTCCCCTGCTTGTGGTAAAGACCTATAAGCATCTTTTACTGTTGTGTAGCAGTGGTCTAAAGTATTTTTGTCTATGGTGGGATTAAAAATTAAAATTAGATGCATGCTTAAAAATCAGGCTAGGTCTTATTTTGGGGGAAACAAAGTACATCCCTCCTCTCGGGGTGTGTGTTTATCTGTCTATCTGTCTGTCTGTCTATCTATCTCTTTCATCTCTTGTCAGATCTTAATAGCTGACTTTCACATGCAGCATATCCTGAGTAGCTCACAATGAATACTAAAATAGTAATAGTTTAATAAAAAGAGTTAACAGTAAAGAACAGAACTAAAAAGGAATATTTAAGAATACTAACTGCAGTAAAACAACATTTTGCAATATTTACCAAATTTAAAGGAAGATGAAATTAATCTGAGCAAAATTAATCAAAAGGGAGTTTTAAAGTTTATAGGAAAACCAAGGGAGCTGCTGGGTCAATGATACCCTTACTACTTGAATAGATCCAGATTGTATATGGAATATTTTTAACATCCCTTTCAATTTAGCTGTGACACAAAGAACTGTGCTAAAGTCTTCTCTATTTTGACATCATCCATTATTTTAAATATCATCCTAGTCTTTGTCTGGATTGGCTTTCCAGAAGTACACTGCTTAGTTGGCTTTTAAGGTATGCTTGTTTAAAAAGGGTTATATGGAAAGTCTTTTTTTTTTTTTTAAACTGAGTTCCCACTATAAAGTTGTAAAAGAAATTGATTGCAAATTAACTTGGAATCAATTTGCAACTTCACGTTAGGATTCATAACTTCATTGGATATCATTCACTAACATTCTTCTAAACAGAAACTGTCCCATATACCCCCTACCCCACCCCCACACCATAAAGGCTTGTGAAAGAAGTACCTGCAAAGGGATGTGCTTTTGCACATTTTATAATATAATACAGTATTTATACTTTTTTAAAAAAAAGAAAGTTGACAATATGGAATAAAATTATGCACATCATATCTATTTATATGTAAAAAATAAGTCCATATTTTAAGTGTCTCTGGAAATTTATGTTAACCATTGCATATGTCAGAGAATTACAAACAAAAAGCTTTGTGTTTTATGAGAAAAAAGGTTATGGAAATCAATGCTGATTTTAAACTGATCTTTAAAAAGGATTGTATAAAAATGAAGCCAATAATACAATTTGCTGAAATATGTCTCCCTCTCTTGTCCCATTTGCAAGTGAAGCAACAGCTGATATCTAAATGCACAAAAGTGTCACCTTCCATCTTCCATCACTGGAATGAAGATTAGGTTAGAGACACAGAATGCAGAGACAGCTATTGGTCGGTAAAATCTAAAAAGCAGCATATACTTCTTGGAATCAGCACGATCAATATACATGATGAAAAGAGAGCTCAAAACCCCTTTGGAATGAGCATCTCTGAATCTATTACGCATCCATATGCAGCAATTTAAAGCCAAGAGTTAACAAGGTCTCTTTTCCAACCCCTGACAGCCAGAAAATTGCAGGCTATGTTAGGGAATGTCTGTATACTCATTAGGACTGGGTCTCTGCAGCCAAATATATTTGAAAGGTTTCTTGTCTTATTAGCTTTATTTTATTCATCACTAAAGCCTCAGGGACAAAAAGCATGAGATGAAACTGCCATATTACGTTAAGCAGTTCAGAGAATATAATAGAACATTAATAACATTGCTTTAGGTGGGTTGGGAAAGCAGAAACATTCCCTCAATGCAGCTCCAAATTTGATTTTCAAATGTAGTCACAGTATTATTAAGCTACTAGTCCACTGCTTGGGGAACAGGATAGGGTTGCTATGCTACTATCATTAAATAAGTTATGGTAGAACCATATTTTGCTTAATGAAATGGTCTCATACATAACTCTAATTAAAGTCCTGAAATCACCTTAAAGTTGTTACCCCATCTTTGGCAATCCAGAATTTAGCAATGCTGTTAGGAATCTTAATATGTCTGGAAAATGCTTGATTGGATGAGGCTGGTTTAGTTGAATCAACTTTCCGATGAAAGCATATTTCAGAAGGCTCTGACAATAATTGATGCCTGTTTATATTAGGATAAGTGATGAGGTGAGAGATGTAGAGGTAAGGTATATACACCAAGAGGACTGTTGGTAGCCCATTCCTGGGAACAGGAGAGCTGGCTTATATATTTTTCACTGACCCCTACAAACAACTGACTGTCAATCTGAACTATACACAATTTTTGCCTCTCTCTTCCTACGCAGGAAGCTTTTTTTTTTAGAAAAGAAATGATGTCAAAGCCAGATTAGTTGACGTATGGTAAAATGTTATCTTTCAATTCTGATGACCCAATACTAAACCCGAAGGAAGAAGTTCAATCAGAAGGTTAGGCTTTACTTATTAGCAACTGAAAGGTTTAAATTAGATAAAAAGTGTTGTAGATTTGATTTTTCAAAAATGAACTGGAATTTTCATTATGTGGCAATGATGAACGTATTATTTCTAAAATTTATAAAATGTTATTGAAACTAAACTTAGAAAATGAACATGTAAAAAAATGTATGCTTCAGTAAGCAAGGAATTTTGGATATAATGTGATGTTTGAATAATGGGGAAATATGTGGATGAAGGGTTTAAAATTTACATAAAATTATAATTTAAAAAAGAATTTTTGTAAGAAGATGTATTGCTGATATTTAACACCAGATAAGCTATCTAAAGGTATGTCAAATGAATGTTGGAAATGTAAGAAGAAGGGACTTTTTATCATTTATGGTAGACATGTGATAAAGAAAAAAAAATTGAAGTATGATTCACACTCTAATACAGAAAATCCTGAAAATGGAGATAGAAATGAAACCATAATTTTTCCTTTTGGGACTAATGGAAAAAGAACTGGAGAAAAAAATGGAACTTTGTTACTATACATGTTGACAGTAGCAAGACTACTGTATGCACAAAAATGGAAAAACACTTTGATACCTACCATGGAAGAACGGATGCAGAAGTTGCTTAGAGAATGAGATGATTCTGAATGAGGGAACTGGCACAATATACCTTATACCGCATACCTTTCATGTTATTCTGACAAAGCATGGTTTACTCAGCAATATATAAAACAATCCTGCCCCTTGCTACTGCAACACTTCCCACTCAGGGAATAAAAACCAGTAGGAATAATAAATGGACATCAAATCAAGTAGCAAGAACAAAAATATTCAAAATATTTAATAAATATTCAAAAAATAAATATTAAAAAAAAATTCATTCCACTGTAAACCTTTACTTTTTTATGGCCTATTCATAACTATGTGAGTTAAATTGTGCTTTTTATCAAATTTTATCATGAACCATCATGAGTTCTATCAAAAGTGATATTAGCATCCTGAATAAACATAAATCTTAAAAATACATTTACATTTTTCAAAAAATAATCAACCCATGCAAAGAGAAAATTTTGAAAACAGATATTTTTTTCCAATTTAGACATTCCTTTTTAAATCCTTGTTGTTATATATTTCCTACCTATAATAGGAAGACACAAGAGAATGAGATTTTAATCATGCTTCAGAGAAACTTGGCAAACTATTTATTGAACTGGATAGAACATTTCAATTTTTTGCAAAGGCATTCCTTCAAAATCATTCTGCCTTTGAGTTAAATGCCATCTTTTCTCCAAAGCCATGCTTGACATTAAATGGCAGATGTCCAGCATATTTGTACATAGTGGCTCCTCCATGTTTTGCCCAGGCATTATCATATGGGCATCTCCAGTTCTTATAATGCATGTTCCATTTGGCAGCCATTTTATGAATGCACAATTACATAGCCACTTAGCCAGAATACCTGAAATCATTCTTAAAATTCCACATCTGTCCATCATCTCCAAAAGATAGACTTATAGAAACAATATAATGGAAGCTGTTAAGGGATATAGTCAGACCTCTTATATTCATTCAGTGTTCATTTCAAGTCATTTGAAGCAAGGAGTCTGAAAAGTTAGCAAAGAAGCCCTATAGCTACAGAACCATATTGAAAACTGGAATATGCAGGATTACTTCTGGCTCTTTTATTTCTCACATAATAAAGAAGTAGCAATTCAAGATAAAAGCAACAAAGATCTGACACAGACACACATCAATTCTCATTCTCTAATATAAGTGAGAAAGATCGGCAAGTGCTACCACATAGTTTCATGTCATCAGGGCCTGCAGTCTGAAGAAGTGCAAATGCATCTTTCAATAAGGCATACATTCCAATGCTTCAGTGGAGCATTGGCAATATGCTCTTCACATAGGAAACATGATCCTAAGTGATGCATAGTATATAAAAATATTTAATTAAAACTCAGTGGACTGGATCAGATTAAGTTAGCTGAATTTGGATCCAAGAAAAACCCATGGGATTAATTATCATTGACTTGGCTTTTTGATCTTGCTGAGATTTAATTAACTAGTTTTAATCTGGAAATAGCTTGTTGGTTTTAACTGAAGTAATCACCTGCTTGATCCTCCCTTTGAAATTGAAATTGCTCTAAAATGATAACAATTTTATAATCAGAACTGCAGTGGTAAGTTAAAATAAAAAAATAACCCTTAGCACTCAGACATTCCATAATTTAGAAAATGAAGATATTTGGCATGCTCTACATTTTGTAATGTAAATACCTCTTCAACATCTTCCTTTGAACTTTGTTTGGTATTAAAGATGTGCTTCCATTTGCCTGGTTTAAAGAAAATTCACCTGTTATCAATAATTTAATTTCCTGAAGCATTACCCTGACAAAAGAAATAAGAGGAAAAAATTAAAGAAAAAATGTGGTGCACATTTGTGAAAATCTTTTGAAAGGGCCAGTCAAAATACAGCACAATGAGATATCTGCAAGCAAGAGGAAGTATGCCAAATGTTTTTTTCTTTAAACTAAGGGGTAGTAAAAGGCATTATTCATTCCAAAAATGAGGTCAACACAGAAAGACTTGGCTATCAGAATAAACAATGTCCTTTCACTACAAGATAAAGGCTAGGTCCCACTGGCTGACGGATGCAAAACTTATTCAAAAAGGACACAGCGAACGAGCAAAATTTCGGCTCCATCCGTTGTTATCCGCTCCAAAAAGTGCCCCAAATTTGCATAAACAGAACGGAAAACAATGGAAAGGAATGGACGGGGGTAGTACGTAGCGAGGATGTTAAGCGGATGTTCGTAGGAAGCCTAGCGGATGGAAGTGGATGACATATCCAAAGGGCTTCCGAGGGAGAATTGCGAAGTGAACGCATAGCGGAAGGAGCGGATGCGTAGCGGATGACGCGGATGCATCACGGGCACCTATAGGATGCATAGCCGATGCATAGCGGATGCAAAGTGTTCACTGCGCATGCAGGGAGGATGAATTGCATCAGCTCCGCGGATATAAAAGGATGCAGCTCGCAAGCAGTCAGCATTCAGAGGAAAGACGTGCTGCCACAGACATCTTCGAATAACACCATGGTTCGTCAGTCAGGGAAGAAGAGAAAGCTGGTACCTACTCCTGCCAGCCCTGGCAAGAAGGACAGAACCACCATCCCACCCCCTGGAACTGACTCTGAAGCTGCTGCTGCTTCTGCTGCTGCTGCTGGTGTTGCTGCTGCTGGTGCTTCTCCTGCTGGTGCTTCTCCTGCTGGTGCTGCTGGTGCTTCTCCTGCTGGTGCTTCTCCTGCTGCTGGTGCTTCTCCTGCTGCTGGTGCTGCTGTGGTGGACCAGCCCCAAGGCCCTCAAAGCCCTGCTGCTCAAGCCCCTGAAGGCCCTGCTGCTCAAGCCCCTGACAGAGGGAGGAAGAGGCAAGGGAAGGAGAAGGGAGAGAGGAAACAGTACACCCTTTCCGAGGAGCATGAGGAGGAGGTGCTGACATGGCTGAGGGAGAACGAGTACCTGTGGAGAAAGGGCCACAGATTCGATAGCGACACCAAGAAAAAACAGGCAGCGTGGAGAGACAAGGCAGAGAGCCTGGGCTACACTTCAGACCTACTCCTTGGATGGTGGAAGCACATGTATACCTGGTATGGCAAGCTACACCTCAAGAAATCTGGGCAGGCTGCTGTCAAGCTCACTGACCGGGAGATATACATCATGGCCAAATGCAGCTTCCTGGAGGGTGAGGTCCACCACCGAGGAGCAGCCCCCTGAAAACCCTCTCCCTCAGACAGCCCACAGAGAGCCACTCCTCTTCCAGCCAGGAAATAGCTACCGTGTCCAGGCAGGTGTCTTCGGAGAGCCCCATGGCAGAGACCCCCCCGACAGCTGCACTCCCCATACCAGAGGACGTGGAGGATCCCGTCACAAATGGAGGAAGAAGTGGCAGCCACCAGAGACCAACCCACACCCATCCCCAGCTCCACCTCCACAGAAAGCAGGCAGAGAGGCAGAGGCAGACCGGATGGTCAGAGCCACATTGTCCTGCTGGAGATCAGGAACACAATCAAAACCAGCACAGATCTTCTCTCTCAGCTGGTCCACAGGGACATACCATCCTCGAACCAGAAGCCCTTCATCATGTACGTGAGCCAGACCCTCATGGACATGCCCGAGGCCCAGTACTAGGCAATGAAGGAGAGGATCACAGCATTTCTGCACAACCCTCCAGGCCCAGCTGAAGCTGCTCCTACCCAGTCCAAGTCTGCTCCTCCACCCCAGGCGATGTCACAGCCCTTCCACGGCTTTCAACAGCCCCTCACCTACCAAGGCTATGAGTACCAGGACTTCCCACAGCAGAGGCAGCCCTTCCCAGTCCAGGCCCAGGTTCATCGCACACCACAGATGCCTCACCCAGCTGCAGACCAGACAGCCCCACTACACTCCTCTTTCCTCCACCCCACAGCCAAGCCCGTCAACGGACAATCTGTCATCAGTCTTGGGCCTAACATCCCAGGTCCTTGATGAAGGGCCTCTCAACATCACAGGACTGAGTCAACTCTCTGAGAGCTTCCTGAACACACCATCCCCTGTTGTACTCTCAGGGCCGAGCACCACAATGGCGCCTCAGACCACCACTCCAGCCACAGCCACCTCCACAGTCCCTGGCCACTTGACAGCTGAGACCAAGGACAAGCCTCTGAGTGCCAGAGACTGAGTTGTTACCTGTCCACTTTATCTTTGCTTAAAGACACTTTATTTGGTTCATTTTGCTTTTTTAATAAAGTCATAAAAGTTACCTAAGAAAGTTAACAAAGGTTATCTTTGCTTAAGACACTTGGTTCATTATTTTTACTTCATGAAGTGTTGGTGAAAACTTTGAAAAAATGATTAAGCCTTTGCATGCTTGTGGGATGGGTAAGGATAGTTGTGGGATAGGTAAGGATAGCTGTGGGATAGGTAAGGATAGTAGTGGGATGAGTAAGGATAGTTGTGGGATAGGTAAGGATAGTTGTGGGATGGATAAGGATAGTTGTGGGATGGATAAGGATAGTTGTGGGATGGGTAAAGATAGTTGTGGGATGGGTAAGGATAGCTGTGGGATAGATAAACCTCCAGTGCAAGCATAGTGGGACTGTATGGTCCACCCTCCCAGCTGCCATACATATGGCCCTTTTTTATCAATAACAATTTATTCATTGATCAACACATTTCAAAATAAACAAAGCTCTTTATTAATGCCCTATTCATTGTAGGGCCACTCAACATACATGGCACAATCTCATCAGTGTGATGAGACAGGCTGAAGGAAGCATCCATTAACCATCTATGATCCTGTCTTGCCACTCCACTGCTCCAGCTGGGGAGTTGCACCAGTGTTTCAGGAGGTTGCTCTGCTTCTTCCCTTCATGTGAAGCTCTGTTGGGGCCTTGTACATCCACAGTGTCAATCAGGTTTCACCCTTGCCTCCATTCACCAGGCTCCATGTCCCCATTGCCTTGTTGACGGTCCACAAGCCTGTTCTGCAACACTGGGTAGCAGGTGCGCATGAGATTGTGCAGGATGCAGCAAGCTTCCATGATGCTCCTCACGGTCTGTGGGCGATGCTGCATGGTGGTGAGAAGTACCTGGAACCTATTGGCCAGGATGCCAAAGGCGTTCTCCACCACCCCTTTTGCCCTAGACAGCCTGTAGTTGAAGATCCTCTCTTCACGGGTGAGGTATCTGGAAGTATAGGGCTTCATGAGGTAGGTTCTGAGGGAGAAGGCATCATCACTCACGATGAAGTAGGGCACATCTTGTGTGTCATTGGGTAGGGGGTCTGGATCTGGAAAACCCATGATGAGGTTGCATTCAAGCCTATCCTTGAGGTCACTGGCGTTGTATACCTGGCTATCTGAAGCTGACCCGTTGCCTGAAGCATTGATGTACATGAACTTGTAGTCAGCATCAACCATGGCAAAGAGGATGATGCTGAAGAAGCCCTTGTAGTTGTAATAAGAGGACCCTGAGTTGGGTGGAGCTTTGCAGGGCACGTGCCACCTTCAGTCCAGGGTCCAGGTTGGGACGGAAGTTGGTGCTCGGCTTGGTCAACCTGGGTCTCAGACGCTCTACAATTTCATCAAACATGGCTGGTGGCATCCTCATGTAGTGCTGGAATGTACGAGGGTCTTCATTCCTCAGCTGCACCATCAACTTGTCATACAGTCCAAACTCCACTCTTCTCCTGATCCATCGTCGGACCCACACAGCTCTTGGACATCTCCTTCTTTTCCTTGCGTAGAAAAGGTGAAGCAGTCTGAACAGGGCTTGGTTCTGGTGTTGAATGATGGCAGCTACCATAAGGAGTGTGTGATGATCCATGGTGGAGATCAGGGGATGATGTGAAAGAGAAAGACCAAGGGTGAAGAGGTCTGTACACCACGGCTGCTGGACTGATACTGAGATTCAGGTGATTTCCTCCCCCTTTTTATAGGAAATATTGGTTTTCTGCTAGGTGTCCTTCCACATACTCTAGGCAGTGGACGGGTGCATTTTTTCTCTCTGTCTTGCACTGCCTGTTGGGCTCTCCTTCCACAACCTCTGCCCCTTCCTTAAGCCCATGTCCCACTGCACCAACTTTGAGGGCCTTGGGGCTGGTCCACCACAGCAGCAGCAGCAGCAGGAGAAGCACCAGCAGCAGCAACACCAGCAGCAGCAGCAGAAGCACCAGCAGCTTCAGAGTCAGAGCCAGGGGGTGGGATGGTGGTTCTGTCCTTCTTGCCAGGGCTGGCAGGAGTAAGCACCGGCTTTCTATTCTTCCCTGACTGACGAATCATGGTGTTATTCAGAGATGTCTGTGGCAGCACGTCTTTCCTCTGAATGCTGACTGCTTGTGAGCTGCATCCTTTTATA
The DNA here is from genome assembly GCA_015471245.1 of Laticauda colubrina. NCBI lineage: Eukaryota > Metazoa > Chordata > Lepidosauria > Squamata > Elapidae > Laticauda > Laticauda colubrina. Next base: position 19,744,882 of record BLBF01000019.1, read on the forward strand.
TCCACGGAGCTGATGCAATTCACCCTCCCTGCATGCGCAGTGAATGCTTTGCATCTGCTATGCATCCGCTATGCATCCACTATGTATCCTATAGGCATCCGTGATGCATCCGTGTCATCTGCTACGCATCCGCTCCTTCCGCTATGCATCTGCTTCACAATTCTCCCCCGGAAGCCCTTCAGATGTGTCATCTGCTTCCATCCGCTAGGCTTCCTATGAACATCTGCTTAACATCCTCACTACGTACTACCCCCGTCCGTTCCTTTCCGTTGTTTTCCGTTCTGTTTGTACAGATTTGGGGCACTTTTTGGAGCGAATAACAACGGAGCCACCCCCAAAATTTTGCTCGTCCGCTGTGTCCTTTTTGCATACGTTTTGCATCCATCGGCCAGTGGGACCTAGCCTTTAATTCATCTGCTTGTCTCCCTTTCTTTCAAACTCCTTTTTCCCCCAGGCTTGCCCTCCGAAGCTTCTCCTAGTCTCCCTATTGCCTTCTGTTCTCTCACATTCCTCATGCTTCTGTATTTCTTCCTTCGGCCTCTTATTTCCCTTTCCCCAGGCCTCCTTACTTTCTAACTTTCCCCAGCCAAGCCTCCCTTTCCTCTCTCGTCTTCCTTTCCCGCCAAAACCTCTTCCTTTCTTCCTACCCCCACCGCTACAATAGCAATTAATGAAGATGTCTTGTGTGAAGGAGTACACACAATAAAGCAATTAGCAACTTGAAAATTGGTCGTGCTTTAGTGCAGGGGTCCCCAACCTTTTGGACCTCAGGGACCACTAAATTCATAATTTTAAATCCTGCAGATCATTAATATGAATCCAGCGTACCGCTCACTGTGCCTGGACTCTCAGTGACGGGATGGGGTCCTTCAGGCACTTAGCTTGGCCAAGTGTTTCTGCAAACTTAAACACTCAAAGAGCCATATGGAGTCATTTGCAACAGAAAACAAAACACTGGAATCTCTTATCTCTCTCTTTCTCTCAATCTCTCTCTCACACACACACACTCTTTTTATATCTCGTTCTCTCTCTCATCTCTTTCTCTCTCTCTCTCCCATCTCTCTCAACTGGGCCAGCCAGTATCTTGGGGCAGAGAGGAAGTTGCACGTCTCCCAGTCATGGCCGGAAGAAATGCCTGTGAGATGCAGCAAGAGATGAAGCTTCGCTCCCGCTTTGGAATATGAAGCAAATGTCCCTTCTCAGGCCAGGCGTGGGGTGACTGGGAGGGGAGGGTGAGGGGTGGGTCAGCCAGTGTGGATTCAGCTGACAGGAAGCCATAGCAAGGGAAAGAAAGAGTCTCAGATTGCTGACACGCATTGCTTTGGCCTGCCTATGCTGTCACCCCCACCCCCTTTTGCTGCAACAGCACTATTACCTTATTCTGGGCAGCAAAGGCTGCACTACTCCTTGCACGTTGTACTTCCTGCAAAGTTGCAAGTTACACATTCCTCTCTCTACAGCGGAGATTTCCAGTCCCACCATGAGCTGTCGGGCAAGTCCCATAATCCAGAGCTCTAGTCACATGTCCATTGGTCGGAGCAGCTCCTCCACCCAGGTGTGCCGCAGACTGGTGATCTGAGGACCACTGGTTGGGGACCTCTGCTTTAGTGGCTCAATCTATCTCATCTACTCTGAGCCAAATTCGACACTGTTTATATTTATTAGCTTCCTAAATATGAAATCTGTTTGAAATCCCTTTAATAATGTCTAGAAACCCATAATAATCAGTTGTTTTCCCCCACCATGCCCTCTAGAGGCAGTAGGAACACAGTTTTTAGAAGCTGTAGCCAACTCTACATTGGAACACACATTCTGGAAAAGTTGGACCTTATATGTCTGGAAGATCCCAGCTTATGGAAACTTCCAACACTGTTATAAAATACATAGACAGAGTATATTAAACTAAAAGTTAACTTCTTCAGGAGCCATTTTTATCAGAAACTATAAATATAGAAAGCATGACATATGATGTGAAAATTTGTTTTGGCAAACTCTGAAAAGATTCAATTCTAGATCTTAATACAAGACTGCATTTTTGTTTACCAGATCTTTCTCCTATTTAACAATGTCCAATAATAGAGCTGACTTATATAAGCAGTGTTTTTTTAGATATCTGACTTTCCAATTAAAGCATAAAAGGCATTGAAGATGAAGGGCATTTGTTTGAAAGGCTCCAGAATGAATTTTGTTTTTCCATATTATTCTAACTGCAATACTGCAGTTTCTTCTGAACATATTCAGCATATACCAAAGCACAAGACAATATTTCTTCCCCCAACCCCCAAGGGATTTTTAACACAGACCATCCTTAAACACATTTTTTCATGCTTTAATACAATGGAATATTTGGTCAGTATCAATCAGGCCAACCCACCTTGCAGAATTGTTGTACATTTAACATTGGAGAAGGGTTGCAGATATAGATTAGAGCTTTGAGAAGAAAGACATGATAAAAACCTAATGAATAAATAAATACCCAGAGATCCTAGAACTCAATTTTTGCATATAAAGCAGGCACTCTTTCATGGTGTGCACCCTTCCCAAAGGGCTACAAGCAACATAAAATAATAAATACAGTTTTGCTTTCAGTTCAATACTTCAGGGCCACATGATTAATTTTTAAAAATATATTTTGGCAGTTTGTTCCCTTTATTGTTGCTGATTTCCTAACTTGCTGCTGGACAGGAGATCAATAAAATCTAATATTTTGTTTAGGTAAGCACAGGTGATGTTAATATTATTTTAAAGCAGTCCATTTGCATTGAGATAAATATCTAAAAAAGGATGCGTATGCACAAAGAGGCCCATAAGGGCAATACTTTCAGCCTCTGAGACACTGTGCTATGCTAAAATATTACTGCTAAATCAAAGCAATGAAGTAGATGCACACATATCTTATAGAATAAATGATCACTTTAGCTCACCACTTTGTACAATTTATTTAGTATTTTTAAATTGCTAATTCAAACAAAGGACACTGGGCTTGTTGAGCAGAAGTCTGGCAGTTCAAGACCTAAATACCATGTGACAGAGTGAGCTTCTGTTTCTTGCCCCAGTTCCTACCAACCTAGCAGTTTGAAAGTATGAAAATGCAACTTAATAAATAGATACTATTTCAGTGGGAAGGTAACAGCATTCCATGTTCCTTCAGTGATAATCATGCTGGCTACCGAAGTGTCCTCAGACGATACTCTTTGGCTGTAAATTGGAGATGAACACCGCCCTATAGAGTCAAACATGACTGGCAGGAGAAACTTAATTTTACCTTAATAGAGATCCCTAAGAGTTTCAAATCAGAAATCCAATGATGGGGAGGAAAAAAAACATGTTTTAAACTTTATAATTTCTGTTGTTTGCCTTGCCCTGAAGTAGGCTGTGGAATTTAATAGTGTATACGTTACAAAACCAACTGAATACCAGTTACAATAATTAGGATGCATTCTGACAGATATACGTGTAAAGAATGTACATGCTTTTTTTTTCTTAAAAGGACACAAGAATGTTGAACTTTCCCTACTTCCTCTGTTACTGCACTGAAATCAATCAAAAATTAAGAAATCAGAGTTTGGTTACAGCTTATTCACTATTTTCTATTGAACTGAGTTCTAAACTGGAAATTCTGAAGTTCAGAGATCTTCTCTCTGAGAATAGCACTTATGTTTGTTTTGCCTCAGTTGACAAAGTAGGACTATTTACTTTGAAATATACTTTCAATAGGATTATCAGCCTTCAAGATCTTCTACTATCGCTTTGCATCTTTCGGCTGTCATTAGAAACGGGGGGAGGGGAGAGTGGGATGAGTCTGGGAAGTGAGCTGGAGGTGTTACATTTTTCTGTTGTGTAAATGAAGGGGGGGAAGCATACATCAGTTAGGTTTCTATTTCTCACTTAGCTTTCTTTTCTCTGCGCAACTACAACCCGTTATCAAAGTATGCCAAGCTCAACGGACAGACGCCTCATCATCACCTGAAGATGCCCACATGATCATATTCACAATTTCTAATTGGAAGTTTCATCTGAACTATTGGGGGTGGGAACACTTCCATCACTTTGTATATGTGATTTACGCGCCTAATTCTTCAGATTCAGAATTCTCTGGTTGCTATCACTTCACTTTCAGTAAAAGATAACTTTTCTCTAAATTAAAGAGTCTAAGTATTTCTTTCTTGGATTTTGAATGGAGCACTGCCTGACATTATTCTGAATCTCTCTACCAGCCCACCCGGAGAAAACACCCAATTTTCTTCCGAGGGGGCCTGAACATCATGTCATCTTCAACTAGTGACCAGGAAGATCGGGGAGCCATTGGAGGGCAAGATTCTTTGCTGGTACAGGAAGCCCAATCGCTACCAGAGCTCAATCTGGAAGAAGATCCAGCTGTGAAGCCCAGATGGTTGGTGGGCTGTAAAGATCCGGAGAAGGACACCCCCCTGGGATCACCATCACCCGCTGGCGTGGAAAAGAGGAGCCATGGCAAGAGAGAGAACTCTCACTGAATCAAGCCAGGAGACTCTTTGATGAAGCCTTTGAACAACTCCAAGCTGCACAAAAGTATGAAGGGGAAGGGGGAGTAGCCCCAGCTAGAAGAAGCAGAGCAGCCCCCTCTCCCACAAATCAACCCGATCCAGCAGTAGCCCCGGGGGCCTCAGCGGGAGGTGTAATTCCTAGAAGGCTTAGAGCTCCTAAGCTGCCTCCGTTAGAAGTAAGATATGGGGGAGATCCCAAAACCTTGGGATTTTTCCTAGCCCAAGTTTGGAGCTATATGGAAGAATATGGGGAGGATTTTCCCTCAGAAGCAGCCAAAGTGAGATATGTTACCAGGGCTCTGGAGGGAACAGCTGCAGAGTGGATAGTGACCCTGTATAATGATAATGCTCCCCAGTTGATGAATTATAACCTGTTCATGACTGCACTGCGAGCTAGATTTGAAGACCCATTGGCAGAGCGTAAGGCCCGGATCAGGATGAAGACCATAAATCAGGGACAGAGGTCAGTGGCAGACTACACCCAAGAATTTAGACAGTTAGCAGGTCATATCTGAGGCTGGTCCCAGGAAGCCCTGATAAAAGCATTTAAAGTTGGTTTAAACGAAGATGTGTACCAGAGATACATTGCTAGAAGAGACCCAAATGACTTGCAGATGTGGTACTTGCTGGCAGAAGAAGTGGAAATTGATTTAACCCGAAGCAGATGGTGGGGAGGTTCTGGGTGGAGCAAACCTTCCCCTCCACGTCCTCAAGAGATTCCCAAACCTCAGAGGAGAAAAGTGACGGCAAGACCCAACCCCTTTGCCTGTTTTCGATGTGGGAAGGAAGGTCACTGGGCTGTAAACTGCAAAGTCAAGCTGGAACCAAAGGGGGCGCCAAAGGAAGGGAAGAAACCTGAAAAATCCCCAACGAAGCCTTGCGAAGCAGCACGAAAGTTGAAAGAGACGGCAGAGGTCACCCCTCCCGTGGAAGAAGAGTCAGACACCCCGGTTACACCTGAGGAGGACAATTTCAACTCGGAAGATGACTTCCTGGTAAGTCCAAGCCTGGGCCCTATGACCATTCTGGTGAAGTTGAGGGTACCCAATTCAGGGGTTGAAGGGGAAATGCTAGCCCTATTAGATTCTGGGTGCACAAGGTGTATAATCAACACGGAAGTAGTGGAGAAAATGGACTTAAAACTAAAACCTTTAAAGGTGTCCATTTCCTTTGCCCAATTAGATGGATCAGTGGCTGGAGGTTGCCCTGCACGCTTTATCACAGAACCTATAGAAATGATCATGGGAGAACATGATGAGACTCTGCGCTTTATTGTGGTCCCTGGGATGGAGCAACCATTAATACTGGGATTGCCCTGGCTCTGGAAATGGAACCCCCAGGTTAATTGGAGAAAGAGGTTGTTGCGCATACACAGCAAGCAACGACCAGAAAAAGAGGGGAGATCTCAGCCGAAGCTTCAGATTCCGACTGAAATAGCTTCCACAGGTACCAAACCCGTGAAAGGGGAGGAGAAAATTCCAAAAGAGTATTAGGATTTAAAGAAAGTGTTCAGTGAGAAGGCCTCAGATGAACTCCCGCCTCACCGGTCAACAGACTGTGCTATTGAAATTTTGCCTGGGGTGAAGCTCCTGAAACCGAAGTTGTACTCAATGACACCAATAATTCCTCAATGAATTAGAGGAACTGAGATTGTTTATAGATAAAAATCTGGAACGTGGTTTCATCCAACCTGCTAGGCCCCGGGTAGCGGCCCAAGTGTTGTTCCGTGAAAAGAAAGATGGCTCCAAATGCTTGGTGGTGGATTACAGAAATTTGAACGCCATTTCCGTGGAAAACGTGTACCCCCTGCCTTTGATGAAGGACATGTTGGCTCACCTAGCCAAGGGGAAGATTTTCACGATGTTGGATTTGAGAAAAGTATACTACCGAATTCGAATTAAGGAAGGGGATGAGTGGAAAACCGCTTTTAACTGCCCGATGGGTTGCTTCCAATTCAACGTTCTTCCTTTTTGTTTACAAGGGGCCCCAGCTGTATTCATACAGATGATCAATCAGGTGTTACATGAACATTTATACAAGGGAGTTCTGGTTTATCTTGGTGACATCCTTATCTACACGGAAACTTTGGATGAACATGTGAAACTGGTGTGGTCGGTTCTACAGAAACTGTGTGCCACTAAGTTGTATGCTAAACTATCCATATGTGAATTCCATCAAGAGAAAATTGACTATTTGGGATATCGCATTTCATCTGAGGGCATAGAAATGGATCCAGAGAAAGTGCGTGCCATATTGGAATGGGTTCCACCACCGTACCAGAAAACAACTTCAAAGCTTCTTGGGATTTGCAAATTTTTACTGGCAATTTATCCCGACTTTTGCTAAGATAGCAATGCCCATCACAAATCTCTTAAAAACAAAAGGGGAGGTGAAGACAAGGCCGAGTAAGCCGTTGGGAGTGGTCCATGGAGTGCCAAGCAGCTTTTGAAAAGCTAAAACGACTGTTTCCTGCAGAACCAGTACTAAAGCACCCGGATTTGGAGGCTCCTTTTGTGATCCAAGCCGATGTGAGTGATGTGGCCGTTGGAGCGGTGTTACTTCAAATCAACGAGAAAGGGACCCTACAGCCTTGTGCGTATACCTCCCGTAAACTGTCTGAAACCGAAAGAAGGTGGGCTGTCTGGGAAAAAGAAGCTTTTGCAGTTCGTTGGGCCTTACTGACCTGGAGACATTTCCTGGAAGGAGCAAAACATCCATTTGAGGTATGGACTGATCATAAAAATTTGGAAGCCTTAAAAACGACTCGGAAGCTGACCCCTAAACAAATTCGGTGGGCCCAGTATTTCAAGCGGTTCCATTTCTCACTGAAGTACATTCCAGGGGGGAAGAACTTCATGGCGGATGCTCTCTCTAGACTACCCCAGTATTCGCCAGGAGGTGATAAGTCCAACTGTTTCGACCAAACATCTAGCCGCCCACTGATCACCAGAACCCAAAAGAAGAAACAAGAAGTGGATTTATCGAATGACCTAACCGAACAACTAAAAGAAGCTTTAAAACTTGATGATTGGTTCTTGGCTCATTCGAAAGACGATACAGTTAGAGATGGTTTGGCTTGGGTGGGGACCAAGTTGTATGTGCCACAAGTGCTGAGGGGCCAAATACTACAACAAGCTCATGATTCTAAAGCAGCTGGTCACTTTGGATTTGTGAAAACCTTACACCTGGTTAAGTGGCGATTCTGGTGGCCTACTTTGAAGGACATTGAAGCTTATGTAGCTAGCTGTCCAATTTGTGCTTCGGCAAAGAGACCTCCTGGTAAGCCAGTAGGGTTGTTACAAACTGTAGCTAGACCAACATCCCCCTGGAAGGAAATCTCTATGGACTTAATAGTAGAATTACCCGAAAGCAGTGGAAACACAGTTATCTGGGTAGTAACCAATTTGTTTTCCAAACAAGTACATTGCATACCTTGTTCCAAGATTCCATCTGCTAAGACGCTGGCTAAACTGTTTATTTCACATATCTATAGGTTACATGGCGTTCCAGAACGCATACTCTCTGACAGAGGGGTCCAATTTACCTCAAATTTTGGAAAGAGTTCCTGAAGTTGATAGGCTCCGCCCAGGGCTTAAGCTCTGCCCACCACCCTCAAACCAATGGGGCTTGTGAGAGGACTAACACAGTGTTAGAACAGTATCTTAGATGCTATATAAAATATCAACAAGATAACTGGTCCGACTTACTACCATTTGCCGAAGTGGCATATAACAACTCCGTACATAGTAGTACTGGATTCACTCCATTTAAAGTGGCTTCGGGACAAGATTTTGTATCCATACCTAAACTTCCTCTTGAAAGGCCTAACATCCATTTGTTGGATGAATGGATAACTCAACTCCAACTTAACTGGCCAGTAACACGCAAAGCATTAGATGAGGCCCATCAAGCTCATAAGAAATTTGCAGACAAGAAAAGATTTCCACAGAAATTATATAAAGTAGGTGACAAAGTTTTCTTGTCCACCAGATACCTGCAAACCACTCAAAAGTCAAAGAAGCTTGGTCCAGAATATGTTGATCCTTTCACGATTGAACGGATTATAAATCCTGTAACAGTCCAGCTGAACTTACCGAAAACTCTTCGACGAATTCACCCAGTTTTCCATGTTAGTTTGTTAAAACCTGAACATACTTCTGATTTAAGACCCATCCAGACTGACCCTCCCATACCAATACTGATTGAAGGTGAACAACATTTTGAAGTTAAAGAAATTCTGGACTCTCGCAAATGGAGGGGTCGGCTCCAGTATCTTGTACCCTGGAAACATTTCCCTTCTTCACAAGACGAATGGGTTAACGAAACCGATGTTAAAGCCTCTAAATTGATCAAAGCATTTCGTTTCAAGTATTCTGATAAGCCCTAGGAGTGTATTCCTTTGTAATTGTCTAATGATTAATTCTTGTCTTTATATTTTCTCCTCTCTTTCTTCTAGGACTGACGATTTTCCTTTTTCTAGGAGGGCCGAATGTCAGCCTTCAAGATCTTCTACTATCGCTTTGCATCTTTTGGCTGTCATTAGAAATGGGGGGAGGGGAGAGTGGGATGAGTCTGGGAAGTGAGCTGGAGGTGTTACATTTTTCTGTTATGTAAATGAAGGGGAGGAAGCATACATCAGAGTTAGGTTTCTATTTCTCGCTTAGCTTTCTTTTCTCTGTGCAACTGCAACCTGTTATCAAAGTATGCCAAGGTCAATGGACAGAGGCCTCATCATCACCTGAAGATGCCTGAAGATGCCTCATCATCACCTGAAGATGCACATGATCATATTCACAACTTCTAATTGGAAGTTTCATCTGAACTATTGGGGGTGGGAACACTTCCATCACTTTGTATATGTGATTTACGCATCTAATTTCTCATATTCAGAATTCTCTGGTTGCTACCACTTCACTTTCAGTAAAAGATAACTTTTCTCTAAATTAAAGAATCTAAGTATTTCTTTCTTGGATTTTGAATGGAGCAAATATACCGCCAATTATATTATCAGCATCAGTAACTACCTCTGATATTTCTGCATGGCTTGAAGTGTGCAGCCATGACACATGTTTTTAATGTGGTAATTATTAATACATTTTTTTACTACATTGCATTTCATATTTGGTTTTCTCACACATAAACATACCACTCATGTTAAATCTTTTACAAATCTTATCCAACAACATAGTATATGGCATAATATGAAACAGTTTTAAGGTTCATTTATGGAACCAATTTTTCAGATATATGAAATTATTAAATATCAGAAATACTTTCTGAAGATATCTAATACGATAATCTCAATCGTGAAATCTGTGTAAGTGAATACACAATGGGATCCAATAATAGTAAAATTTTAAATCAAGTCTAATATTTAAAGGCTAGGTCACACTGGCCGACGGATGCAAAACGTATGTAAAAAGGACACAGCAGAAGAACAAATTTTCCATCCGTTGTTATCCGCTCTCAAAAGTGTCCCAAATTTGCATAAACAGAGCAGACAACAACGGAAAGGAACGGACATGGGAAGGATGTAGTGGGGATGTAAAGCGGATGTTCATAGGAAGCCTAGCGGATGAAAGCGGATGGAAGCGGATGACACATCCGCAGGGCTTCCGGGGAAGAACAGCGAAGCGGACATGTAGCGGAAGGAGCGGATGCGTAGTGGATGCATAGTGGATGATGCGGATGCATCACGGACGCCTATAGGATGCATAGTGGATGCATAGCGGATGCAAAGCGTTCACTATGCATGCGGGAAGGATGAATTGCGTAAGCTCCACGGATATAAAAGGATGCAGCTCGCAAGCAGGTCACCATTCAAAGGAAAAACCTGCTGCCGGAGACATCTTGAAAGAACATCATGGGGAAGAAGAGGAAGCCTGTGCCTACTCCTGCCAGCCCTGGCAAGAAGGACAGAACCACTATCCCACCCCCTGGCGCTGACTCTGAAGCTGCTGGTGCTGCTGCTCCTGGTGTTGCTGCTGGTGGTGCTTCTCCTGCTGATGCTGCTTCTCCTGCTGCTGCTGCTGGTGCTACTGGTGCTTCTCCTGCTGCAGCTGCTGCTCCTGCTGCTGGAGCTTCTCCTGCTGCTGGTGGTGTTGTTGCTGGTGCTGCTGCTGCTGTGGTGGACCAGCCCCAAAGCCCTCAAAGCCCTGCTGCTGAAGGCCCTGAAGCCCCTGCCAGAGGGAGGAAGAAGCAAGGCAAGGAGAAGGGGGAGAGGAAACAGTACTTTATTTCTGAGGACCATGAGGAGGTGGTGCTGGAATGGCTGAGGGAGAACGAATACCTGTGGAGGAAGGGCCACAGGCTCTATCGAGACACCAAGCGGAAGCAGGCAGCGTGGAGAGACAAGGCGGAGAGCCTGGGCTACACTTCGGAGGTCCTCCTCGGGTGGTGAAAGCACATGCACACCTGGTACGGGAAGCTGCACCTCAAGAAGTCTGGCCAGGCCACGATCAAGCTCACCGACCGGGAAACCAACACCCACACCCAGCTCCACCTCCACAGAAAGCAGGCAGAGAGGCAGACCAGAGGGACAGAGCCACACTGTCCTCTTGGAGATCAGGGACACAATCAAAGCCAGCACAGATCTCCTCTCCAGCTGGTCCACTTTGACATACCATCCTCCAACCGCAAGCCCTTCATCACGTACGTGAGCCAGACCATCATGGACATGCCCGAGGCCCAGTACCAGGCAATGAAGGAGAGGATCACAGCTCTTCTGCACCACCCTCCTAGGCCCAGCTGAACCTGCTGATACCCACTCCAGGTCTGCTCCTCCACCTCAGGCGATGTCACAGCCCTTCCACAGATTTCAGCAGTCCCTCGCCTACCAAGCCTACCACTACCAGGACTTCCCACAGCAGAGGCAGCCCTTCCCAGTCCACACCCAGGTTCCTCGGACGCCACAGACGCCTCACCTGACCCAGCTGCAGACCAGATAGCCCCACTACACTCCTCCTTCCTCCACCCCATAGCCAAGCCCTTCCTCAGAACATCTGTCATCAGTCTTGGGCCTCACATCCCAGGTCCTTGAGGAAGTGCCTCTCAACCTCATGGGACTGAGTCAGTTCTGTGAGAGCTTCCTGCACACACCATCTCCTGTTGTACTCTCGGGGCCAGGCACCCCAATGGCGCCTCAGACCAGCACTCCAGAAACAGCCAACTCCACAGTCCCTGGCCCCTTTACATCTGAGACCATGGGCATGCCTCAGAGTGACTGAAAATAGTGCCAGAGACTGAGTTGTTACCTGTTCACCATATCTTTGCTTAAAAATACTTTACTTGGGTAATTTTGCTTTTTAATAAAGTCATACAGTTTGTTATTAATAAAGGTTATCTTGCTCCACACACTTGGTTCATTTTTTTTACTTAATAAAGTGTTGGGGAAAACTTTGAAAAAAGGGTTAAGCCTTTGCATGCTTGTGGGATGGGTAAGGATAGCTGTGGGATGGATAGCTGTGGAATGGGTAAGGATAGCTGTGGGATGGGTAAGGACAGCTGTGGGATAAAGATAGTTGTGGGATAGATAAACCTCCAGTGCAAGCATAGTGGGACTGTATGGTCCACCATCCCAGCTGCCACACATATGGCCCTTTATTATCAATAACAATTTAATCATGTAATCATTGATCAACACATTTCAACAAAAACAAAACTCTTTATTAAATGCCCTATTAATTGTAAGGCCACTCAACATACATGGCACAATCTCATCAGTGTGATGAGACAGGCTCAAGGAAGCATCCATTATGCATCTACCATCCTGTCTTGCCACTGCACTGCTCCAGCTGGGGAGTTGCACCAGTGTTTCACAGCAAGTGGTTGCGCTGCTTCTTCCCTCCACGTGAAGCTCTATTGGGGCCTTGCACATGCACAGCGTCTATCAGGTTTAGTCCTTGCCTCCATTCACCAGGCTCCATGTCCCCATTTCCTTGTTGACGGTCCACAAGCCTGTTCTGCAACACTGGGTAGCAGGTGCGCATGAGATTGTGCAGGATGCAGCAAGCTTCTATGATGCTCCTCACGGTCTGTGGGCGATGTTGCATGGTGGTGAGAAGTACTTGGAACCTGTTGGCCAGGATGCCAAAGGCATTCTCCACCACCCGTCTTGCCCTGGACAGCCTGTAGTTGAAGATGAGGTTGTGTTCCATCCCACCCTTGAGGTCACTGGCATTGTATATCTGGGCATCTGAAGATGACCCATTGCCTGAAGCATCGATGTACATGAACTTGTAGTCAGCATCAACCATGGCAAAGAGGATGATGGTGAAGAAGCCCTTGTAATTGAAATAATTGGACCCTGAGTTGGGTGGAGCTTTGCAGGCCACGTGCTTCCCATCTATGGCTCCAACGGTGTGGGGAAAGTTCCACCTCTGATACCACTGTTCTGCAACTTTCCTCCAGCCTTCTTCAGTGGTGGGGCACTGGAGGAGCTCCTCCAGGTATTCTTTGATGATGGCCTGCACCACTTCTCTGACCACAATGCTGATGGTGTTGTGTGGCACCCTCTAGGCATTCTGCATGTTTCTGTATGTGGTCTCAGAGGCCAGGTGGCGCAGAGTCAGTGCAACCTTCAGTCCAGGGTCCAGGCTGGGACGGAAGTTGGTGTTTGCCTTGGTCAACCTGGGTCTCAGACGCTCCACAACTTCGACAAACATGGCTGGAGGTATCCTCATGAAGTACTGGAATGCACGAGGGTCTTCATTCCTCAGCTCCACCATCAGCTTGTCATAGAGCCCAAACTCCACTCTTCTCCTGATCCATCTTCGGACCCAGACAGCTCTTGGACGTCTCCTTCTTCCCCTTGCATAGAAAAGGTGAAACAGTCTGAAGAGGCCTTGGTTCTGGTGTTGAATGATCGTGGCTACCAAAAGGAATGTGCGATGATCCATGGTGGAGATCAATGGATGATGTGGAAGAGCAAGAGCAAGGCTGAAGAGGTCTGCACACCACAGCTGCTGAGTGAGATCCAGGCGATTTCCTCCCACTTTTTATAGGAAATGTCGGTTTTCCGCTAAGTGTCCTTCCACATACTCTAGACATCCTCCAGACATCCTAAATATCCGAGGTACGTCCCATATACGAACGTTTTGTCCATTTTAATGCTTTATATACGAGATACATCCGCTTACATCCTTTCTATGTCCGTGCTACTAACCCTGTGTGGACATTCCACGCACCTTTCACTTTCTCCCTCTTTCCGCTTTCCACTGCAGTGGATGTGAGTTGCGCAGATGGCCAGAGGATGCCGAGAGGATACATCGGACGTGTAACGGATGACAACGGACTTAGAACGTTTGTTGCCCGTATGCGTCATGGATGTAGATCGTACGCGGTGGAAAGTTCATCCGCTCAAAAAGTTTTGTGCAGCTCAAAACTTTTTGAGCGGATGAAATAGCAGTATACGGATGTTTTAAGGATAGAGCATATGAAACACGTATGCAGTGAGTACACAATGGATGCATCACGTTGTCCAACAGATGGAAAGCTTTTTTGTCCGTTTTACATCCTCTTTGCATCCGTTGGTTCAGTGTGACATGGGCTTAAAACGCTGCACTACAGAACCTCAATACTGACTGCAGGTAATCTAGTTTCAATTTGATCTTCTCCAAAGGTGTTGGGCAACTCCCATTGCCCACCCATACCTAGGAAGCACACAAGCTGAAGTTCAACACATCTTGAAACGCCTGGGGAAAGGGTAGAGTGATACATTCAAGAAAGAGTTGATTACTAATTTTTGAATATGCTGGTAGATGTGTTTTGGATTTAGTGGAGCAAGGAAAACCTCAAGGAACTATCCCATGATTTATTTCTCTTTTCAAAAGCTTTGTTTTGAATGCTGGAATTTTTCAAATGTAAAAATACGGTAGGGGATTGTGATTAAACCCAAACCTACCCTAAGCTGTGCTTATAAAGAAAATTCAAAATATCATTATCACACATCAATTCCAATCCCCTAAATTTATAGTACCCCAAATCTCCATGTAAGGACATAAGTTAACTGGGAGATTTCATTAAAGCACTCACTCATCCCACCCCACTCATCCCGAGGGGACGTCCCCCTAGGACGAACAGAAGGCCAGGAAGAATTAAAAGGACTCGTAAAGAAGACAAGTCTTTTCACTCACCCTCTGATTTTGAATGCCAATAAAATAATAAGAGCGGAGTTAAAAAGCTGCCTTTCTTTGCACATCTGAATATGAATCATAGAGCGTACTCTGCAGTCGGGAAAAAGTGCTGTTTGTCTTCAACCCCTTCTTTCTCTCACCACCGCTGCTGTCCCCGTCCCAAAAATAACTGGCTCTCTGCCGAGCAGCCACTCCTCACCTCCAACAGCGCTTTCTAGGACACTGCAGTAGTTCTCGCCCTGCTGTTGCAGCAATAGACTCTCAGCCCCGCTATTGGGGACGCATAACTTTGCCTCGCATAGCTTTGATGCAGCGGCGGCAGTCAGCAAATACTGGAAGAGAGTCGTTCTTCTTCCGTAACTCCTTTGCCTACGCGAGAGCGAGTGTTTAAATCGCTCTCTTGTTTATCACCATTTCTCTTCGGCCGGCGCTGCTTCCAGGCAAGACCCTCCCATGCTCATGCTCGGTCCCGCCATGGCTGCCACGTTGCATCTTGGGGGTTGTAGTTTTCTTTCTGACCAATGGTGTATTGTTATACATACGTGTATATACATACCTGTACTCTCTTTCTCCCTCTGAGGAGCTTATTTATTTTGCCGGAAATCTTCATGTAGAATTCAAACTATAGAGCTATAGGAGTAAATTCCAAATATAAATTCCACTGAACTTACTTTTGGTAGGCAGATATTACATTGAACAATTAGCCAACAAGATGCTTTTAAAAATGTGAGCCAATACTTATCAGCAACATTGTATGAATCTCTCAGGCATACGGTACTGAGATAAAAGTCTTAAAAACCTGGTGCGTTCCCTGAAGTGCCTCTGGGTAATCAATCTAAATATCTTATGCTATTTCTATTTCATCTTTTTCTTTCTCAGTGTTTTTAAGTTAAAATAAAAACTCTCAAAACTCTCTTTAAGTGAACGTTTCACTTAAAGTTGTCCCACTTCACATAAGTTGTCCCATAGATATTTCTAAACTAAATGCCCCCTCCCAATGTGACGAGACATATTGTACCTTCTAGTGGTGGGATTCAAATTTTCTTACTAACGGCTTGGTGAGTGTGGCAGGGAAAGGATACTGTAAAATTTCCAGTCAGAGGTGGTATTTGCCAGTTCTCTGAACGACTCAAAATTTCCACTACCAGTTGTCCAGAACTGGTCAGAACCTGCTGAATACCACCTCTAGTACCCTCTCAGGAATTGAACAAAGTTGGAACAGCCAATCTGCTGGAATGTGGGAGAATCATTTTGTTCTTCTCCACAGACAACAAGATGTTGGGCTAATTCTGAATGTTGCTCTTTTGGAGTATTTTTCAGCAGGAAATCAAAAAATATTCAAGCCTGTTGTTGAATAAATGAATAAGAGCAACCAACAGAGTCTTCAGATGCTGCCTTATATTAGCTACTGTTTGTATGCATACTCATATATTCCCATGGTGATAAGATAGTTAAAGGCCCTGTCACACTGGCCGACGGATGCAAAACATTTGTAAAAAGGACACAGCGGATGAGAAAAATGTTCCATCCGTTGTTATCCCGTCTCAAAAGGGGCAAAAATTTGCATAACCAGAGCAGACAACACGGAAAGGAACGGACGGGGGGAGGACACAGGGCGGATGGAAAGCGGATGCTCCACGGAAGCCTAGCGGATGGAAGCGGATGGGAGCGGATGGCACATCCGCAAGGCTTCCGGGGGAGCGCAGCAAAGCAGACGCGGAACGGATACAGCGGATACAGAGTGGACGCCGAGCGGATGAAGCGGATGCACAGTGGATGCCGAGCGGATGAAGCGGATGCGGAGCGGAAGCCTAGAGGATGCCTAGCAGAAGCCTAGCGGATGCCTAGCGGATCCCTAGCGTTCACTGCGCATGCGGGGAGGATGCATTGCATCAGCCCCGCAGATATAAAGGGAAGCAGCTCCCAAGCAGGTCACCATTCAGAGGAAAGACCTGCTTCCAGACACATCGCCTGCCTGCCTGCCAGCCAGCCTGCCTGCCAGCCAGCAACCCCACAACCATGGGGAAGAAGAGAAAGCCTCAGCCATCTGCTGTCAGCCCTGGCAAGAGGGACAGGGCCACCCTCCCACCCCCTGGCCCTCACTCTGCCTCTGCTGGGGCTTCTGCAGCACGGGCTCGCTCTTCTGGGGCTGGGGTTTCTGCTGCTTCTGCTTCTGGAGGAGCTGATGCTGATGCTTATGGCGGTGGTGCTTCTGCTGGTGCTTACTCTGATGAAGCTGCTTCTGGCGGTGGTGCGTCTGATGGTGCTTACTCTGCTGAAGCTGCTTCTGGCGGTGCTTCTGATGGTGCTTACTCTGCTGGTGCTGCTCCTGGTCCTGCTGGTCCTGCTGGTCCTGCTCGTGCTCCTGGTCCTGCTGGTGCTGCTGGCGCTGCTCGTGCTTACTCTGCTGCTGCAGATCCTGGTGCTGGTGCTGGTGCTGGTGCTGGTCCTGCTGGTCCTGCTTTTGCTGCTGCTGCTGGTGGTGGTGGTGTGGAGGAGCAGCGTAGATCTCCTCTCTCAGCTGGTACACACCGACTCCTCATCCTCCAACCACAAGCCCTTCCTCACCTATGTGAACCAGACCCTCATGGACATGGTGGAACCCCAGTACCAGGTGGTGAAGGACAACCCTCCAGATGAACCTGCTCCCACCCAGTCCAGGTCTGCTCCTCCACCCCAGATGATGTCACTCCCATTCGAAGGCTTTCCACAGGCCCTCACCTACCAGGAGGTCCAGCAGCACAGGCAGCAGCCCTTCCCAGTCCAGGCACAGGTTCATCGGATGCCACCGTTGCCACCGGTTCCACTGCTGCCACCGATGCCACCCACGCCACTGCTGCCACCGATGTCACCCACGCCACCGATGGCACCAACGCCAGTCCTCACCCAGCTGCAGACCAGACAGCCGCACTACACTGCTCCTATCTCCACCCCACAGCCAAGCCTGGCCTCAGTACATCTGTCATCGGTACTGGGGCTGTCACCCCATGTCATGGAAGAAGGGGCTCTCAACATCACAGGGCTGAGCCAGCTGTCTGAGAGTTTCCTCAACACACCATCCCTTGTTGTCCTCTCGGGGCCAGGCACCCCAGTGGTGCTTCAGACCAGCACTGCTCCTTCCTCCACCCACAACAGCACCTGGACCCTTCACCCCTGAGACTGGGCACACCTCCGAGTGACCAAGAAGAGTGCCAGAGACTGGGTGGCTACCTGTTGACTTTACTTTTGCTTTGGACACTTGACTTGGGTCATTTTTCTTTTACAGCTTGTTATTAATAAAGATTATCCTTGCTTCACACACTTGCTTCATTTATTTTTTTCAATAAAGTCTTGGGGGAAAATTTTAGAAATGGTTTAAGCCTTTGCATGCTTGTGGGATGGGTAATAACTGTGGGATGGGCAGGGATACCTTTGGGATGGGTAATAGCAGTGGGATGGGCAGGGATACCTTTGGGATGGGTAATAGCTGTGGGATGGGCAGGGATACCTGTGGGATGGGTAATAGCTGTGGGATAGATAAACCTCCAGTGCAAACATAGTGGGACTGTATGGTCCACCCTCCCAGGTGCCACACCTATGGCCCTTCATTATCAATAATAATGTAAGCATTGATCCACACATGTCAACATAAACACAACTCTTTATTAAACGCCCTGTTCATTGTAGGGCCACCCAACATACATGGCCCAATCTCATCAGTGTGATGAGACAGGCTGAAGGAAGCATCCATTAATCATCTATCATCCTGTCTTGCCACTCCACTGCTCCAGCTGGGGAGTTGCACCAGTGTTTCAGGAGGTTGCTCCTTCCTTTCACATGAGGCTCTGTTGGGGCCTTGCACATCCACAGTGTCTATCAGGTTTCACCCTTGCCTCCATTCCCCAGGCTCCATGTCCCCATTGCCTTGTTGGAGGTCCACGAGCCTGTTCTGCAACACTGGGTAGAGGGTGCGCATGAGATTGTGCAGGATGCAGCAAGCTTCCACGATCCTCCTCACGGTCTCTGGGTGATGCTGCATGGTGGTGAGAAGTACCTGGAACCTGTTGGCCAGGATGCCAAAGGCATTCTCCACCACCCGCCCTGCCCTGGACAGCCTGTAGTTCAAGATCCTCTCTTCACAGGTGAGGCATCTGGAAGTGTAGGGCTTCATGAGGTAGGTTCTGAGGGAGAAGGCGTCATCCCCCACGATGAAGTAGAGCACATCTTGTATGTCGTTGGGCAGGGGTTCTGGATCTGGGAAGCCCATGATGAGGTTGCGTTCCAGCCCCTCCTTGTGGTCCCTGGCATTGTATATCTGGGCATCTGAAGCTGACCCATTGCCTGAAGCATCGATATACATGAACTTGTAGTCAGCATCGACCATGGCGAAGAGGATGATGCTGAAGAAGCACTTGTAGTTGAAATAAGTGGACCCCCACTTGGCTGGAGCTTTGCAGGCCACGTGCTTGCCATCTATGGCTCCAACGGTGTGGGGTAAGTTCCACTTCTGATACCACTGCTCTGCAACTTTCTTCCATCCTTCATCAGTGGAGGGGCACTGGAGGAGCTCTTCCAGGTATTCTTCGATGATGGCCTGCACCACTTCTCTGACTACAATGCTGATGGTGTTGTGTGACACCCTCCAGCCGTACTGCATGCTCCTGTAGGTGGTCCCTGAGGCTAGGTGGCGCAAAGTCAGTGCCACCTTGAGCCCAGGTTCCAGTCTGGGGCGGAAGCTGGTGCTCTGCTTGGTCAACCTGGGTGTCAGCCGCTCCACAACTTTGTCAAACATGGATGGAGGCATCCTCATGAAGTTCTGGAATGCACGAGTGTCTTCGTTCCTCAGCTCCACCATCAGCTTGTTGTACAGTCCGTACTCTGCTCTTCTCCCGATCCATCTTTGGACCCAGACGCTTCTTGGATGCCTCCTTTTCTTCCCGTAGTAGAGTTCACAGAGCCTGTAGATGGCTTCGCACTGTTGCAGAAGGATGGTGGCTACCAAAAGGAGTTTGTTACGATCCATGGTAGACATGACTGGATGCTGTGGAAGAGGAAGAGTCAGATGAAGGCTGCAGAGGTCTGCACAGCAGGGCTGCTGGACTGAAAGTGAGATCCAGGTGAGTTGCTCCCCCTTTTTATAGGCAATATAAGTTTTCCACTATGTGTCCTTTTGCATCCTCTAGGCATCCTCTAGACATCCTTAATATCCAAGATAGGAACCCTCTGCAAATGTTTTTTCTGTTTTAAATGCATTGTATGCGAGCTGCATCCGCTTTCATCCTTTCTCCGTCCATGCTACTAACGCTGCGCGTCCGTTCCGCGTCTGTTTTGCTTCCCTCCTGTGTCCGCTTTCCACTGGAAAGGAGTGGATTTGAGTTGCGTGGATGCGCAGCGGATGCCTAGCGGATGTAGCGGATGCGTAACGGATGACGACGGATGCAGAACGGATGTTCCCTGTATGCGTTGCGGATATAGAACGGACGCGTTGGATACATTTTCCACTCAAAAAGTTTTGAGCAGCTCAAAACGTTTTGAGCGGATGGAACGTCAGTTGACGGATGCTGGATGGATAGAGAGGATGAAAAACAGACGCAGTGAGTACAGAACGGATGCATCGTGTTAACCAACGGATGGCAAGTGTTTCTCTCCATTTTACATCTGCTTTCCATCCGTTGATGCAGTGTGACATGGTCTTAAGTATATTTCCAATAAATTAATGTCAGCCCTTAACCGCTTAAGTGTTTGGCCCTGATAACTTGACGCTTTTCTGGGGAAAACTACTTTTTAATAGCTGCGTATTGCATTTCCCACAGTTTGTTTGGTTTTGATACATATACACAAGCACTTAGCCTCCTAATAAGAAGCACTTTATTTTATTTCATTTTAATGGCTGATTTCCCTCCCACTGTTCAGACAAGGCTACCACAGCAATTCCCATTTGGATCACTAAGAATTAAACAATGATCAGATGTGACTACCATTCCAAGAATTCCCATCTAGAATGGAACTGGTAGAGCAGTAGTGAAAGACAGAGGTTTCATCTTGATAGGATAGAGGGGATGTGGACAGTGGTGGAATTCAATTTTTTTTACTACCGGTTCTGTGGGCATGGCTTGGTGGGCGTGTCAGGGCAAGGTTACTGTAATATTTCTAGTCAGAGGTAGGATTTGCTGGTTCTCTGAACTACTCAAAATTTCTGCTACCAGTTCTCCAGAACTGGGCAGAACCTACTGAATATCACCTCTGGATGTGAAGCTGAAGGAGCAGCAGTGAGGCAAGCGCTGGTAATAATTTCTCTTGATGACTTTTGGCAAACTAAAAATTTACTACAGAATTGCCAAATATTTTTGGAGATAATTGACACAGCTTCTAGTTTGGCTGATTCAATTGTATACTGTAGATTTTTGCTGGACTCAAACATCACTATCTGTATTCAAAATGGAGAGTCCAGCCAGTGAAAGAGGAAAGGGGGGAGTTAAGGGGAAAAGTCTGAATTGGATTTTGAGAGACCCAAAACATCTTAGCAGAATAACAAAGTTGGAAGGGACCTCTGAGATCTTTGTTTCAGACAAATAGGGAGGCTCAGCCAACCTCACTGAACACATGTTGTACTCTGACAGTAAAGGTAATAACAATAGTTTCCAATCTCTTCTTAAAAACTTGCAGTGTTGGATCACTCACAACCTCTGGAGGCAAATTGTTCCATTGATTAATTATTCTGTCAGGAAATTTCTCATTACTTTTAGGTTGCTTCTCTCTTTGATTCGTTTCCATCCATTGCTTCTTGTCCTGCCTTCAGGTACTTTGGAGAATAAGTTGCCCCCCTCTTCTTTGTAGCAGTCCCTTATGTATTGGAATATTGGTATAATGTTACTCCTAGTCCTTTTCATTAAACTAGACATACTCAATTCCTGCCACCATTCTTCATATGTTTTAGTCTCCAGTCCTCCCTTATTATCTTCGCTGCTTTTCTCGACTTTCTTTCTGGTCTTAACATCTTTTTTATATTGTGGCAACAAAAACTGGTTGCAATATTCTAATCTTGGTCTTACCGAGGCATTACAAAGTGTAAAACCTTATTTTTCTTACCACTGAATTTCATTTTCAAATCAAACCTTTATGGTCAATGCATGACATGTGTACAATGAAATTGAATGAATCTCCCTTGGTGCAGCCCCCACCAAACATAAAATGCACCTCAATAACTTAATAAATGAAAGAAATAGAATACCTAAACCCAAATAAGTAATAACTAACACACATTCTCCTATCTATATGTATGTAACCAGTGGTGGGATTCAAAATTTTTTACTACTGGTTCTGTGGGTGTGGCTTGGTAAGCATGGCTTGGTGGTTATGTGACTGGGTGGGCATGGCCAACTCCACATCACTCACGTCAAGAGGCCCTTGCCTTGACCCACTTGCCTGGCCTTCTGAGCTCTTCTGGTCTTCGTCTATTAATTTGTCTACTACTCTTCTGTATCTTGTACAGAGGTGGATTTATAAACTGTACAGATGCAGAGAGATAACAAGACATCCATAACAAAGCGCATTTATTGGTTCATCTGGTATCCTCATAACTCATGTTTGTGAGTTATAAGAAAAGTTTGTGAGAAAAGTTCTTCTTTTATGATCAATCCTTTGTATATCTGCCTTGTAGTAAAAGATGTTTATCTCCTAACCCATCTCCTAGCGATGGAAAGAAAGTGCCATGAGTAAGAGAGTTCAGACAAAGAATGAGGAAAACTTCCCCCAACCCCTCGAGGGTCAAACTAGTGACCAATCAATATTACAGATGTGGTCACATGACATGAACGACATTTCCCAGGATACCTTTAACTACATTTACCATGATGTATTCCTTAAGGGGACAGCTCATAATTCCTAAGCAACTATCCAATTCCCATAGACTGGCTGGGACAGCACAACTACTACGGTGTCTCATTGATTATCTAATCCTGCCAGCTCTTCTGGATCTGGAAGGTCCACAGATTCTTAGCTCTATTACTCTCCACGATCTTCTGTGGAAACTCCTTGATGGCTGGCCATCTATCTAGTGTGGTAAATCCCTGCTACTATGGATCTGGTGCTTAGTGCCTGTTCTTGTGCTGTTATGATCAGTGATCAGTGCTGCCTTTTACACACACACCACTTCAGGAATAATTATAAAAACAATTATTTCTCATTCATTTCTTAATAATAGTAGCAACAAAATAAGCAGCCATAAATGCCACCTAAAGTTGGAACCCAAAGTCAGATGTACACCTTCATCTGGCTCTTGCTCTTCCACAGCATCCAGTCATGTTCACCATGGATCGTAACACAGTCCTTCTGGTAGCCACCATCGTTCTGCAACAGTGCGAAGCCATCTACAGGCTCTTTCAACTGACTTTTAGCCACACACCTCCCCAGCAAAGGGGGAAATTTTCAAGCTCCAGGTAAAGAGGATTCATTTTAGGATGAGTAACCATTATTGGCATGTTGGAGGTTCCTAAAGGAATGCTGAGAAACTCTGTATTGAGAGAGAGGTGCAGAATAGTCCTTCTCTGCCTGAGGCTGTAGAGACCTGGCACCAATCAAAACATTGTTTGTGAAGTAACTGATCAACACTGATAGGGTAAGCCACTATTATATGTAAATAACGACAAACTCAGAGGTGGGATTCTACCAGTTCGGAACAGTTGGGGCAAACCAGATAAGTTTTCATCTGGTTCATCAAACCTGTATTTCAATTGACCAGTTGGTCCTGCCCACCCCACCCCACCCCTCCCAGGAGTCTCCATGTGATGTAGATAAGTGCAGAATCTGCATGGAAGCTCTGGGAGGGGGGAAAATGGGCCATCTGGAAGTCTGGAAACAGGCCTGTTTCTGGCTTCCGGAGGCCCCCAGAGTCTGGGAGAGGCCATTTTTGCCTGCCCAGAGGCCTGAGGGACCCTTGGGAGAGTGAAAAATGGCCTTCAGACCCTTGGGAGAGTGAAAAATGGCTCCCTTGAGATTTCTAATAGGTCAACCCACCATGGTTATGCCAACCCAGCAATCAGGCAGCAAACTGATTGCTGAATAGTACTTCGTACCTATTCTCTAGAACCGGTTGTTAACATTCTAAGCTGCTCAGAGAACCAGTTGTTAAAAGAAATTACTGGCCTAATCCTGTAAGGAAGGCAGGAAGAAAACATTGTAGAGACAGAAACTGCCTCTCCATTAACCCTTATTACATTCTTGGCAGGACTAGACTTCCTGTCTCTGAAACTTCTCTGGAGTTTTTTTTCCTCCTTTGCTGGTACTTTGCTTGTGTGGAGTGACCATTCAAAGTTACAATGGCACTGAAAAAAGTGATTTATGACCATTTTTCACATTTACGACTGTTGCAACATTCTCACAGTCATGAGAGGCCAGGCGAGGAGATGCATGCCTCGATGTGAATGATATTGAATTGGCCACACCCAGCCAATAACATGACCACCAAGCCATGTCCACCCAGTCACATGACCACCAAGCCACATCACCAACTAAGACACACCCACAGAACCGGTTGTTAAAAAATTTGAATCCCACCCCTGATCCCACCTCTGAGCAAACTTCACTCCCTTCTAGGACTGATGATGTTACTTGGTTTGGTAATGAAACATCTGCAAGAAAACCATCAAGTTCAGAGAGTGCCAGGAACTCACAATTTAACCCTGACCTACAAGTATCCTCTTCTATGAATAACAATTTTTGGTTAGAGGGATTCAGAGCCTGCCTTATATGACAGCAATCGCCAACCGGTGGGCAGTGGCCCACTGGTGGGCCGCAAGAAAATTTTGGTGGGCCACAGAGAAATCACACCATCAGAGCACCCCCCCCAAAGCAATTAATCCAGACTGCACAAAAATAAAAGGTGGCACCACCCACATGACCCACGGGAACCCTCCCTGCCCACTTACTCTTTACCTGGCAAACTTGCCTACGAAATTACTATTTTTCCTTTTTCCGACCATCATCTGTTCTGCTGTGTCAGGAGATTTAGATTAGCTCGGA
This sequence comes from Laticauda colubrina, assembly GCA_015471245.1. Lineage (NCBI taxonomy): Eukaryota > Metazoa > Chordata > Lepidosauria > Squamata > Elapidae > Laticauda > Laticauda colubrina. Next base: position 19,769,540 of record BLBF01000019.1, read on the forward strand.
AGCAGGAAATGGTGAGATTTCTTGCTTTCTAACTAGTCTTTAGATCTTCAGCTCTGCTTTTAAGCACAGCCGAACGTTCCTTAGGACTGAAGATTCTATTATTCAATGCAAACTAACGCAAGCAAATTTTATGTGACAGACTGAGCTAGCCGATGGCAGATAGACATCACTGAATGATTCTGTGAGCAACTCAATCTGCCTGCCTGCTTTGCCTGATTTTGGGTAAAAGTTGCTCTTTTTTAAATAAAAAACTCAATATTTACATACATGGTGTGTTGTGAATGAATTTTGTGAGTTTGCTTGCAAGCAAATTTTATGTGACAGACTGAGCTAGCTGATGGCAGATAGATAGATATCTGAATGAATCTGTGATTCTGTGAGCAACTCACTCTGCCTGCCTGCTTTGCCTGCTTTTGGGTAAAAGTTGCTCTTTTTTATAAAAAATGAAATATTTACAATACTTATAAATTTTTATAATAAATATTTACAATATTTACATACAAACCATGCCCAGCCAGTCTCATGTCTACCAAGCCACACTCACAAATTAGGCCATGCCCACAGAACCATTTAATGGTCCCTGGGATTTAAAATTATGAGTTTGGTGGTTCCTGAGGTCTAAAAGGTTGGCGACCCCTGTTATATAAGATGGCTCCCAGTGGATTTCATTCTAAATTTTGATATGATTTCTGTAAATAAGAAATGTATGATTATAATGGCTGAGTTTTTGATCCTTCATACAAAAAAAGAACAAAACTAAAGCCCATGTCACACTGGCCAACGGATGCAAAAAGGACACAGCGGATGAGCAAAATGTTCCATCCGTTGTTATCCACTCTTAAAAGGGGCAAAAATTTGCATAACCGGAGCGGATAACACGGACGCGGGGAGGACGCAGAGCGGATGCAAAGCGGATGCGGAACGGAAGACCAGTGGATGGAAGCAGATGGGAGCGGATGGCACGTCCGCTAGGCTTCCGGGGGACCGCAGCAAAGCGGACGCGGAACGGATACAGCGGATGCACAGCGGACGCGGAACGGATGAAGCAGATGCACAGCAGATGCACAGCGGATGCACAGTGGATGCACAGCGGATGAAGCAGATGCACAGCGGAAGCCTAGCGGATGCACAGCGGAAGCGGAACGGATGCCGAGCGTTAATTGAGCATGCGGGGGAGAAGCATTATGTAAGGCCCCTGGATATAAAGGGAAGCAGCTCGCACGTGGCCAGCATTCCGAGGAAAGACCTGCTGCTGGACACTTCGAGTTCCTTGCCTGCCCTGCCTGCATGCCTGCCTGCCAGCCTTGCTGCCAGCCTGCCTTCCAGCTAGCCTTGGTGCCTGCCTGCCTGCCTGCCTTCCTGCCAGGCTTTCTGCCAGTCTTCCTGCCAGTCTTCCTGCCAGCCTACCTGCCAGGCTTCCTGCCAGCCTACCTGTCAGGCTTCCTGCCTGGCTTCCTGCTAGCCTACCTGCCAGGCTTCCTGCCAGCCTTGGTGCCTGCCAGCCTCCCTGCCAGCCAGCAACCCCACAACCATGGGGAGGAAGCGAAAGCCTCAGCAACCTGCCGCCATCCCTGGCAAGAGAGACAGGGCCAACCTCACACCCCCTGCCCCTGACTCTGCTTCTGCTGGGGCTTCCGCTGAAGCTGCTCCTGGCAGTGGTGCTTCTGCTGGGGCTGGGGCTTCTGCTGGGGCTTATTCTGTTGAAGCTGCTCCTGGTCCTGCTGGTCCTGCTCGACCTGCTCGTGCTCCTGGACTTGCTCATCCTGCTTGTGCTCCTGGTCTTGCTTGTCCTGCTCGTCCTGCTCGTGATCCTGGTCTTGCTCGTCCTGCTCGTCCTGCTCGTGATCCTGGTCCTGCTCGTGCTCCTGAACTTGCTGGCCCTGCTGGTGCTTACTCTACTGCTGCTAATCCTGGTCCTGCTGGTCCTGCTGCTGCTGATCCTGCTGCCGCTGCTGCTGCTGCTGCTGCTGCTGATTATGATCCTGCTGGTAAGGATGATGATGATGATGATTCTGCTGCTGCTGCTGGTGGTGGTGGTGGTGTGGAGGAGCAGCCCCTACTACCTGGGAGCCCCTCTGATGAGGGCTCATCTGGTCCAGCCAAAGGGAGGAAGAGGTGTATGCGACAAGGGGAGAGGAGGCAATACTATATTGAGGAGGCACACGAGGATGAGGTGCTGGAGTGGCTGAGAGAGAATGACTATCTGTGGCGGAAGGGACACCGGCTGTACAGGGACACCAAGCGGAAGCAGGCTGCTTGGAGAGAGAGGGCGGAGAGTATGGGTTACACTTCGGAGGTGCTCCTCGGCTGGTGGAAACATATGCACACCTGGTACGGGAAGCTGCACCTGAAGAAATCTGGCCAGGCCACTGTGAAGCTGACAGACAGAGAGACCTATGTCATGGCCAGGTGCAGCTTCCTGGAGGGTGAGGTCCACCACTGAGGAACACCAGGAGCCCCTCTCATGACCCTCTCTCTCCGGCAGCCTGCTGAGAGCCAGTCCTCTTCCGGCCAAGAGTCAGTCCCTGTCTCCAGGCAGGTTTCTGTAGAGCGTGCCACAACGGAGAACCCACGGACAGGTGTTGTAAGCATGGTGGAGTGTGTAGAGGACTCCCTGGTGCAGTGGGAGAAAGGAGACATCGAGTCCACCACAATCCTAGCCGCATCCACACACCCCAGCTCCGCCTCCGCAGAAAGGCAGAGAGCCGGACAGCAGGAGGGGCAGAGCCACACTGTCCTGCTGGAGATCAGGGACACCATCCGCACCAGCATAGATCTCCTCTCTCAGCTGGTACACACTAACTCCTCATCCTCCAACCACAAGCCCTTCCTCACCTATTTCAACCAGACCCTCAAGGAAATGGCGGATCCACAGTACCAGCTGGGGAAGGACCGGATCACCGAGCTGCTTCACAACCCTCCAGACCCAGAGGAACCTACTCCCACCCAGTCCAGGTCTGCTCCTCCACCCTAGGTGATGTCCCTCCCATTCCAAGGCTTCCCACAGCCCCTCACCTACCAGGGCTATGGCTACCAGGAGGTCCAGCAGCACAGGCAGCAGCCCTTCCCAGTCCAGGCACAGAGTCATCGGGCTGCCACCTGTTCCACTGATGTCACCGATGCCACCCACAACAATGATGCCACTGACGACACCGATACCACCCACGCCAATGATGCCACCGACGACAGCGATGCCACCCACGCCAATGATGCCATCCAAACCAGTCCTCACCCAGCTGCAGAGCAGACAGCCCCACTACACTACTCCTTCCTCCACCCCACAGCCAAGCCCGGCCTCAGTACATCTGTCATCAGTACTGGGGCTGACACCCCATGGCATGGAGGAAGGACCTCTCAGTATCACGGGGCTGAGCCAGCTGTCCGACACCTTCCTCAACACACCGTCCCCTGTTGTCCTCTCGGGGCCAGGCACTCCAGCACCACCCACCACCACAGCACCTGGACCCTTCACCCCTGAGACTGGGCACACCTCCGAGTGACCAAGAAGAGTGCCAGAGACCGGGTAGCTGGCTACCTGGGACTTTATTTGGACACTTGACTTGGGTCATTTTTTTTTTACAGCTTGTTGTTCAATAAAGTTTATCTTTGATTCACACACTTGCTTCATTTCTTTTTTTTAATAAAGTCTTGGTGGAAACTTTTAGAATTGGCTTAAGCCTTTGCATGCTTGTGGGATGGGTTAAGATAGCAGTGGGGTGGGCAGGGATACCTGTGGAATGAGCAGGAATACCTTTGGGATGGCTAATAGCTGTGGGATAGATAAACCTCCAGTGCAAGCATAGTAGGACTGTATGGTCAACCTTCCTAGGTGCCACACATTTGAACACAAACACAACTCTTTATTAAACGCCCTGTTCATTGTAGGGCCACCCAACATACATGGCCCAATCTCATCCGTGTGATGAGACAGGCTGAAGGAAGCATCCATTAAGTATCTACCATCCTGTCTTGCCACTCCACCGCTCCAGCTGGGGAGTTGCACCAGTGTTTCAGGAGGTTGTGCTGCTTCTTCCCTTCCCGTGAGGCTCTGTTGTGGCCTTGCACATCCTCAGTGTCTATCAGGTTTCGCCCTTGCCTCCATTCCCAAGGCTCCATGTCCCCATTGCCTTGTTGACGGTCCATGAGCCTGTTCTGCAAGACTGGGTAGCGGGTGCGCATGAGATTTTGCAGGATGCAGCAAGCTTCCACGATCCTCCTCACGGTCTCTGGGTGATGCTGCATGGTGGTGAGAAGTACCTGGAACTTGTTGGCCAGGATGCCAAAGGCATTCTCCACCACCTGCCTTGCCCTGGACAGCCTGTAGTTGAAGATCCTCTCTTCATGGGTCAGGAGTCTGGAGGTGTAGGGCTTCATGAGGTAAGTTCTAAGGGAGAAGGCGTCATCCCCCATGATGAAGTAGGGCACATCTTGCGTGTCCTTGGCCAGGGGTCTGGATCTGGGAAGTCCACGATGAGGTTGCCTTCCAGCCCCTCCTTGAGGTGACTGGCGTTGTATACTTGGGCATCTGAAGATGAGCCGTTGCCTGAAGCATCGATGTACATGAATTTGTAGTCAGCATCGACCATGGCGAAGAGGACGATGCTGAAGAAGCACTTGTAGTTGAAATAAGTGGACCCCGACTTGGCTGGAGCTTTGCAGGCCATGTGCTTGCCACCGATGGCTCCAACAGTGTGGGGGAAGTTCCACCTCTGATACCACTGCTCTGCAACTTTCTTCCATCCTTCTTCAGTGGAGGGGCACTGGAGGAGCTCCTCCTTGTATACTTCCATGATGGCCTGCACCACTTCTCTGAAGACAATACTGATGGTGTTGTGTGGCACCCTCTAGCTGTACTGCATGCTTTTGTAGGTGGTCCCTGAGGCCAGGTGGCGCAGAGTGAGTGCCACCTTGAGCCCTGGTTCCAGTCTGGGCCGGAAGTTGGTGTTTGCCTTGGTCAACCTGGGTGTCAGGCACTGCACAACTTCATCAAACATGGCTGAAGGCATCCTCATTATGTTCTGGAACGCCTGAGTGTCTTCGTTCCTGAGCTCCACCATCAGCTTGTTGTACAGTCCGTACTCTGCTCTTCTCCCGATCCATTTTTGGACCCAGACGCTCCTTGGCCGCCTCTTTTTCTTCCTGTAGTAGAGTTCACAGAGCCTGTAGATGGCTTCGTACTGTTGCAGAAGGATGGTGGCTGCCAAAAGGACTGTTGTATGATCCACGGTGGACATGACTGGATGCTGTGGAAGAGGAAGAGTCAGATGAAGGCTGCAGAGGTCTGCACAGCAGGGCTGCTGGTCTGAAAGTGAGATACAGATGAGTTGCTCCCCCTTTTTATAGGCAGTATAGGTGTCCCTTTGCATCCTCTAGGCATCCTCTAGACATCCTTAATATCCGAGATAGGTCCCCTCTGCGAACGTTTTTCTGCTTTAAACGCTTTGTTTCCATGCTGCATCTGTTCTGCATCCGTTCTGCATCTGTTCCACATCCGTTCCGCTTCCTCCCTGCGTCCGGGCAGATGCGAGTTGCGCGGATGCGCAGCAGACGCCAAGCGGATATAGCAGATGCGTAACGGATGTGTAGCAGATGCGTAGCGGATGTGTAGCGGATGCAGAATGGACGAACAGGATACATTTTCCGCGCAAACGTTTTGGGCAGCCCACAACCTTCGGAGCGGATGAAACGTCAATAAACGGATGCTGGACGGATAGAGAGGAAGCAAAATGGAGGCAGTGAGTACATCGCGTTTTCAAACGGATGGCAAGGATTTTTGTCCATTTTACATCCTCTTTGCATCCGTTGGTTCAGTGTGACATGGGCTTAAGGGATAAACAAATAAAAAACAGATCTGAAAAAAAAAAGGCTCAGGGAAGAAAGAGAGTGAAAGTATAAGAAAGAGGAAAAGAAAGAAAACTGAAAAAGAACAATTTCCAACTTTCTTTGGTAAATATCAAACTCTTACTCTAAGATTAACATTTGTCTACATTATTTCCATAATCCTATATCTAATCATCAAAGCCCAGATCAACTTTTGATTTCAATTTCTCACAAAAGGTCCAATAATGGTTTGGTTTGTTATATGTGGCAATATATATATATATGTTTTCTTAGGTTTTCGCGGGTACTTACATGTGTGCTGTTTAGCTTCCTTCGGGTATTATCCCACGTCATTGTAGTTCTCTTAAAGTTGTAGCAACATTTCAGCAGAATCTCAACTGCCATCATCAGGCTTCTGTATGGATATGGGTCTTACAGCTCCTGGTTTTAAATTTGAGGCTGGTCTATTCTGATTGGTTAAAGTTGTAGCAACGTTTCAGCAGAATCTCATCTGCCATCATCAGGCTTCTGTATGGATGTGGGTCTTACAGCTCCTGGTTTTAAATTTGAGGCTGGTCCATTTTGATTGGTTGGGAGCCTGGACCTGTGTTCATTGGACTTGGAGTTTGATTGATTGGTGTTCCTGGTTTCTTCTGTCTGTTTTGTGGCTTTGATTGGCTGGCAACAGTCTGTTCTTGTGTTGGAGGCTTTTAGTGCAGCTTGGCTCCGTGTGAAGGGACGGCTGCTCTTCATTAGCAAGCTGCTATTCATTAGCAAGCTGGGTTTCACCTGGGTGCCTGGTGGGGGGGTTAGGTTGGAGCTATCAGAGGGAGTCTGTTTTTGCCCAGGTGTTTGCCTGGCTTGTGGCATGGAGATCTTTCTATTTGAGAGTGCAGGCTTCCAAAATGATTGACAGTCTGGTGGAATCATCTCTTCTATTCATGCTGTCAGGTCTTTTTTCAATCTCTATGGCTTCTCTGATGATTCTGTGGCTGGGATTTCCTATAGTAGCCAGGGTTTTAGTGCCATTGAAGTTGATGTTGTGATCTGTGGTTTTCATGTGTTGGACTAGTGAGGAGGTGTGTTCCAGCTTTTTTACTGCATTTTTGTGTTCATCTAGGCGGGTACTTATTCTTCTATTGGTCTGTCCAATGTATGTGGCCGGGCATGATGTACAGGGAATTTCGTATATGCCTTGGTTTTCCAGGTCAATTTTGTCTTTGGGGTTCCTCA
>BLBF01000019.1:19776992-19840789 GCA_015471245.1 Laticauda colubrina
AACGTTGTATACTAGTTGTTTCAGGTGTTGTGGTGGGTTATTGGGAACTAGAAACTGTATTATCAATATATTTATGTATAACTATATCCATATGTTATTTTTAGTTTTAGGAATATTACCATTACCATTAATCAATTATTAAGGATTTATCAAATGAAAATGAATAATAATAAGAAAAAAAAAGTTTACTGTATGCCAGTGTCGTGGTCGGAGTAGACTTCAATTCCCAGAATTCCCAAGGCAGCATGTGGTTTGCCCATCTTAAACTTCCCGTTTTCCTCCAGCAGGGCAACCAAAGAAGATAGTTCAAGACTATTCCAATGTTCTAAATCTGTTTTAATTTGTCTCAATAGATTTTCATAATTATCCTCATTAATTGTAGAACAACATGCTGAAATGTTACTTACTAGATATTTTATTTTTTGTGCTATTTGGATATCTAATAGTTTAACAAGATTTTTCTCTTTGTGTGTTGGTCATATTCTTGGCTATGGTTTTCATTTTTTTCTTTATTTATTTTCAGACCAGCTACTTCTCCATAATCTTCAAGTTTTTTCTAATAATATCAGACCTGTTTGTTCAGGGTCTTCTAAAAAAAAACCCTAAATCATCAACATATGCTTGTAATTTAAAATTTTCTTTTTTTGATTTCCAATCCTTTAATCTGTGTTTCTTGTCTGATTATTCTCATTAGGACCTCCAGTATATATATAAATAATAGCGGAGACCTTATCTTGTGCCTTTTTGTATATAAACCGTACTTGACAACTCTCCATTTATTATAATTTTTGCTTCCTATTGCATATATATTGCCATAATTATATTTTAAAACTTTTCACCAATATTCAAGTATTTTAACTGTTGCATTAGAAAAGACCAATTTACATTGTTGAAGGCTTTCTGCGCATCTGGGAATAAAAAGGCTGCCTGTCTATCATTATGTTCTTCATAAAATTCAAGAGCTTCTAATACTATTCTCACATTAATTTTTTTTTTTTTGTCTATTTGAGAGGAAGCCGTTTTGGTCACTATCAAAAATTCATTATAGTTTTTAAATCTTTCAACTATGATCGTAGTAAATATCTTGTAATCTGCATTTAAAAGAGATATTGGCCTATAATTTTGGATTCTTGTCTGGTGTGTATCTTCTTTTTAAATCAATACTATATTGTCCTCCCTCCAAGATTTTGGTATTTTCCCATCCTTGACATAGCATTGAAGACCTCTAAGAACTGTTGGTACAGGGTATTCTGATGTTCTTTGTATAGCTCTGCAGGTATAACATCTGGGCCCAATGCTTTGTTGTTGTTTTGTTTGTTGATTGCTTTGGTTATTTCTATCATGGTAATTTCTTCATTGAGCATTAATTTCATATCTTCCGGAATCTTTAATAAATCAGCTTTCCTTAGGTAGGTTCTAATCTTTTCTTCTGAGTAATTTTCATTTCTTGTATATAATTTTGCATAGAACCTCTGGGCAATGTCTTTTTTAGAGTTCTCATCATAATATATAGTCTCTTCTTCATCTTGTAATTTGTTTGTTTATTCATTGTTTTTCTCTATGGTTTCTTAATTTTTGTGCCAACCACTGTCCAGGTTTAATGGCATTTTCAAAATAATTTTGTTTAGTTAGTTTAATTTGTTTTCTCTGTCTCCAAGATATGTAGTTTATGCTTAAGTAAATTCACTTTTCAAGTTTTGATTATTAGGTTCTATCTGGTGCAATCCCCTCCATTTGCTTAAGCTTATGTTCCAATTTTTCTCGATGTTGTTTTTTGCCTTATTTCTTTTGGCTGTGTATGAAATTGTTACACCGCAAATATATGCTTTGGTGGTGTCCCAGAAAGTTTGAACTGAAATATCATCTTGTTTATTTATTTTAAAGAAGGTGTTCAATTTTTTTTCTATCATTATATTGAATTATTTTTCTTTGAGAATTGTCCTTTGAAAAGTCCATCTTGGTATAGCTTTATGTCCTTTCCACTATATACTTATGGGGTTATGATCAGCCCAGGTGTTAGTCTCTATAGTTACTTTACATATTTCAGCATCTAAATCTTTGAATATCCAAAACCTATCGATTCTAGACCAGGTTTTGTGGTGATTCGAGTAAAATGTATAATAATTATTTTAATTATTCCTTTCTCTCCATAGGTCTATCAAGTTCAAATTTCTAGTCATTTCAAAAAAGTATTTTTTTTCCCTTTTACTCATGCCATCATGTTTATGGTCTCTTTTCCTGTCTATAATTGCATTAAAGTCCCCGACTATGCATAACCCAGCATACTCTATGTCACTAATTATATCATGTAAATTTTTATAGAAAGACTCTTGTGTTCCATTTGGTGCATATATCGAGACAATTATTATATTTTTGTTATTTAATTTCATCTCAATGATTAGAATTCTCCCTTTTTTATTTTTGTAAATCTGTTTTGTCTTAATTTTATTTTTCACATATATAGCCACACCTCTTTTCTTTTCCTGATCTAATGATACAAACAAGTTCCCTAACTTAGGTTGTTCTATTTTCTCTATATTTCAGGTCGCTTCTTATATGGACTTCTTGCAGAGCAATTATATTGGTTTTCAATTTTTGTAATTTGGCAAATATTTTTTGATGTTTTATTGGTGAGTTGAGTCTGTTAATATTTATTGAACAGATCCCGCATTCTTCATCTATTTTCTTAATTGTATCTTGTTCTTGTACTTCTCATGACTCTAGATTCTTTGGGCTCTTCATATTTCCTTCCATAATATTCTATCTTATCTCCATCTCATATTCTCTTAGGTCTTGCCATTTCTTGTAGTCTTTCTGTTTCTTCTATTACTTGTCCTAAAGGCCCGGTCCCACTTACAAAGAGGATGTAAAATGTTAAAAAAAAGCTTGCCATCTGTTAGAAAACGCTATGCATCCGTTGTGTACTCACTGCATACGTGTTTCATACGCTCTATCCATCGAGCATCTGTCCACTGCGATTTCATCCGTGCAAGAAGTTTTGAGCTGCACAAAACTTTTTGAACAGATGAACTTTCCGCCACGTACGATGTACATCCGCGACATATACAGACAACAAACGTTCTATGTCTGTTATCATCTGTTAAACATCCACTGTATCCCCTCTGCATCCTCTGGCCATCCCCTCAACTCACATCCGTTGCAGCTGAAAACAGAAAGAGGGAGGAAACAAAAGGTACATGGAACGTTTACACAGCATTAGTAGCATGGAAATAGAAAGGATATAAGCGTATGCATCTCGTATATAAAGTGTTCAAAATGGACAAAACGTTTGTATCTGGGATGTATCTCGTATATTTAGGATGTCTGGAGTATGTCTAGAGTATGTAGAAAGACACCTAGTGGACAAACGATATTTTCTATAAAAAGGGGGAGAAAATCATCTGGATCGCTGGGATGGTGGACCATACAGTCCCACTATGCTTGCACTGGAGGTTTATCTATCCCACAACTATCCTTATCTATCCCACAAGCATGCAAAAGCTTAACCATTTTTTCAAAGTTTTCACCAACACTTTATTAAGTAAAAAAAATGAACCAAGTGAACTAAGTGTCTTAAGAAAAGATAAACTTTATTAACTTTCTTAGGTAAACTTTATGACTTTATTAAATAAGCAAAATGAACCAAGTAAAGTGTCTCAAGCAAAGATAAACTTAACAAGTAAACAACTCAGTCTCTGACACTATTCTCAGTCACTCTGAGTCATGTCCATGGTCTCAACTGTCAAGCGGGCAGGGACTGTGGAGGTGGCTGTGGCTTGAGTGCTGGTCTGCGGCACCATTGGGGTGCTTGGCCCGGAGGGTACAACAGGTGGTGGTGTGTTCAGGAAGTATCCGAGAGCTGACTCAGTCCCATGAGGTTGAGAGGCCCTTCATCAAGGACTTGAGATGTCAGGCCCAATACTGATGACAGATTGTCCATTGACGGGCTTGGCTATGGGGTGGAGGAAGGAGGAGTGTAGTGGGGCTGTCTGGTCTGCAGCTGGGTGAGGACTGGCGTTTGTGGAGTCTGATGAACCTGGGCCTGGACTGGGAAGTTCTGCTTCTGCTGTGGAAAGTCCTGGTAGTCCTAGCCTTGGTAGGTGAGGGGCTGTTGAAAGCCGTGGAAGGGCTGTGACATCGCCTGAGGTGGAGGAGCAGACCTGGACTGGGTAGGAGCAGCTTCAGCTGGGCCTTGAGGATTGTGCAGAAGTGCTGTGATATTCTGCTTCATTACCTGGTACTGGGCCTCAGGCAGGTCCCTCAGGGTCTGGCTCACATAGGTGATGAAGGTGTTCCAGCCCAAGGATGCTCTGTCCAAGTGGACCAGCTGAGAGAGAAGTTCTGTGCTGGTCTTCATTGTGTCCCTGATCTCCAACAGCACACTGTGGTCCTGGCCCTCCAGTTTGCCTCTCTGCCTGCATCCTCTGGAGCTGGAGTGAGGGTGGGGGAGGGTTGGCCTCTGGCGGCTGCTGCTTCTTCCTCCATTTGTGACAGCAGTGAGTCATCCTCCATGGGATCCTCCAAGTCTGCTGGCATGGAGAGTGCAGCTGTCGGGGGGGGTCTCTCCTGTGGGGCCCTCTGAAGACACCTGCCTGGACAGGGTAGCTGGCTCCTGGCTGGAAGAGGACTGGCTGTCTGTGGGATGTCTGAGGAAGAGGGATGTCAGAGGGGCTGCTCCTCAGTGGCGTATCTCACCCTCCAGGAAACTCCACTTGGCCATGACGTACATCTCCTGGTCAGGGAGCTTGACAATGGCCTGCCCGGATTTCTTGAGGTGTAGCTTGCTATACCAGGTGTGCATGTGCTTCCACCATCCAAGGAGTACTTCTGCAATGTACCCCAGGCTCTCTGCCTTGTCTCTCCAAGCTGCCTGCTTCTTCCCTTTCTCCAGAGGTACTCGTTCTCTCTCAGCCATTCCAGCACCTCATCCTTATGCTCCTCGGAAACAGTGTACTGTTTTCTCTCTCCCTTCCCTTGCCTCTTCCTCCCTCTGGCAGGGGCTTCAGCAGGGCCTTCAGGGGCTTGAGCAGTAGGGCCTTCAGGAGTTTGAGCAGCAGGGCCTTCAGCAGCAGGGCTTTGAGGGCTTTGGGGTTGATCCACCACAGCAGCAGCAGCAGCAGCTTCAGAGTCAGTGCCAGGGGGTGGGATGCTGGTTCTAGCCTTCATCACCTTGCCAGGGCTTGAACAAGTAGGCACGGGCTTCCTCTTCTTGCCTGACTGATGAACCATGGTGTTCCTGCAAGATGTATCTGGCAGGACGTCTTTCCCCTGTATGCTGACTGCATGCGTGCTGCATCCTTTTATATCCGCGGAGCTGATGCAATTCATACTCCCCGCATGCACAGTGAATGCTTTGCATCCGATATACATCCGCGTGGCATCCCCTTTGTTTCCTATAGGTGTCCATGATGCATCCGCTTCATCCGCTATGCATCTGCCCCTTTCACTATGCGTCCGCTTTGAAATTCTCCCCTGGAACCCCTTCGGAGGTGTCATCTGCTTCCATCTGCTTTCATCCGCTAGGCTTCCTATGAACATCCCTTTAACATCCCCGCTACATACTACCCACGTCCGTTCTTTTCTGTTCTTTTCCATTCTGCTTATGCAAATTTTTGCCACTTTTTGGAGCGGATGACAATGGATGGAGCCACCCCCGAAATTTGGCTCATCCGCTGTGTCCTTTATGCATACGTTTTGCTTCCGTCGGCCAGGGGGACCGGGCCTTTAAATCTTTACCTTCAATTGTATCTTCCTCTTCTCCTTGATCTCCTGAATCTTCTTCAATGTCACAGTGTTGTTTGTGGAAATCTTCAGCCTTTTCTACGGTATCCTGCCAGGTTACCATTATCCTTTCCAGTGTTAGCCATCTAAAATTAATGTTATTTTTATTTAGTCTTGTCATCAAAAACTGGTGGTTTCTCCTTAAATCCCTTATTCTTTTTGGAACCTGTTTTAACACTAATATTTGTTTTCTTTTCTATTCAAGTTGTTCATTGCATTTTCAATGTAAAATTTTGTCTTTAATCCATTTTTTTGTATATTTCACGTGGATTTCTTTAGGGAGATGGTGTCTTCTACAATAACTCATTTGGACCCTGTATATCACATTCATTTCAGAGATCATTTCCTCTTGCTCGGTTTCTAAAGCTTCCTCCAGGAGGTCAGCCATCTTTTCTGGCAAGTCTTCTTCTTTTTCTTCTATTATATTTTGAAACCTGAAGTATTTTTCCCCCGCCCCTATCTTTGTCAAATTTGGATTGTTTACTATATTAAATATATTTTTCCAAAAATTATTATTTAACAAAATACTTATTGCTTCCACCTCTTTGATCCTCCACTGTTGTTTTTTATTTTATGCCTTTGATTGGGTATTAACCAATCATCTGTTGATAGTATTTTTAAACTATTTTTTCCCCTTTTGCCCCTTTTATACCCTTAATTCAGTGGAGGGGGGAGATTTAGACCCTACATAAGAGATAAGCAATCAGAAAGCAACAGTAACAATATCCCAATATCAAAGATACTATTTTTGACCTTATGAGACTATTAATTATAATAATTTCTAATAGAATTCTCTTCAATAACACCAAAATATAGTTAGTCTTTCTTGTTGCTATGTAACAATTTTAACAAAGATATACTATTTATATTTAGCAATAACTATATTCAATATTCAATGAAAATTTTAAAAGATAGATTATAAATTATTGTAAGTGTTTATATTTTAAAAAGATATCTAGAAATAAAGATATATTATTTATAAAGGTATAGATTGATTTGCAAAGGTTTTTTTTCTTTTTCTTTGGAAAAGCAACTTAGTTCAATATGTATAATATAGTTATATAATTATAGGTCAGTACAGTACAGTTTTTCAACAGTCACTTCTCAGGCTTGTTTTTCCTTTTCTTCTCTTGTTTCTTTTAACACTAGCAATTATATCCCACAGATGTTCAGCAGATGTCTCTCTCTTCTAATTGTCACACTCTATTTTACAAAGTCATTGTTCTTGTAGAGACTCCATTTTTTTAAAGACTTTAACACAGTTTCAAATTTCCAAGTCTCTATTTAACTTCTTTTTCTATACTATTATAGTATATAATATACTATATACTTCTAGACTATATAATACCAAAAAATTAATGCACTATGAAGTTTCTTTTATATTCTCTTCTTTTGAATCCTTTCAGCTTTGTTCAGTACTTATTATTTCCTGGTTTCCTTTTCACTAGTTCTTTCACTGTTGAGCACCCTTGCCGCTACAGTTAAAACATTCACAGTTCTCACCTCTCTTCAGGTTCCACGGCTCTGAAACCTTATTTGCACTCCCTTCCACCGCTTTGTATAAAAAGCCTAGGGGAAATGAAGTCAAATGAAGATCACCATCATTCCACTTTTTGACCACTTGCTTTGTCCAGCCGTCAGATTGTCTCAGCAGCAATTGCTGGTCACCTTCTCCCGTTCTGCAGAGATCCTGGTTTCTGCTGCCAATTGCTGCCAGACGCTGCTCACAAATGGTCTGCAGGATGCTCTTCAGCCATCCCTCCAGAACTTCTGTCAGCTCCGATGAGCTCCACAAACACAAGAAAAGCAGCTTGCAAGGCGGAGAAGATCACTCGCACCATCGCTCTCTCCAACAGCTGGCCCTGCCCCTCTATGTGAAGGGGAACCTCTTTGGTGTGTCTAGCAAACCAGCTAGTGTTGGGAGGCTTCTGTGGATTTCTTTGACCTCTGGTGACTGTACTAGGCCTTGGTTGTGGAGCTTGTGGAACAGATGCAGGAACCAGACAGTCACCTGCTCTATGGCCATCTTGGCCACAATGATTAAACTTTAATCATTCTGGTGGGTCAGGTAGGAGCAGCTGCAGCAGGTCTGGTCAGAGGCCGTCTGGTCACAGCTCTCCTAGGAGGGCCTTCATGAAGGGTTTTTTGGTGGGTTGATCTCCCTGTCAAGCCTGAGGGACATGGCATACCAATGCTTTAGAGTCTTGGGTATTCCTCTAATGTTACAGGCCTTTTTAACATCTGTGTCAATAGCATTCTTGAAATAATTCTCTTAGGCCAGTCCATGAGATGGCTTGCAACCCTTCTAAAGTCCCATACAAAATCTTTTAAGGGTCGCTTGCCTTGTTTCATTTCCATTAATTTGTTTTCATTTTTCCCAATTCTATCAGGATTTAAAGCTAAGGAGTTCAAGGAAGGCATTGATATCATAAAGCTCTGGAGCTTGTTCATAGTGCAATTGAGCCACCCAATCAGAAGCATCCCCCTCATTCATCCCATCTGTGATTGCAGCAACCAGGTTGCGATCTCTTGCATATTGGGTTCCAAACCGATCTATGAGGGACCAGATCCGAGTGAGAAAATAAGCAAAATATTCATATCATCCATCAAATGTTGCTTTAAAAGCCATTTGGTCTGTTCTGAGGGGGTGGAGTGGGATCACCATAGCAACTGGGGGGCTGGAAAGTACAGAGCCTGCCGAGGAATGTGGGAACAGTGGAAGAGGACACCAAGGGGCGGCTGTGTTGGGACTCTGAAAAAAGTGCTTCTTCAGGGTTGCTCCAAAGGGTAGCTGAATTGGCATCTGCTAAGAAGAGGCCATTTGTTGCATTCTTCCCCATGATGGGAAGAGAGGGGTGGCTGCCATCTGCTGCCTGCACAGATCCCTTTGTTGAAAAGGGATCGCTGCTTCTCTTTGGGGCCAAGGTGCTCCTGAACTAGGTGGTGCAATGGGTGCTGGCATCCACTGGCATTGGACTCACCCTTGACCTATCTTCAAAAAGGTGACCCCAACCTAATTGAAAACTACAGACCATTGTGTTGTGTCACATGCAAAGTCATGGAATCAATCATTAAGCAATTCATCACTCTCCACTTAGAGTCAAACAGCCTACTCTCCAATAAACAATTTGGTTTCAGGAAAAAAATTGTCCTGCAGTCTACAACTCCTATATTGCAAAAACATATGGACTACTCTACTTGACCAGGGTAAAGCTATAGACACAATTTACATAGATTTCTGCAAAGCCTTTGATTCAGTGGTGTATGACAAACTACTGTTAAAACTAAACTCTTACAGCATTTCCAGATCCCTCCATAAGTGGATTACTGTGTTCCTGCCAAACAGGCAACAAATAATAAAAATAGGGAACGCTATATCAAACCCTGCTCCAGGTAACAGCGATGTCCCCGAAAGTAGCATTCTAGGACCTACACTCTTTATACTATATATAAATGACCTCTGCGATCACCTTATATACAACTGCATCCTCTTCGCAGATAACATAAAATTCAATGCCACCACCAATGCTACTATCCTTCAAAGCGACCTTAATTATGTGTCTGGCTGAGGGCAGAGCTGGCATCGCGACGATACGGCATGCGATCTCAGATGTCTGAGATCGCAGCTGATATCTTTGCCCCTGGACAGTCCTATCGGACCTAAACCATCCCGAAGAGATGGCGAAAGTGAAGAGCACATCCTGCTGATCCCAGGGATACTGCAAAGTTCCTGCTCAATCCAGGAGGAGCTCTTCTTGCCAGTGGTAAAGAGGCAGCCATTAAAGCTGCTGAAGTTGGGATAGCTCCGAAACGGAAGAAGAAGAAAGGGAAAATGTGCCGGTTAGGTGAGAACGTCTTTATTCTAAGACTTGAAAGGACATCCTAAAGGAAAGAAGGAATCTACAGAAATGATCAAGCGGCGATTTTAAACAGAAGAGTCAAAGTAAGGTTTTGGGGTTTTTTGTATTGCTGGATTTTCTATATACGATCTTGTATTTTGAAACTGGACAGATCTTTTTTTTATATCTATCTTTTCTTATCTTTTTTAATTTTGTAATATTTTAGGCTAGAGGCTCCCTTTAATTATTTAGTTATTTCTTTAAAAAAAAATTTTTTTTTTTTTGGTAAATTTGTATTATATCTTGTTGGGAAAGAAGGGGGAAAGTGAGAGTAAAAGAAACTTTGTAACATTGCCAACTAGAGGCTTGAAAATACTTTACTTTCTGTGATCAGACAAAGCTGAGAAAGCTGAGAAAGAAAGAATTGAGATTTTTTTTTCAAGGACACTGCTATTTGATAAGATAGAGGGAAGAGCACGGCAGAGTGTTATTGCAGGTGCTCTTCTGGATTTCTATCAACAGCTGAAGCCTGGTGTTGAAGCTTATGAAAAGAAAGGTGATAAGTCTTTGGAGAAGAGTTATAATAAGAGCCTTGGATAATTAAACAAAGTGCAGTGTGTCCTTTTTTATTTTTTCGAAACTATGCTATTCCTCCTTGCTACCCTTATTGAATTTCTTTTTTTTTTCCCCCACTGGCCTTCTTGGAGTTCGTCTTTGTCTTTTTTGGGAAGTCCAACTTCCACGTTTGCTTTTTATTTTAAAGGGAAAGTCTTAAGCCTTCTTTTTTCTTTCTTTTTTTTTCCTGGTATTTTTGTTTTTTTTTAATTTACTTTTTTGGTTCATCTTTATGTATTTTTCTATTTGAGACCCTTCAATTGGATTAAGGTGTTGAAGAACCTGAAGAATTTTTCCTTTTCTTTTGGTTTTTTTTTCCAAGTCCCTCTCTTTACTGATTGGATTAAGGTATACAAGAACTTGAAGAAACCTTGTTTGCCTCCTTTTTATTTTTATTATTATTATTATTGGGTTTTTTTCTCTTCACCATTTTTCTTTTTACTTTGAATCATAATTGGCTACTTCACAATTGGATTAAGGCTTAGAAGAACCTGAAGATTTTGAATTGTTTAAAATGAGTAGGAAATTTGCAGCTCCTGGTTCTTCAACTCCTACTCCTTCCTCTCCACCATCTGGAGGACAACGTTCAAAACAGACAATGTTAAAGCAAGAAAAGGAACAAGAAACAGTGACTCTGCAGATGATTATGCAAAGAATTCAAGATATTAAAGCAAGATCAGAGAAAATTGAAAAGAGAATAGAGAACATTGAACAAAGAACAGGGAAGACCAATGAAAAAGTGGAGAGCATCCAACAAATGATGTCGAAGTATGATGAGAGATTCCAAAAAATTGAAGAAGAAGATAAACAAAGAGATAAGAAGATTGGAGATATTGATAATAGATTAATGGCGATTGAACAAGATAAAAGTGGTATGTTGAGATGGGAGATGGATAGATCTGAATTCTATCTCAGATTCCAAAATGTAGAGGAAGAAAAAGGACAAAATTTAGCTGAGATAATGATAGAAATGCTGGCTGAAGCTTTGGAAATTACTCAAGAGAAGATGCTGGATGGAATAGATGAGTTTATTGAGTTTTCACAATGCGATGAGAAATAACTTACCAAGAGAAGTCCACATCAGATTTACAAAGAAAGCTGTTAAAACACAAATATTGCAAGTGGCAAAAGAGAAAGCATTGAAATATGAAGACAAAGAGATTGTGGTCTTAAAACAAATACATAGAAGATTGAAAGAGATGAGAAGAGAATACTGATTCTTGACTAAAATGCTACTTAAAAAAGAGATGAGTTTTACATGGCTGATTCCAGAAGGGTTAATGTTCACTTGGCAAGAACAAAGACATAGAATTGATTCAACTGAGAAAGCAGAATTATTTTATGCAGAATTTTTTGGAAGGAAAGAGGAGGAGGCAGAAAAAGAGATCTCATTAATTGAATTTCAAGATGACTGTCAAATGGTGGCTGAAAAAGAAGAAGACGCAATAAGTGGAAAAGTGGAAGCCAAAGAACAATGTGAACTAAGATCCACGAGAGCTGCTAAACCCAATTATAAAATAAAACCATGGAAGAGAAAAAATTGATTACAATTAATATAAATGGACTTAATTCAACCACTAAAAGAAGGAAAACTTTTCATAAATTAGAGAAATTAAAATTTGATATAATTTGTTTACAAGAAGTACATATCAAAAAACAATATGAACAATTGTTGGTACAGCAAAAATTAGGGAAAATATTTACTTCTTTGACTCAATGTAAGAAAAGAGGAGTGGTTTTTATTGAGGTAATTCCCTGTTAGGAGAATGAGCAGATACAGAGAGATGTATTTTGACAGAAGTGTTTGAATAATACACCCACAGTACACAATACACCCCCAGAAAGTTTAAGCAAAGTCCAAAATAAGCAATCCAAAGTCATTCACAAGTTAAATCAGTCAGCTTTCAATCCAGGGATAATCCAAATATCAAATTCCAGTGTCAAAAACAGTTCAGTATCAGACTTACATTAAATCCAGAAATATCAGTCAATTAGGAAAAATGAGCAATGGCAATACTTTCTAACAGAAGGAAACAAAGATACACTCTCTTCTGAGACTCAGACTAAGACTAAAACAATCCAGGTTTCTGGCTCCATCTTATGGCCGTTTGAGAAACCACACCCAATTGCATGCTCTTGCATTCCCTTAAAGATACAGTTTTAAAATGTCTTTCCTGGTTTATATATTTCTAACCCAAATACCTGTTAGGTATTTCTAACCCAAATACCTGTTATATACCTAACAGTTCTATATATTAAAGAGACCACCCCAGCAAAATTTATGTATACTAATGAAGATGGAAGAATATTAATGGTGGAATGGACAATATTAATGGACAATAGTATGAAAACACTCCTAATTGCAATATATGCACCGAATGATAAGCAAGAAGAATTTTACAAAAAATTACATATGAAAATAATTGAACTGAACTATGCCAATATAATTATGATGGGTGATTTTAATGGAATTGTAGACAATAAGTTGGCCTGTACAGCAACAACAACAAAACAAAACAGGACTCTCCCAAATTTTTTTTAAAAATGGTTGATGAAATGAATTTAAAAGATACATGGAGAGAAAGAAATGCTAAAATTAAACAATATACCTTCTATTCAAATAGACATCTATCATGGTCCAGAATAAACATGATGTGGATGTCAAATTAACGAATATTCAAGAAATAAATATTGAAACAAGCACTTGGGCAGACCACAACCCAATGACAATTAAAGGGAAAGGACAAAAAAGAAGATTGAGATGGACATTATATAATACTATTTTAAAGGAAAAAGATTTCATACAGTGGATGGAGAAAGAACTGGGCTTTTTCTTTAGAGAAAATAAGAAAGAAGATATATCAATCCAGTACAATACAATGTACAATGAAGGCATATGCTAGAGGCTTGATAATAGATTACACAAGGAAAAGGAATACTAGGAAAAGGCTAGCCTCCAAGGCCTTAGAGGATGAGCATAAAAGACTTGAAAAAGAGCTACAGAAAATGCCACATAAAAAAGATATTGTTAAAAATGGACATAATTAAACACAAAATGGGTCAACTAGAAAAAGAAGAACTAGCACAGAAAATTAAAGGTGCTAAGCAGAACTACTTTGAAGATGCAAACAAACCAGGTAGATGGTTAGCATATAAACTGAGAAAGGAGAAAGAAGCAAGGAAAATATTGCAGTTAATAGATGATTAAGGTCAAATTTGCTATGGCAGTAAAGAGAAGAAGGAAATCATTCGGGATTTTTATGGGAAATTATATAAGCAAGAGAATATTGATGAGGAAAGAGTCAAGCAGTACTTACAGAATGCTAATTTACCTAAGATACCTAAAGAGACTGAAAAAATGTTAGAAAGCAATATAACCATGATCGAGCTAACTGAAGCACTTAAAAAGCAAAACAATGGAAAGGCACCAAGCCCAGATGGACTTCAGGCAGAATTTTATAAAACATTACAAGAATCGTTGAATCTTTCATTATTAGAAGTTATGAATGAAGTTATGTTGAAGAAGAAGGTACCTAAATCATGGTCAGAAGCCTATATTACACTTATTTCAAAAGAGGAGGTCAATCCATTGCAAATTAATAATTATAGACCTATTTCTCTACTAAATGCAGATTATAAAATTTTTGCTTCAATCTTCGCAGAAAGACTTAAAAAATATTTAAATAACTTTATACATCCTGACCAAAATGGATTTCTGCCAAAGAGACAAATTAAAGATAATATGAGAGTAATTTTGGATACTTTGGAATACTATGAGGCACATCCTGAAAAACAAATGGCTTTGATATTTTTAGATGCACAAAAGGCATTTGACAATGTGAATTGGCGATTCATGTTATTATTGTTGGAACAGATGGGTTTTGCCAAAAAAATTTATTCAAGCAATAGAAGCTATATATTACAAGCAAACGGCAAATGTAATGATAGAGGGAGAACTGACAGACTCTGTTAATATAAGAAAAGGAATAAGACAAGGGTGCCCACTATCACCTTTGCTATTTGTGTTAACTTTGGAAGTACTAAACAGAATTATTAGAGATGAAAAGAGTATAAAAGGAATGAAAATTTAAAAGGAAGAATTTAAGCTGCAAGCTTTTGTGGATGACTTGGTTTTTTTATTTTGGAAGACCCTTTAGAAACAGCACCAAAATTGTTAGAAAAGATAGAGACATATGGCAAGGTGGCTGGCTTGAAAATAAATAAAGACAAGACAAAGAGTTTGACAAAAAAAAATATGTTATTAAGACAAAAGGAAGAATTGGCAGATCTATTGAAAATTCAAGTCACGAATAAGATCAAGTATCTGGGGATATATTTGACAGCAAGATGTAGTACATTAAAAGAGAATAACTGAATCAAACTGAAACAACAGATAGCATCAGATTTGGCGAAACGGGAAAATTTACAATTGTCACTAATAGGGAGAATCTCAACAATCAAGATGAATGTACTACCCAGAATTTTATATTTGTTTCAAACAATTCCAATTAGGCTTGGAAAAGACTGTTTTGAAGAATTAAATAAAATTGTGTCAAAATATACATGGCAAGGTAAGAAAGCGAGAATAAAGTTAAAACTGTTGCAAGATGCCAGAATTAGAGGAGGATTTGGCTTGCCTAATTGGGAGTTGTACTACCAAGCTACAAATTTGATGTGGGTCAAGGAATGGATAACATGAAGAAATTCTAGATTGTTGACATTAGAAGGTCATGATTTGTTGTTGGGGTGGCATGCTTTTTTATGGTACAAAGGAACTAAAATACAGGGATATTTTAGAAGACATTATATACGGGAGTCTCTGTGGTTATATTGGGAGAAGATTAAAAGACAATATTATTTGAAAATTCCAGTCTGGTAATCAACTATTGAAACATTTTCTCACCCTATAATATATAAAAAGGAACAAACAGATATGGTGAAATACTGAATGAAAAGTGTGAACTTAAATCTATTCAAAAACTAGAGGAACAAGGAATAAAGATGAATTGGTTTTCATATGCTCAAATACACTCAAGATTTGAAGATTCTAAAATAGAAGGTTTCTATTATAAACTGATTGACTTAGATAAGATTTTGACAGGTACTAATGAAAAGGTGATAAAAAAATTGTTTGGATATTTACTTGAAATTAAACTAGAAGAAGAACAAGTTAAAGAAACTATGATTGCTTGTGGGAAGAATTTTGGATATGGGATTGATTTAGAGAAACGGCAAAAATTGTGGTCTCAAAATTATAAAATGACAATGTCGATGGCTTATAAAGAAAATTTGTATAAGATGTTTTACAGGTGGCATTTCCTTCCGACAAGAATAGCAAGAATGTTCTAGAATAAATCCGAAAAATGTTGGAAATGTCATCAGACACCTGGCTCATATTACCATATGTGGTGGACTTATGCGGATGCTAAAAAATATTGGACTAAAATTCACACGTGGTTGGAAAAAATGACAGAAAAACATATAGATTTGAAACCAGAGATATTTTTATGGGGAATTTTATCTGAAATATACAGTAAAGACTTGAAATACTTGATTGTAAATGTATTAACAGCGGCTAGGATTGTATTTGCTAAAAACTGGAAAAATGAGAAAATACCATCACAGGAGGAAATTATTAAGAAAATATTGGAATGTGCTGAAATGAGTAGATTAACATTTGAAATTAGAGAATAAGAGGATAAATAATTTTATGAAATTTGGGATCTTTTTTATCAATCGTTAGATAATAAAATACAGTAATATAATATGTAGATTTTTAGAAAATAACAAATATATAAGATGTACTCTTTTTATACCTACAAAATTATTTTAGCATAGATTTGGGATAATAATATGAACTGTTATAAAATAAATTAAGTAAATTATGGTTACCTCGTAAAATATGAATGAATAAAATTATAGTCAAATGATTGATAATGATATTAAGGTACTTAATTCTTGATTGATAATATGAGCTTCTATGTAATGTAACTGTAACTGAAGACTACGAAATGGATGCACAAAATAATTTGTAAACCAACCGGCACACTGTTTGCATACCTATGGAAGATAGTGCAATGTTTTTATGTTTTATTTGTTCATGTTTGTTTTTTAAAAACCAATAAAATTTATTTTAAAAAAATTATATGTCTGAATGGTCAAACATCTGGCAATTCCAAATCTTGACTAACAAATGCTCTGTCCTATGCATTGGTAAAAAAAAAAAAATCAGTACACCAAGTACAAACTAGGCGGATATGACCTCATTGATGATCGTCACTCTGTCAAGGACATTGGAGTTCTCATATTAAATGACCTAAGCGCCAGAGCTCACTGTAACAGGCAAAAAGGCGTTTAATAGTTGCCAAAAAGGCATTTAATAATTGTAAATCTAACCTTACAAAGCTTCTCCTCCAGAAATATTGAATTGCTAACTAGAGCATACAAAACTTTTGCCAGCTCATCAGTCTGTATTGTGCACTGCATATCAGACATTAACACGATTGAACGAGTCCAGAAGTATTTCACAAGAAGAGTACTTCACTCCTCTGCTTGCAACAGAATACACTACACCACCAGGCTTGAGATTTGACAACCTTGAACTACACTGTCTATGGTTAACACTTAAGCGTAGCACACAAAATTATCTGCTACAATGTCCTACCTGTCAATGACTACTTCAGCTTCAACCACAACAATACAAGAGCACACAACAGATACAAACTCAATGTAAACCACTTCAAACTTGATTGCAGAAAGTATGACTTCAGCAACAGAATGGTCAATGCCTGGAATGCACTACCTGACTCTGTTGTTACATCCTCTAACCCTCATTCCTTTAATCTCAAACTAACCACTATTGACCTCACCCCATTCCTAAGAGGTCTATAAAGCTCATGTCACACTGCACCAACTGATGGAAGGAGGATGTAAAACGGAGAAAAACACTTACCATCCGTTGGTTAACGTGATGCTTCCATTTTGTATTCACTGCGTCCGTTGTTCTTCCTCTCTATCTGTCCAGCATCCGTTGACTGAGGTTCCATCCACTCAAAAAGTTTTCAGCTGCTCAAAACTTTTTGAGCGGAAAATGTATCCAACGCGTCCGTTCTGCATCTGCTAGGCATACGGGGAACATCCGTTATGCATCTGTCGTCATGGGTTATGTGTCCGTTACATCTGCTAGGCATCCGCTGCGCATCCGCGCAACTTGCATCCGCTCCAGCGGAAAGCGGATACAGGGAGGAAGCAGAACGGACACGGAACGGACACGCAGCATTAGTAGCACGGATGGAGAAAGGATGCAAGCGGATGCAGCTCGCATACAAAGCATTTAAAACAGAAAAAACATTTGCAGAGGGAACCTATCTCGGATATTAAGGATGTCTAGAGGATGCCTAGAGGATGCAGAAGGACACATAGTGGAAAACCTATATTGCCTATAAAAAGGGGGAGCAACTAACCTGGATCTCACTTTCAGACCAGCAACCCTGCTGTGCAGACCTCTGCAGCCTTCATCTGACTCTTGCTCTTCCACAGCATCCAGTCATGTCCACCATGGATCGTAACACAGTCCTTTTGGTAGCCACCATCGTTCTACAACAGTGCGAAGCCATCTACAGGCTCTTTCAACTCTACTACAGGAAGAAAAGGAGGCGGCCAGGAAGAGTCTGGGTCCGAAGATGGATCGGAAGAAGAGCAGAGTACGGACTGTATAACAAGCTGATGGTGGAGCTGAGGAACGAAGACCCTCGTGCATTCCAGAACTTCATGAGGATGCCTCCAGCCATGTTTGACGAAGTTGTGGAGCAGCTGAGACCCAGTTTGACCAAGGCAAACACCAACCTCCGGCCCAGCCTGGACCCTGGGCTCAAGGAGGCACTGACTCTGCGCCCCCTGACCTCAGGGACCACGTACAGGAGCATGCAGTATGCCTGGAGGGTGCCACACAACACCATCAGCATTGTGGTCAGAGAAGTGGTGCAGGCCATCATCGAAGAATACCTGGAGGAGCTCCTCCAGTGCCCCTCCACTGAAGAAGGCTGGAAGAAAGTTGTAGAGCAGTGATATCAGAGGTGGAACTTCCCCAACACTGTTGGAGCCATAGATGGCAAGCACGTGGCCTGCAAAGCACTAGCCAAGTCAGGGTCCACTTATTTTAATTACAAGGGCTTCTTCAGCATCGTCCTCTTCGCCATGGTTGATGCTGACTACAAGTTCATGTACATCGATGCTTCAGGCAACGGGTCAGCTTCAGATGCGCAGGTATACAACGCCAGTGACCTCAAGGAGGGACTGGAACGAAACCTCATCATGGGCTTCCCAGATCCAGGCCCCCTGCCCAACGACACGCAAGATGTGCCCTACTTCATCGTGGGGGATGACGCCTTCTCACTCAGAACCTACCTCATGAAGCCCTACACTTCCAGATGCCTCACCCGTGAAGAGAGGATCTTCAACTACAGGCTGTCCAGAGCAAGGCGGGTCGTGGAGAACACCTTTGGCATCCTGGCCAACAGGTTCCAGGTACTTCTCACCAACATGCAGCATCGCCCAGAGACCGTGAGGAGGATCGTGGAAGCTTGCTGCATCCTACACAATCTCATGCGCACCCGCTACCCAGTCTTGCAGAACAGGCTCGTGGACCTCCAACAAGACAATGGGGACATGGAGCCTGGGGAATGGAGGCAAGGGCAAAACCTGATAGATACTGAGGATGTGCAAGGCCCCAACAGAGCCTCACGTGAAGGGAAGAAGCAGCGTAACCTCCTGAAACATTGGTGCAACTCCCCAGCTGGAGCAGTGGAGTGGCAAGACAGGATGATAGATGATTAATGGATGCTTCCTTCAGCCTGTCTCATCACACGGATGAGATTGGGCCATGTATGTTGGGTGGGCCTATAATGAACAGGGCATTTAATAAAGAGTTGTTTATGTTGACATGTGTGGATGAATGATTACATTATTATTGATAAAAAAGGCCATAGGTGTGGCACCTGGGAGGGTGGACCATACAGTCCCACTATGCTTGCACTGGAGGTTTATCTATCTCACAGCTATTAGCCATTCCAAAGGTATCCCTGCCCATCCCACAGCAATTACCCATCCCAAAGGTATCCCTGCCCATCCCACTGCTATCCTTACCCATCCTACAAGCATGCAAAGGCTTAAACCATTTCTAAAAGTTTCCACCAAGACTTTATTTAATAAAATAAATGAAGCAAGTGTGTGAAGCAAAGATAATCTTTATTAACAATAAGCTGTAAAAGAAAAATGACTCAAGTCAAGTGTCCAAATAAAGTCTACAGGTAGCCACCCAGTCTCTGGCACTCTTCTCTGTCACTCAGAGGTGTGCCCAGTCTCAGGGGTGAAGGGTCCAGGTGCTATGGAGGTGGGTGCTGCTGGAGTGCTGGTTTGAAGCACCACTGGGGTGCCTGGCCCTGAGAGGACAACAGGTGATGGTGTGTTGAGGAAGCTCTCAGACAGCTGGCTCATCCCCGTGATGTTGAGAGCTCCTTCCTCCATGCCATGGGGTGTCAGCCCCAGTACCGATGACAGATGTACTGAGGCCGGGCTTGGCTGTGGGGTGGAGGAAGGAGCAGTGTAGTGGGGCTGTCTGGTCTGCAGCTGGGTGAGGACTGGCGTGGGTGGCATCAGTGGCATCAGTGGAACCGGTGGCAAAGGTTGGCATCCGATGAACCTGTGCCTGGACTGGGAAGGGCTGCTGCCTGTGCTGCTAGACCTCCTGGTAGCCGTAGCCCTGGTAGGTGAGGGCCTGTGGAAAGCCTTGGAATGGGAGGGACATCACCTGGGGTGGAGGAGCAGACCTGGACTGGGTGGGAGCAGGTTCATCTGGATCTGGAGGGTTGTGAAGCAGATCGGTGATCCTGTCCTTCACCACCTGGTACTGGGGTTCCGCCATGTCCATGGGGGTCTGGTTGACATAGGTGAGGAAGGGCTTGCGGTTGGAGGATGAGGAGTCGGTGTGGACCAGCTGAGAGAGGATATCAATGCTGCTCCTGATGGTGTCTCTTATCTCCAGCAGGACAGTGTGGCTCTGCCCCTCCTGTCTGGCTCTCTGCCTTTCTGTGGAGGTGGAGCTGGGGGTGGATGCGGGTAGGACTGTGGTGGAAGTGCTGTCTCCTTTCTCCCACTGCGCCAGGGAGTCCTCCATGCGCTCCACCATGGTTAGAACAGCTGTCCGCAGGTTCTCCGCTGTGGCACGCTCCACAGACACCTGCCTGGAGACAGGAGCTGACTCTCAGCCGGAAGAGGACTGGCTCTCAGCAGTCTGCCTGAGAGACAGTGTTGTGAGAGGGGCTGCTCCTTGGTGGTGGATCTCACCCTCCAGGAAGCTGCACTTCGCCATGATGTAGGTCTCTCTGTCCCTCTCAGCTTGACCGCGGCCTGGCCAGATTTCTTGAGGTGCCGCTTCCCATACCAGGTGTGCATGTGCTTCCACCAGCCGAAGAGCACCTCCGAAGTGTAGCCCAGGCTCTCCGCCTTCTCTCTCCAAGCAGCCTGCTTCTTTTTGGTGTCCCTGTAGAGCCTGTGTCCCTTCCGTCATAGATATTCATTCTCTCTCAGCCACTCCAGTACCTCATCCTCATGTTCCTCCTCGATGGAGTATTGCCAACTCCCCCGTTGTCGCATATGCCTCTTCCTCCCTTTGGCAGGACCACATGGGCCCTCATCAGAGGGGCTTCCAGGTTGTAGGGGCTGCTCTTCCATGCCACCAGAAGCACCAGCACCAGGAGGATCAGCAGCAGCAGCAGCAGCAGCACCAGCACCAGCAGGATCATCATCATCAGCAGCACCAGCACCAGCAGCAGCAGGATCAGGATCAGCAGCAGCAGAGTAAGCACCAGCAGTGCTAGTACCAC
Organism: Laticauda colubrina; assembly: GCA_015471245.1. NCBI lineage: Eukaryota > Metazoa > Chordata > Lepidosauria > Squamata > Elapidae > Laticauda > Laticauda colubrina. The sequence goes on from BLBF01000019.1 coordinate 19,798,111, forward strand.
CAGGAGCACCAGCAGGACCAGCAGGACGAGCAAGACCAGGAGCACGAGCAGGACCAGCAGGACCAGCAGGACAAGCAGGACCAGTAGGACGAGGAGGAGCTTCAGCAGAATAAGCACCAGCAGAAGCACCACCACCATAAGCAGCATCAGCAGCTCCTCCAGTAGCATCATCAGCAGAAGCACCACTGCCAGAAGCAGCATCAGAAGAGTAAGCACCAGCAGAAGCACCACCGCCAGAAGCAGTATCAGCAGAGTAAGCACGAGCAGAAGCACCACCGCCATAAGTAGCAGCATCAGCTCCTCCAGAAGCCGAAGCAGCAGAAGCCCCAGCCCCAGAAGAGTGAGCCCATGCTACAGAAGCCCCAGCAGAAGGAGAGTGAGGGCCAGGGGGTGGGAGGGTCGCCCTGTCCCTCTTGCCAGGGCTGGCAGTAGATGGCTGAGGCTTCCTCTTCTTCCCCATGGTTGTGGGGTTGCTGGCTGGCAGTAAGGCTGGCAGGCAGGCAGGCAGGCTGGCAGGAAGCCTGGCAGGAAGGCTGGCAGGCAGGCAGGCAGCAAGGCTGGCAGGCAGGCTGGCAGGCAGGCAGCAAGGCTGGCAGGCAGGCTGGCAGGCAGACAGGCAGCAAGCCTGGCAGGCATGCAGGCAGGCATGGCAGGTAGGCTGGCAAGGCTGGCAGGCAGTCGATGTGCCTGGAAGCAGGTCTTTCCTCTGAATGGTGACCTGCTTGGGAGCTGCCTCCCTTTATATCCACGGGGCTGACGCAATGCATCCTCCCCGCATGCGCAGTGAAAGCTAGGCATCCTCTAGGCTTCCGCTAGGCTTCCGCTAGACTTCCACTGTGCATCTGCGTCATCCGCTCGGCATCTGCTGTGCATCCGCTTCATCCACTTGGCGTCTGCTCTGCATCTGCTGTATCCATTCCGCATCAGCTTTGCTGCGGCCCCCGGAAGCCTTGCGGATGTGCCATCCGCTCTCATCCGCTTCCATCCGCTAGGCTTCCGTGGAGCATCCGCTTTCCATCCGCCCTGTGTCCTCCCCCCGTCCGTTCCTTTCCGTGTTGTCTGCTCTGGTTATGCAAATGTTTGCCCCTTTTGAGAGGGGATAACAATGGATGGAACATTTTTCTCATCCGCTGTGTCCTTTTTACAAATGTTTTGCATCCGTCGGCCAGTGTGACAGGGCCTTAAGTGGCATGCATAAATGCACCATTGTGCCTACCATTCCTGTCCTATTGTCCCCATTTATTCATACCTATTTCCTGTATTCTTACTTGTGTTTATATTTATATCTATTATCTTGTAAGTGATTGATGAATCAAATAAATAAATAAATAAAATCCCCACCCTGGAGGAAGACTGTCTGCAGGGGAATCTCCTTTCTGGTTGTGGAGGGGGAGAGCTTGGGGTTTGTAACATATCCAGTATTGGCTGCATCTGCTGTCTTTCCTTTGAAACTCGAGTCTGCTGGCCTTGGCTCTTCATAGGCCTCCTCCAACCAATGGCCCAGTGATTCCCCCTCCACTTCTTAGACTCAGGAAAGTAAAGGTAGGCTGCATTAGGACCCAGCTCATCTGGAGAGGTTGTGGCTGTGAGACATAACTTTTCACCTTAAGTTGTTGGAGTTGTTCTGGGATTCCTGCCAATGACTGGCTTTGGGATGGATGCCACAGGTTGCAGTCTTGGGACTTGGCAGATCCCAATGTCCCCCTACTTCACCACTTTGTCTTGTGGGCAGTTCTCAGGGGGCTGGAGAAAGAGAGACATTCAGTCAGCATCTCCCCTGATCTTATCCCTGGATTCAGCTCCATCTGGCAGCTTCTCCATGAATCCATCTCCTTGGGCCTGGCTCCTAACCTCTGTCTCTCCTCTACAGCCTCCAATGCCTGCACTACCTCTTCAGAAAGGAGGCTAGGAGTTTCAATTAGTTCACTGGTGTCCAGCCCCATAGCCCCTTCTGTTTCTCCTTCCAATTCTTCCATCTTCATTGAGACTTTGCACTGCTCCATTTTTGGAATCAGTGCTGGGGCTCAGCACCCTGGACAGTCCCTTTTGGAGTGCTAGAGTTCATTAGAGATTCAGTATAATGTCAGTAAACCTCCATTCCAATCAGTAACTCCAAGACAAACATATCTCAAAAGTACCTTTATTAGAATAGCACCTGGCACATCTGTGGAATCCTGAATCTGAAAGGTTTCAAACTACTCACAATTCCCAAACTGCAAATCCCCTTGGCCATCATCACATCACATGGCCCAATCATGATCTGTCCAAAAGTAAGATTCTTTTTCATCATGTACCATACCCAATGACCTTGAACTAACAAAAGAATGTTATTTTGTCTACTTAGAGCTATTCAATTGAATCCACCCCCTCCCACTTGTGGCAGCATGGAAATGGCTTTCAAAGCTGACACATTGCTCCACCTGTGCCCCCTTGCTGTCAGTGATGTTGAGTTGGCCACACCCACTCAGTCACATGACATCCTGAAGCCACACCCACCCAACTAATCACTAGGAAAACTGGTTGTTAAATTACTTGACGCCCATCCCTGATTCTATGCCTCTCCAAAACAGCTGCAAAAAGCAAGGAACATATATTTTTCCCAAGAGATTAAGCTGTCCAGTAAAATTTTCCAACCATAGTTTCCAAAGTGCTTCTTAAGATTCAAGTCTGATGAGAAAAACAACTTCCACAGGAAAAAGATCTGTCTTTGAAACACTTTGATGCAGATCACAACTTCCCATAGCTAGTCTGAATCATAATAGTAATCACAAAATCATCCACACACATATACATTGAATATCACATGCTGTTTCATTTCGACTTAGGAAATTTGCAATGTTTGTATGTTATATATATTAAAAGTTTTGCCAACATGACATATATTATGTAAAACTGACTTTCCAATATGGAAGTGTCCAGAATTCCCAGTCTTCTGTTCCAGCATTTTTCCTTTTCAGTATAGGAAGGAATAAATCCCTCTTTATTTACTGATCCATCTAATTTCTTATTGCGTTTCTTAACTTGATTTGGTATTTATTAAACAGAAAATAGAATATTAGCCTGCTGACCTTTGGAATAATCTGCATTCCAAGAACATTTCTTCACATAAATAGAAGCTGGAAACTTTCTTCTGAAAGGAAAATTGTTGGGGCACTGCAGCCTAGCATTCTATATGGACAAGGCCTGTGGGCTGGATCTGGCCCACGAGGTGCTTAATTCTAGCCCATGGGACAGCTGTAGAAATGGTGAAGGACCAGCCCATGGTGCCTCTGCCAGTGAAAAAAGTGCTTGGGAGGGTTATGAGCGACCTTCCCATGCCCTGTTTTCAGCTGCATGCTTTTTGCTGACAGAGGGCTTCAAGTGGACATCTACGTCGAATGGGGGGGGGGGGGCAAGCCTAGCGAAACAAATTGAAAGCAAAACAAAACAAAAGGAGAAATGTTTCCCCTTTTGCATTTGAGCATCCAAGAAAGGACAGGAAAGGAGAAAGGGAAAGAGGAAAGAAAAAGAAAAAGAAGGAAAGCTGGGAAGAGAGCAAGGATGGAAAACTAAGGGAAAAGGGGAAAGAAGAAGAAAGGAGAATGAAGAGTGGAGGAAAAAGAAGAGAAGGAAGGAGGGAGGGAAGGAAGGAAGTCCTGCCTCAGCACTTGGCCATCAGCAGATGGCAAGGCTCCTCCGGAAGACAAGCATTTAGCTCTGGTCTCTCCTTCCTCTGCTGGAGACAATGGATCCCACCAGCCCCATCTGGGGCACCACAGGTGCCCCCGACACTGGTGATGTCAAGCTGGCGACTCCCACCTTGGCCATGCCTTCTGCCTACTCCCAGGTCAAACACAACCCTGATGCAGTCCTCAATGAAATCAAGTTTGACACCCCTGGTTTAGGTGTTCACATCCAGGAGGTCAAAGTTTAGGGATCACAACATACTATGAAGTTACAGATATGATGCTTATCCCCCTAAAGATTCATGAATCTTTGAAATTGTAAGAGTTATGTCAGAGGACATAGCTCATTTAGGACTGATAGTGAATTTGAAAAGGACAGTTTAACCTGAAGACTTTTGTTTCAGAGGAGGCCTACGTTTGGTATACAGTATACTACAGTGGCAAACCGTGAGCACTACAGCTGGGCCTTCACCTCAGCCCTCACTCTGAAATGCAGAGCTGGGGAAGTTTTCTCTATATGAGGCAAACTTCTTGGGGCCCAGAAGGGCAAGGAACATCAGTTTTTCATGATCCCTGAACCTGTTCCTCAGCTGAGTGATAATGTTGTCCAGGATTTCACTGTGCAGCTGCTGGTAGGACTTCACTAAGGCCTATGATCTTTTGTTTTTGTCCCGCCCACTTAAAATCAAACCGTGATTGGTCAGTTTTCCCATCACTCTCCAAACCAAAACACATAGCTTGGCCTTCCCCTGGATTCATGAAGTCCTAACCAATTAATGAGCCAGCTAACCGGGCTTTGATAGAGACGGACGATTCTGATTGGATAATATGTTTCAGGATAGTAACCCTTTCATTGCTGATGTGAACTTGACAGTAAACTTAACTTTAGAACATAGATTAGAGAAAATGTATTAAATGTATTGTATTAAATTAAATTAGATAGATTATATATAATAATTTAATACTTATATTTTTTGGTCCAGATTTTTTTTAAGGCCTTCTCTGAAGGCGTAGAAGGCCCTGAAGGTTCCCCTCTGGAATACTATGATTAAACTTATTTCTTGACTTTTGCATTCCCAATAATTGAATATTAAACATATGTCTGCTTAACACTATTTTTGATATATTAACATAGCTGAATATTGGGGGAGGGTGTTGCAGGCTTTATAAGCTGCTTTTCATTAAAACAAATATTGAAATGGTTTATTTTATTCATTTATATTAGAAATACAACAGCAGAAAGCAGAAAAAAACATAAAATGTTATAATAAATAAATAGATAAAACATTATAAAACATCAAAAAAGTGGAGAAAGGAGTCAAAGAAGGGTCTGGGTGAATAAGTGTTTAATTTATACCAAAACCATTGATTTTATGATTAAGAATTTTTCTGATTGCTTCTTTAAGACTCAAAAAGAACAAGGAAAGTTCAGAATATTTTATTTTGAGTGAGAAGAGATAAAACTTTCTCTTTGTCTTTCCTTGTACGCACTAGCCTTTAAGAAGGCTTTAAACATATATCTATCTTTTTTCCTGCTTTTTTCAACTGCAGCTGTGCCACATGAGGTTGAAAAACCAGGAAATAAAGGTCAGGTAAGAGCCCAGGCGGGCATATGGGCCAAAACAACAGCAGACATAGAACCGGTTCTGTATCTGTTACTCTTCAGAGCTACTGCTTCTACAGAGCCGGACAGAACCAGTAGAATCCCACCCCTGGATTGGGTTCTTCTGTAGTCTAGCCAGGGAGTTTAGGAAAATGAAATAAATAATAACATAAACAATAGTTTGGATCTCCAAAGTGGTGCCTAGTACCTACCTAGTAGAGTACCAACTGGCCCCTAAAGCTTTCAGATAAGAACAGCAGGTTGTACCTACAGACATTGTTTGAAAGAAATTTCAAAAGAAACCAGCATGGCACAAAGAACTCTCTGATAACTTGAAGACAAAATGGATAAATATAAAAAGTAAAATGGAAACAGGACACATAACTAAGGCAAAGTATCAGCAAATAGCCCAAACCTGCAAAATTGAAATTATGAAAGCTAAGGCTCAAAATAAACTGAAGCCTGCAACAAATGTCAATAATACTAATACCAATAACAATAAAGATCTTTCTTATGTAAAAAAAAATAAGAAAAGGAAATAATTGCCACAATCGGATGCTCCAGGGCTTATTGGAAGCCCCAGCGAGTGTTCAGCAGCTTATGGAGTAGACAGTAGGAGACATGAACTTAGTTGAGGTGTTGGTGTATTTGGATGACATCATTGTCTTCAGTGGGATATTAGAACAACAGAGGAGCATCTGGAGAAAGTCCAAAAATTACTCCATGATGAGGGACTGAAACTGTCCCTGAAATTTTGGGTAGAATTTCTGTAATTAAGATGAATATCTTAGCAAATATGCTTTTTTTTCATTTCAGACATTACCAATACTTACAACTTGTTTTGTTCGGAAAACACACGAGGTAGACCGGGTTCCAACAACAAATACTTTTATTATCAACAGTTAGTAACGGAACGCTGGCTGAAGCCGGGGCCAGCCCTTTTATACAGGCTGGCTTGCCTGCTTGCAGCCAATGGCAGCTATTTGGATTTGCCGCCTTTTTGGCAGCTCTTTGGATTGGTTCCTAGTGAACCAATCCACTGTTCTTTTCCTTGACCAATCAGAATGGTAGATTTGGAGTCATCTACTTTACATACAGAACACCCCTCCCTCCTTAGTTCAGTCCTACGTGGTGACGTAGTCTCGCAGGTAGGTGGGGCTTTTCCGGGCTCGACCTGACCTGCGCGGTTCATTTCCAGTGGAGACTTCGACCGGTTCGGATGGGGCTGCTGTGTCGTCCGTCCTCCTCTCTGGAACCGTCTGGAAGGGTGAGTCGGCCATTTTACCGCCGCCTGAGTTTCTTAGGCCGGCGGTTCTGCCGCTCCCTCCCGTTTCCTCGGGGCAGGTCGAGCTGGCTTGGCTGGCCCCTTCCGAAGATCTCTTTTTGTGGGTCTCTTCAAACGGTGAGTCTTTTGTTGGCTCTTTTTGGTCATTTTGAATGTTAGTTTTATTTTTAAAAAGTTCTTTATTCGTTTCTCGCCTTTCCCCCCCCCACCTCGGTTTGCATTTCACCGTGTTCTTTTGTGAATGTTTTTAAGTCCGCGGTTCTTTCCATAATTCGAGATCGAAGCTGGTCTATATGCCGCTTCCATTCCCTCCCATCGTCTAATTTTACCCGGTAGGATTTGGGGCCTGTAGTCTGGATAATTTGCCCGGGTAGCCATACCGGGTCCCCGGAGAAATTTTTAGCGTAAACTAAATCGTCTGTCTCGAATTGTCTGAACCGTGTTGAGGAGTCAGGGGGGTTTTCTGGGGTGAAATTTGGGTGTAACCTATCCAGGTGAGATCTTAATTTTCGCCCCATGAGTAGTTCTGCTGGTGATTTATTTGTGATAGTGCTAGGTGTTATGTGCTGGAGTGTGAGCAACCGGTTTACTTTTTGTTGTATATCTCCAGCGTCCATTCGTTCTAACCCTTCTTTTGTAAACCGGACCATTCTCTCCGCCCTGCCGTTCGCAGCCGGGTGAGCCGGCGCGGTTAGTGCATGTCTTATACCTAGGGAGGCTAGGTATTGCTCAAATGGTATGCTGGTTAGCTGTGGCCCATTATCTGAAACGAGAATGTCTGGTATGCCATGGGTGGCAAATAGGCTGTCTAGTTGCTTAATTACGGCTTCTGTTGTCGTTGATGGCATGATTTTTACTTCAAGCCAATTGGAATAGGCATCAACGACAATCAGAAAAGTATGCCCCTTGGTAGGCCCCGCGAAGTCAATGTGTATTCTTGACCACGGTCCTCGAGGGGTTTCCCAGTCCTTAACGGGTGCTTTTGGTGGGGATGGTCTAATTGTCTGGCATTTGTGGCATGAGCTTACCCAATACTCTATGTCCTTATCAATACCCGGCCACCATACGTAACTTCTGGCGAGGCTTTTCATCTTAACCATTCCGGGGTGCCCTTCATGTAAAAGCCTAAGAACCCTGGGCTGCAGTTTAGCAGGTATTACTACCCGATCACCCCACAACAAACACCCCTTTTGGATGGAAACTTCAGTCTGTCTGGACCGGAAGGGTTTGGAATTTTCAGTTTTTAGATTCTCCGGCCAGCCTTTACCTACCCAGCTAAGAACGCGGGCAGTCAATGAGTCTTTCGCGGTGGCTCTTGCGACATCATACGCTGATATGGGTAGATCGGGGCATGTCTCGATTTGTAGCGCTGTCATCGTTGGTGCCGGGTCTGCGTCGGTTGTTGGCAAAGGCGCTCTGCTCAAAGCGTCCGCATGGGAAATTTGTTTCCCTGGTCGGTGTGTCAGGGTGTAGGAATAGGCCGCCAGGAACTCTGACCATCTCGTCATTCTGGGTGAAAGTATGTTAGGTGTTGGCTTGTTTCCCGCCAAAATCCCCATTAACGGCTTGTGATCCGTTATAATTCGAAAAGTCCTCCCATATACATATTCGTGGAAACGTTTTACTCCAGCGACAATTGCTAGAGCTTCCCTGTCCAATTGGCTATAATTCCGCTCGGTTTTTGATAGAGTCCTAGAATAATATGCGACGGGTGCTTCTCTGCCATCCGGTAGTTGGTGGCTCAGGACGGCACCTACTCCATATGGTGAGGCGTCGCAGGTCACTGTTAATGGCAGAGTGTCGCTAAATTGGATGAGAACGTTTGTTGATGTTAGCAGTCTTTTAATATTTTGGAAGGCTTTTTTTTCTTTGCAACCCCAAGTCCAAGTAGCCTTTTTGTCTAGCAGGCGGTGTAGCGGTTCTGCTATAGTGGCTTTGTTTGGCAGGAATACATTATAGAAATTAATTAATCCTAAGAACGCTTGGAGTTCCGTTTTATTTTTAGGTTCAGGAGCGTCATTTATCGCCTTAACTTTTTTATCTGTGGGGTGGATACCCTCTCCGTCTATTGAGTAGCCCAGAAATTCGACGTTGTTTTTAACTAGACAGCACTTCTCTCTTTTAACCTTGAGGCCAGATTCTCTAAACTTAGTCAGAACCTTTTTTAGTCTGTTCCTTAATTGTGTTTCATCTCTGGCCGAGATTAGGACGTCGTCGAAATAGGGAACGACTCCTTGTGTGCCATTTAGAAGGCGTTCCATTAGACTCTGGAAGACGCCAGGGGCTACGCTTACTCCAAATTGGAGTCGGTGGCATTTGAATGCGCCTTTATGGGTGACAATAGTCTGCGCTTCTGCTGTTTCTGGGTCTACTGGGAGTTGTTGATAGGCTTGTGCCAAGTCGAGTTTGGCGAAAACTTTGCCATTTCCCAGGGAATGGAGCAAATGCTGGACTACTGGCACCGGGTATGCGCTTGGTTGTAATGCGTGGTTCAGGGTAGCCTTATAGTCACCACAGATTCTGATGGACCCGTCTGGTTTAATGGGTGTGACGATAGGCGTTTCCCACTTGGCATGGTCCACAGGTTCTAAAACCCCTTGGGCTACTAATTTTTCCAGTTGTTCCTCTATTTTTGCCTTTAGTGCAAAAGGAACTTGCCTGGCTTTTATTCTTCGTGGGGCTATTTGGGGGTTTAAATTGAAAGAAATAGGGTTTCCCCGGTACTTGCCCAGTGATCCGTCAAACACGTCGTGGAATTCTCTGACGAGGTCGTCTTCCCAGCCGGTTGTAGTCACTCGATCGACCCCGGTCATCCCGATGCCCAATGGCGCGAACCACTCGATGCCCAGGAGGCTTGGTCTGTCTTGGTTGACTATGGTCAGTGGAAGCACTTTGATGTGGTTTTTATAGGCAACTTGAAAATGTCCTTTGCCCATCACAGGGATTTGGTTTCCCTGATAGTCTTTGAGGGTTAGGTGCTGCTTCATCAAGTCTTTGGTCTTGATACCTGGGACTAACTGTTTAATTGTGTCCCACGATACCATGGAGAGGAAGGACCCCGAGTCCACTTCCATCTTGCAGTGTTTTCCCTCGATTTCTACGACGATTTTAATTTTTCTTCCACTTTCCGTCTGGGAGCTTTGGATAATGACAGTTTGGTGTGTATTGGCTCGCTTTTCTTGTTGCCATTTTCTTTCGGCTCGATTTGGCTCGGCTCGTGTTGGGGAATTACTGCGTCTTGTCGGGCTGTAAGATTTTTTATTTCTGCAGACCTTCTCGATGTGCCCTCTTTTTCTGCAATGTCGGCAGATGGCATCGAGGAATCTGCATTCGGCTCGTGGATGGTTTCCTCCGCAGCCAGCGCATTCCCGCCACTTTCTCCTTTCGCGCTCTTTCTTGTTTGTGAGCAAACGGTGGACCTCGTCGTCCTCCTCGCTTGATTCGTTTGTTTCGCCCGACTCTTCATAATGGGTCGTGGTGGCAGGATGCTTTTTCTCTTTGGCTGATGTTTCATCGCCGTGCATGTTCATTTTCTTAAGGGCCACTGCGGATTTTTTCGTAGCTTCAGCGGCTGTGGCTTCCGCAATGGCTTCGGTAACGGTGATGTTGGGCTTGTTGAGCATTTTACTCTGTGCGGTTGAGTCTCTCAGGCCCAACACCACGCGATCTCTCATTGCCTCGTCTATGTTTGAGAATTCACACTCACCCCCTATTTGTCTGAGTGCAGCGACGAAGTCGGCAACGGTTTCTCCCTCTCTCTGGTCTCTTCGGTAGAATTCATGTCGCTTTATTAAGTTAGACACCATCGGGGCGTAGTGTGCTTTCAGGAGTCTCTGTAATTCTGTCCACGTTAATTGTTTAACGTCCCGAGGCTTGGCGAGGGCTTTTGCCATTTTAAAGACGGTTGTTCCGCAGTGCGTCAGGAACACGGCTCTCTTTCGTTGTTCGGAAATGCCTTCCATTTCGTTGCTCTCCAAGTACATTTGGAAGCGATCAGCATAGGAATCCCAATCCTCTTCGTTGGGATTGAAGGGTGCGGGCGGTGCGTTGTTTCCAGACATCTTAGTTGCAGTCTGGGCTTCTATCACCACGTGCAGGTTTTGTTCCGTTCAGGACGATCCCACCTTCGTCGCCAGTGTTTTGTTCGGAAAACACACGAGGTAGACCGGGTTCCAACAACAAATACTTTTATTATCAACAGTTAGTAACGGAACGCTGGCTGAAGCCGGGGCCAGCCCTTTTATACAGGCTGGCTTGCCTGCTTGCAGCCAATGGCAGCTATTTGGATTTGCCGCCTTTTTGGCAGCTCTTTGGATTGTTGGTTCCTAGTGAACCAATCCACTGTTCTTTTCCTTGACCAATCAGAATGGTAGATTTGGAGTCATCTACTTTACATACAGAACACAACTGATAATCAATTTAAACAATAGCAGAAGGATATTTCTAAGTTCATAGGGCAAGGGAAAAAAAACCAAGAATTAGATATAAGCTACTGCAGGTTGCTAAGGAAAGAGGAGGTTTGGGTCTGCCAGATATGAAATTGTATTTTAATGCATGCTGTTTGACCTGGGCAAAAGAATGAGTGAACCTCCAAAATGAGATGGTATTTGAACTAGATGATCATGAATTGAAGTTTGGATGGCATGACTACTTATGGTATGATAAAAGTAAAGTTAATGTAGATTTGAATAACCATTTTGTTAGACATACCTTACTAAGAGTTTGGAATAAATATAAACAAGGCTCTTTACAAAATTGACCCTTTAAATGTCACCACTGGAAGCCTTTTTTAGAAAAGTAATGGTGGTAAAACCAGACTGGTTGATGTATGGCAAATTGTTATCTTTCAACTCTGATGACCCAATATTAAAACTGAGGGAAGAGCTTGAATCAAAAGGTTATATTTGCCTTTGGTTTGCCTATCACAACTGAAAGAAAGGTTTAAATTAGATAAAAGATGTTATGGATTTGACTTTGTTAAAAAGAATTGGTAATTACATTATTATGTAATTATAATGTAATGTATTACAATTATAATGTAATTACATTATGTGGCAACAATAAACATATTATTGCCAAGATCTATAAAATATTATTGAAATTGAATTGGGACAATGAACATATAAAACATTGTATGATTCAGCGGACAAGGAACTTTGGATATAATGTGATGCTTGAATAATAGGGAAATATGTGGACGAAGGGTTTAAAATTTACATTAAATTATAATTTAAAAGATAAATTTTATAAGATGATGATGGGAATTGAAAAACAAACAGGAATTGAATAAAAGGATAAATTTAACATGGTGGCCATATGCACAAATGCAATCTAGATGCCATAAAGATACCAAAACATATGGTTTCTATAAAGAACCAGTGGAATTGGATCAAATTCTAACATGACCAGAGGATAAACTAATTTAAACATTCTATAATTATTTATTGACTATGAGAATGGAAGAGGAGCAAGTAAAAGAAAATATGATAGCATGGTCTAAACTTTTTGGGTATTCCATAGAATTGGACAAATGGCAAAAGCTGTGGGACAGAAACTATAAATTGACATTGTTTATAGCATATAAAGAAAATTCATACAAAATGTTTTATAGATGGCAATTCCACTGTGAAGCTGTTACCATGACAACTCCACTGTTCTGTATAGTAAAAGCCATTTTAAGCACAACAGGCTGTATCTTAACAGAACTTGAATCCAAAATGCACACTATCACTGTCAAAAGTACTGTGATTTGACACTATAGATATACTTTATTCCTCTCTATTTCAGTAGCCTAAGTGTTCCAGAGTTAGGCTGGAACACATAAACACATACATCCCCACAAAGGGTGTTAGGGTTGTCTTGCTCCCATAGTATTTTTTTCCAGAGAATAGAAAGTAGGCACGCACGGCCCTAACTTCCTTTATTCCAACCACAACTATCCTTAAATGCAAGCTACACAGTGCAAGAATCTTTGTAAATAAAATACCTGAATTTCTCCTCTTACTAAATACAGCTAAATTTGACATTATATTTGTTTGTGAAACATGGCTCAATGCATCTCTCACTGACTCCATTGCCACAGTAAGAGGCTATCATTTTTACCGATCCAATCATAAAATCCATAGAGGAGGTGGTGTTGCTATCTTCTATAAAAAGTCCCTAAATCGAAAAAACATCCAAGTTACCTGACAGCTTGCTCCTCCTGAGACCATTATCTATGAATTGACCTTAAATATAACATTTCAGTTCTTACTATGTTACAGAGCCCCTGATTATGACATTGAACATGCAAACAAGCTAAATACACTACTAACATGGGCAGCATCCTGCCCACACACTTTTATCTTTCTTGATGACTTCAATCTACCTCATATTAACTGGTCTCTTAATGAATGTACAACTGAAACAACACATGCAACCTTATACAATGCAGATAAGTCTATATGCCACCAGATAAAGACTGAATGCACCAATTATCACATTAAACAAGAGGAAAACCTTCTACATACAAATTCCACCCGTGCTTTCTACAATTTTGTAAACAACAAACTAAAAGACTCAAGGTCCATCCCACCCTTGAAACCAATGGTAATGGTAAAGACTGCAATGATGACACTATTAAAGCCAACCTCTTTAACACATTCTTTGGCTCAGTATTTGTGAACAGCAATGGATCGTGCCCAGTATTTCCTAGTTGAACCACAGACAACTATAATGATCTAATACATATCGATTTTACAGCAGACAATGTTGAAAAAGCACTATGCAATCTAAAACCATCTCTATCTATTGGACCAGACAGAATATGTGCCTACTTCTTAAAAAAGCTATCCACTGCCATAGCTGAACCTCTAAGCATAATCTTTGAAAAATCTTTCAGGACCAGCTCCTTGCCAAAACTATGGTCACAAGCCACAGTCATCCCCATCTTCAAAAAGGAGACCCCAGCCTAGTTGAAAATTACAGACCAATCTCTTTATGCTGCATCACCTGTAAAATCATGGAATCAATTATTAACCAATCCATCATCCTCCACTTAGAAACAAACAACCTACTCTCTAATAAACAATTTGGTTTCAGGAAAAAACTATCCTGTAATCTGCAACTCTTACAGTGCAAAAACATATGGACTACACAATTCAATCCGGGCAAAGCAATATACACAATCTATATAGACTTCTGTTAAGCCTTTGATTCAGTGGTATATGACAAACTACTCCTAAAACTAAAATCTTATGGTATCTCTGGACACCTGCACATCTGGATAGAAGCTTTCCAACAAATGATCAAAATTGGGAGCGCCTATCAAATTTTGTACCTGTCAATAGTGGTGTCCCCCAAGGCAGTGTTCTAGGACCAACTCTTTTCATACTCTACATAAATGACCTCTGTGATATACCACAAGAGCAACTGTGTTCTCTTCGCTGATGATGTAAAGCTATTCAAGATCATAGACAATACTGCTTCCCTTCAAAAAGACCTTGACTATGTATCAGAATGGTCAAACAAGTGGCAACTTCAAATCTTAACAAATAAATGCTCTGTCCTACATATTGGCAAAAAAAATCAGAAAATAAAATACAGGCTGAATAGTCAAAACCTTGTTGATGATCCAAACTCTGTCAAGAACCTTGGAGTACTCATCTCTAATGATCTATGTGCTAGAGCCCACTGTAACTACAAAGTCAAAAAGGTATTAAGAGTTGTTAACCTAATCTGACGTAGCTTTTTCTCTGGTAATATTACACTAATAACTAGAGTATACAAAACATATGCTAGACCAATACTCGAATACAGCTCTCAGTCTGGAACCCACATTACATATCTGACATAGTTGAGAAAGTCCAGAAATATTTCACAAGAAGAGTTCTCCACTCCTCTACTCGTTGCAGAATACCTTATGCCACCAGATTCAAAATTCTAGACCTAGAAAACCTAGAATTATGCCGCCTTTGGTCCAATCTAAGTATAGTATATAAAATCATACATTACAATGTCCTATCTGTCAATGAATACTTCAGCTTCAACCATAACAACACAAGAGCAAACAATAAATATAAACTCAAGGTTAATCGCAACAAACTTGATTTCAGGAAATACGACTTCAGCAAGAGAGTGGTCAATGTCTGGAATACTCTGCTTGACTCTGTGGTTTCTTCCTCAAACCCCAAAAACTTTAACCTTAGACTGTCAACTACTGACCTCACCCCTTTCCTAAGAGGTCTGTAGGGGGGCATGCATAAGCGCACCAACATGCCTACCATCCCTGTTCTATTATTTCTTTTATTTTTATTTTTCTTATATGTATCCATGTATTCATAATTATGTTTTATTTATACCTATTATTTTGTAAGCAATTGACAAAAAAAAAATATTTGGAAAATGAAAAAAAAAGTCATGTGTGTACTAAGTTTGGTTGACATTGCTCAAGGCATTCTACAGTTATGCTGGAACGTGCACGCACACGCACACACACACACACACACATCCATTTTTATATATATAGAAGAAAGATGGAAATGAAACCTCTCCACCCTTTTGAGCCCAAAGAACAAAAAGTAAAAAGGGTGATCTGTCCCCTTCAGAGATTGACTTACAACCCCCTGGGTCATAGCATGGAGGAGGCTGTATTAAGTGTTGGAAGACCTCGGAGTTCAAATACAGCCCAGTGGGACATTGGAGGAAAGCTACTCTAGGTCCATTCCCCGATGTACCTTGGGAGTGGGAGTGCTGCCCAATTAATTATAGGAGGCATTATAGGATTAGGATTAGTTTCCTCAACAATGGGTTACGTATGTATAAATCTTTGATGTGTTACAGTATATTGTATAATAACTTATTGGTGTCCGGATTTTCTTTCTCTCTCTCTCTCTCTCTCCCTCCCTCCCTCCCTCCCTCCCTCCCTCTTTCTCTCTCTCTCTCTCTCTCCCTCCCTCCCTCCCTCCCTCCCTCCCTCCCTCCCCTGCCTGCCTTTTGGGAGGAGGGAGGGTATTTACAAATAAACATCAAACTGTATTTTTTTATGGCTGGACTGAGAGTGCTATTGTGTTATCCACAATTATTTTCCCAGCATTTGAAAAGCCTTTCTTGGGAAGGCCATCAATGTTCCAGATTACCATATTGGTTCTTTTAATTGTTCTGCAGTTAACTCCTATTCTGATTCTAATAATGGCAGAATTACAAAGCAAAATTGTAACAGGCAAATGATACACCTCCTGATAGCTGAGTGTGTTTGTGATTAAGACAACATAAGAGAAGCTGAACAGGAATCCATAGCAGAAAAATCATTAAGAAATTTCCGGGACACATCTTCCAAAATGTGGAACTAGGCAAGATTGAATAAAGCAATAACCCCAAGAAAATATGTCCTTAAAAAATAGAATCTTACAGCATAATTATTCATATAGCAATACAGTAGATTTTTATCATTAAAGCATAGCCTTACAACACAGCAGTTGTAATTAATCAACCACCATTACTCCTTGTTCTTTTGCAGTTGGGCAATTTGTGACTGAAGTCTAAACTGTGCATTATGCTTGGGAAAATATGGCCCTCTAAATGAAGTGGGAATACAATTTCCATTCATGGTCACTGCCCATGCAAACCAGGTATTTCCACAATATATAGAAGGTTCCAATGGATGAGAATATCTGTAGTGATCAATACCTGAGTGATCAAGATCTGGGCATTAAGACCTCTACATTTAGAAGAGTTTTGCTGTTCTTTAAAGCAGCATCATCACTTTTTTAAAAGCTCTGTCCTTCACCCATTTCTAAGTTATGGTTTAATTGGTTTTTCAGTACATAGTAGGGGGTTGGACTAGATGGCCTTTGTGATCCCTTCCAATTTCACCCCACATAACACATCTTTATGAATCAGCACAACCTTTATATATCACAACTAAAGTTATATCTACTTAAATCTGAGCCATGGCCATGCAGACATTTTTGAAGTAAACTATTGTGGCGAGACCCTGCAATCCAAATATCCTACCAGCATTGTTTCCTTTGGTATGTAAATAATATACCTTGCATTTCTTTCAGTACAACATTTTTCAATGATACAAGCTCACTGTGCAATGACAAGACTCATTGCAACCTTCTTTTTTCAGTTGCCAATCATGGCAACTCTGGAGATGATGGTGATTTGGGATTGAAAAAAGAAGGAAAAAAATCAGCATAGAGCTGGTGGGCATGTCACATCACGGATAACTTGGGATATAGTTTTAATTACTATGTGTACTCAATTACTACTGCAGCTTTTTCTCTGGTAAGTTGCCTTTCTGTAAGTTAAATGGCTCATTGGACACTAACTCTGCTCTCACTTTAAGCCAAATTTATTCCTAATTGTAGAGTTGCTGGATGATTTTTGAAGATATCTATTTATTCTGGAAGTAAAATGGCTAAACTGCTTTCGTGGTTAGGTCCCTTGAATTCATTCATAAGGCTAGTTTTCTTCTCAGATATGAATTGCCTTGCCAAAATGAAGTCCAAATTCTTGACCTCATATGTGATTGTTAAACACAACATTGTATCAGCCAACCTTAAAGTTTCAATGGCTCCATTATTTTTTTTATTGTACTCATAATCTCTAACTGGATTTTATAAAATGCCCTTAACTTCACCAACTTAAACAGATGCTGGATACTCGCTCTCTTGTTATTTTTAAAGATGGGAGAGATTCAGAATAGTCTTTTCTAGTATTAAGTATTATTAAATTATTAGATTTATAGCTTGCTTTTATTTTTCCCAACTCAAGAGAACATAATGCTCCCCCCTTCTATTTTCCTCATAACAATATATCTTCAAGGTGGATTGGGCTGAGACAGGGTCAGTGGCCAAAAGTCACCCAGCTGGCTTTCATGTTTAACTCTCAGTTTTCTGATTTTTACTCCAGCACCTTCACTACTTCACGAAATTGGCTCTCATCACAAATAAGCCCATATCACCCCACTCTCTTTGATTTAATTCTCAGCAAGAGGAAATCTGCCCATTCACCCATTCCACATCCCATTCCATACACATCTTCTGCCTTTACCTTCCAACTGACTGTGGATTTCCTCGATAGGTGTTACTGTGAAATCTGCAAGAGGCCTCTGGCAGACCTATAGTTTGAGGTGTTTTGCATCTAGTATATTCCAGAACTGACTAAATACAGGAAATCCTTGGCTTACAACCTTTTATTTAGCCATTGTTCAAAGTTACAACAGCACTGAAAAAAATGACCTAGGAATTATCTTCACACTTATGACAGTTGCAGTATCCCAATATCAAAATTCAAGCACTTAACAACAGGCATGTCTTATGATGGTTGCAGTGCTGATCAAAATTTGAGCACTTAGCAACTGGCATGTCTTTATGATGGTTGCAATATTCTAGATCTTCACAGACTAGAACACTGGGCCATATCTAACAGAATGAAGTTCAGTGTAGAGAAAAGTAAAGTCCTACACTTAGGCAAGAAAAACCAAAAGCACATGTATAGATTGGATGAAACGATGCTTAATAGCAGTAACTGTGAGGGGGATCTTGGAGTTTTAGTGGACAACCAGCTAAATATGTGCCAGCAATGTGCAGCAGCCAAAAAAGCCAATGCAATTCTAAGTTGTATTAACAGAGGGATATAATCAAGATCAAGTGAGGTATTAATACCACTCTATAAAACCTTAGTAAGACCATACCTAGAGTACTGCATCCAGATTTGGACACCACTCTATAAAAAGATGTTGAAACCAGTGATGGGATTAAATTTTTTTACTACCGGTTCTGTGGGCGTGGCTTGGTGGGCATGGCTTGGTTGGCATGGCAGGGGAAGGATTCTGTAAAATCTCCATTCCCATCTCACTCCTGGGGGAAAGATCCTGTAAAATCCCCATTCCCTCCCCACCCCACCCCACTAACCTGCTCTCCAGCTCTGTTCTCCTGTGCAAGGCAACAAAAGAAGACCCAGCACTGAAAAAAGTGACTTATGACTGTTTTTCATACTTACAACTGTTGCAGTATTCCCATGCTCACGAAAGTCCAGGTGAGGAGAAGCACCCCTCAATGTGAGTGAAGTTGAGCTGGCCACGCCCACCCAGTCACATAACCACCTAGCCACACCCACCCACTTACATGATCACCAAGCCATGTTTACCAAGCCAAACCCACAGAACCGGTTGTTAAAAAATAGAATCCTACCCCTGTATAGTTCAATAGTTCTGAGATCACATCTTCCAGTTTCTTCAGAATCGTAGGTTGTAATCCATCTGGTCCTGGAAATTTGAACTTGTCTAGGATGAACAGGTGCTCAGTTACCATTTTCTTCCCTATTTTGACTTGTGGCACGAATCAGTGGTGGGATTCAATTTTTTCTGTGGGTTTGGCTTGGTGGGCATGTCATGGCTTGGTGAACATGGTTTGGTGAGTGTGGCAGGGGAAGGATACTGTAAACACCCTGTTATCTTTCCATCCTGGGGGAAGGTTACTGCAATCCCATTTCCTCCTCACTAACCTGCTTTCCAGCTCCGTTCTCCTGTGCATGGCAACAATAGAAGACCCAGTCGGTCAGCTGGGACTCGGGAGGCAGAGAATAGATGAGGGTGGGGCTGGTGTTATTTGCTGGTTCTCCGAAGTAGAAAAATTTCCGTTACCAGTTCTCCAGAACTGGTCAGGATCTGATGAATACCACCTCTGGTTGAGACTCCAGAAAAAGTGCAGAGAAGAGCAACCAGGATGATTAAGGGACTGGAGATTAAAATATATGAAGAATGGTTACAGGAATTGGGCTTGTCTTGTCTAGTGAAGAGAAGGACCAGGGGAGACATGATAGAAGCGTTCCAATATTTGAGGGGCTGCCACGGAAAGGAAGAGGTCAAGCTATTTTCTAAAGCACCTGTAGGCCAGACAAGGTATAATTAATGGAAACTTAACAAGGACAGATTTAACCTGGAAATAAGGAGATATTTTCTGACAGTGAGAACAATCAACCAATGGAACAGCTTGCCTTTGGAAGTTGTTGGAGCTTCATCACTTGAGACTTTCAAGAAGAGATTGGACTGCTATTTGTCAGAAATGGCGTAGGGTCTCCTGCTTGGGCAGGGGCAGGGGTGGGATTCTACCAGTTCACACCTATTCGCTAGAACCGGTTGTTAACATTCTAAGCAGTTCGGAGAACCAGTTGTTAGAAGAAATTACTGGCATAATTCTGTAAGAAAGGTAGGAAGGAAACATTCTGGTGTTGCTTACAGAAACTGCCTCTTCGTTAACCTTTATTACATTCTTGGCAGGACTAGACGTCCTGTCTCAGGAACTTCTCTGGAGTTTTCCCCCCTCCTTTGCTGATACTTTGCTTGTGTGGAGTGATCATTCAAAGTTACAATGGCACTGAAAAAGTGACATGACCATTTTTCACACTTGTGACTCTTGCAGCATCCCCACAGTCATGAGAGGCCAGGCAAGGAGATGCGTGCCTCGATGTGAGTGATGTTGAGTTGTCCACACCCCAGCCAATAACATGACCACCAAGCCACATCACCAACTAAGACTCGCCCACAGAACCAGCTGTTAAAAAATGTGAATCCCACTCCTGAGCGAACTTCACTTTCTTCTAGTACTGATGATGCTTTTAGGTTTGCTAATGAAACTTCTGCAAGAAAACCATCAAGTTCAGAGGGTGTCAAGGAATTCACAATTCAACCCTGAGCTACAAGTATTCTCTTCTATCAATAAACACTTTTTGCTTAGAGGGATTCAGAACCTACCTTATATGGCAGCGATCGCCAACCGGTGGGCAGTGGCCCACTGGTGGGCCGCAAGAAAATTTTGGTGGGCCGCAGAGAAATCACACCCCCAGAGCACCCCCCAAAACAATTAATCCAGGCTGCACAAAAACACAAGGCTGCACCGCTCACATGGCCCGCGGGTATCCTCCCCGTCCACTCACTCCCTACCCGGCAAACTTGCCTGCTAAATTGCTATTTTTCCTTTTTCCGACCATCATCTGTTCTGCTATGCCAGGAGATTTAGATTAGCTCAGAAACAGGAAATGGTTAGATTTCTTGCTTTCTAGCTAGTCTTTAGATCTTCAGCTCTGCTTTTAAGCACAGCCAACCAACTAAGCCACGCCCACAGAACTGATTGTGAAAAAAAATTAAATCCCACCCCTGGGCAGGGAGGTTGGACTAGATGACCTACAAGGTCCCTTCCAACTCTGTTAAATTGTAATCAGGGTTACGTAATTTTCATTTGTTTCCTTCCCAGATGGCTTCCAACAAGCAAAGTCAATGGGGGAGCAGAATTTATTTAATGACTGCATGATACAATAGAACATCTGGTCATGAATGCTTCTGACCATGACCAAATCAGGTTCTGACCAAAAAATGCACAATATTTTGGAATCTGGTCCCGAACACATACTCGGGTGGTGATCAAACATGACCCTTGATCCAGAAATTCCTGAAGATGAAGAAAGCACCAAAGTTATGGAACAAATTATGGTTGTGACCAGAGGTTCTACTGTACTCTGAACAACTGCTGTGATTTGCTTAACAACTATAGCAACAAAGAACATTGGACATGACTCATTTAACAATCACCTTGTTTAGCAACAAAAAGTCTGGTCCCATGATTTTAAGTGAAGAATTATCTGTACTAGCATTTGCTTGGAAGCATTATTACATAGATTAGCTTTCATCTCACATGCCCTACATTGGGACACAGCTGGGCTATTTAACTTTTACTATATTGATTGACTGATCTTCAAGTCAGTGTTGGCTCCTTGCTACTGCCTATCCCTCCTATGTTTGCCATTGCCTACCTCCTAGAATTGGGAAAGAGTGATTGAAATCACTCAGATGATTTGTGCCGAAGGGAGATTAGCATTCAGTTATTCAGTTTCCAACTTTATGCTTTATGCACTACACCAAATGGGCTCTTTAGCATTATTAGCTGAACTGTTTTCCTGATTTTATGCAGTAGAGTGTTTAGTTCAGCACTAATTATTTAATCTTCCTGAGATGATAAAAAAGGATTCAAAACCATTTCTGTTGCTTAGTTTATCATGTAACCCAGCTCCTCAGTTAGCCATATATCAAAAATCTCAAATTGCAGAAAGCTGATACTGAAAGGAAGGTGAGGGAATAAGCAGTCATGAATCGATGTCGTTTAACTGGCAGGAAGCAGTAAGAATCTAGAGCAGAAGAAATCATTAATATACATACATGATGAATCGTGATAATAATGATGCTCAATGTGAGATAGCTGAGGAATATTTAGTGATCTGCAATAAAAATAGCATTAATAAAAGGGAAGTGAATGATTCCTGGAATTGCTGACAGAATATTAGCTGGGTCAAAAGAGAAAAAAACAAACATGAACTCCACTAAAATATTTTTTTTAAATCCTTGAATCTCTTTGTGCTACTTGGGATAAGAGCATGGTTTTGAATCTATTAGGAATGTCCACATTATAAATTCATACAATAAATTGGTAATTTTCTGCTTCCCAACCCAAGCTACATTTACTTTTTCAAAAATTACTTACAGTAATACATTTCACATACTCAGGGCAAAGAAACAGAGGAGCAGGGGATGTATGCCCAATCCAGACATACAGCTTTTTCGCATTGAACTCTGAATTGTCAAATCACTTGCCAAGATTTTAGGCAGCTGGGGATTGAAGCAGGGTGGGATTCGAATTTTGTAACAACCGTCTCTGTGGGAATGGCTTAATTTATGGACATGATGTTTTGGTCATGGAACTGGGTGGGGTGTGGTTTGGTGATCACGTGGCTAGGTGGCCATAGCTTGGTGGCCATGTGACTGGCAAACCAAATACAAGTTGTCCTCGCTTAATGGCCAGTTGCTTAGCAAGTGTTCTAATTTATGACTGATCTCCCCAGAGCTACTTGATCTGTTTCTGGAATTTTGACAGCCATGCACACACACACAAACACACACACACAAACCCTTCAAAGCCTGCTATTCTTTGATTCTGTAAGGATCTCCTGCTGGAGCAGGGGTTGGACTAGATGATCTCCAAGATCCCTTACAGGCCAGCCCTTGATTGCTGTGCTGCTTCAAAGAGTCTTCTGAAGCCAGGGTTTGTGTCCTTCCTTCCTCTCCTTTTTTTTTCTCTCTCTCCCTCCCTCCTTCCATGTATTTATCTATCAATCCATATATCTCATTAACTTTCTCCATTCTCCTTCTCTTTCTTTCTCTCTTTTTCTCTCTCTCTCAATTTCTTTCTTTCTTTCTCTCCCTTGATCTTTCTTTCTTTCTCTTTCTTTCTTTCTTTCTTTCTCTTTCTTTTTCTTTATCTCCCTCTTTCTTGCTTGCTCTTTCTTTCTTTCTCTCCCTTCCTCTTTCTTTCTTTCTTTCTTTCTTTCTTTCTTTCTTTCTTTCTTTCTTTCTTTCTTTCTTTCTTTCTTTCTTTCTTTCTTTCTTTCTTTTCTTGCCTCCCCCCATCTCTCTCTCTCTCTCTCTCTCACACACACACACACACACACACACCTGGTCTGGAACGAATTGAATGATCCGGTGAACTCAAGTCAACACTGGGCGGTGGGAAAAGGAAAAAAGTACCTCCATGCACAGCGGCAGTGGCAGCTGCAGCAGCACTTTGCACACCATCCCCAGACCTCGCAAAACACTTCTGCGCATGGCAGAGATGATGGTCCTGGTTCTGGTGGTCTCCCGTAGGTGGCTGCAGTGGTGCTTTGCACTCCCGCTGCCCCGGACCTCGCAATACATCTCTGTGGGTGGCAGAGGCAATGGTTCTGGCTCTGGTGGCCTCCCATAAACGGCTACAGTGGCACTTTGTGCACCCACCCCCGGACTTCATAAAACACATCCACGGGTGGCAGAGGCAGAGAACCTGGAGGTGGCAACTGCCCTGCTTATGGGAGGCAGCTGGGTCCACTGCCCTACCGGTCAGAACACCGCAGCTCACTGTGTCATAGGTGCCATGTGGTAAGGAGAGCTGGGAGAGCACTGCATGGTGGCTTAGCCAGCCAGCCAAGTCTGGGGATAGGGTTGCACCAGTGGAGAAGCCAGCCAGCTGAGACTGGGGATGGGGGGGCAGGTAAGGAGGCCCCAGCTGGCACTGCCACTGAGATGGGTCCGTGCCAATGGGGAAGCCAGCCAGCTGAGCCTGGGAATGGGGGGCCAAGTAGGCTGGGGGAGGCTTGGGGAGGCCTGGGGACAATGGGGAAGGGCTAGCATGACTCACAGGCTTACCTGTGAGCAGGCAGATCAGTGGAGAGGCTGGTATCAATTCTGGACTGCTTCTCTCACGTGTTCTTACTGGGACAGCCTCTCCCAACAGAGCAAAAAGCTTGCAAGCCCCCGTCCCTTTGGGAAATGGCTCCTGGGCTGCAGAGAGAAACAGGATTTAACTGGGCTGCTTCTCTGCTGTCCAGGAGCCATTTCCCAAAAGGAGGGGGGCTTGCAAGCTTTTTGCAAGCAAAAGGTAGGCAGCAATGGCTAACCTGGCGGGTGGGTAAAAGCAGGCTGCAGGCATGTCATGCATATGCTGATGTTGCGCATGTGCAAGAGGAACTGACTGGACAGGGAGCGGAGAAGCAGGCAGAGAGGGGCAGATGCCCATTTTACCAGTTCTCTGAACTACTGGGAACCAAAACAACCAGTTCTACTGAACCGGTATTAACTGGTAGAATCCCACCCCTCGATTGAAGAAAAATCAAACATGAAACTGTCATCATACAAAAAGTGCTTCTCCTTTGCAACTCTAATTTCTTTCATTGGTTGAAATTTGCAGACCATACCTATTTCCTTGATTTTTAGGCCTGTGTTCTTCTACAGTCATCTTGTAAATTAATTTGTTTGTATTATTTGGGGGAATGGGGTGATAAGAGTGCTGGAAATAGTCTCTTGATTGACTGAAGCACAATTAAACAACATTTAGTAGTTTATGATTGGTTGCATTCAGTCAGTTATTTAGACTGGATTTGACAAGTTTGTCCATCTATTGAGACCTTCCAAGAAACTGAGATAGACTGACGTTGCTCATTTGATAGTGTTATAAGTATCATCACAGGATATAAGCTGTTCCAAGTAGAACTCCCTTTGAAATTGATTGATAGTGATTTTGTCAATGCTGATGTTGTTCAAGTAGTGCTCTAGTTATTTTGGAATTAAATTAACTATTTAGCTTTCTTTTGCTACAGAAATTCTATCTCTATTAGCAGCTTTTTGTATTGTTATTTTCTGCAGTTCTTTCTCTTCTGTTGTCTCCTATTACTGCTATATCTATTATCTAAATATTTTTGTACTTATTGACAGTTGTTACATTTTATGATATTATTTATAGGAGAAACAATCTTTGCTAGGCATCTTCTGATGAGACCTATCCATTCATAATTGAACCTTCTTTTATATATATATAATTTTTTAAAAATTTTATATTAACAATCTATCTTTCATTTAAACTGTGTGTTGTCTGGGTACAAATATCTTGTGCAATAACCATTACAATTAGTACATATTCATTACTATCATATCATTACTCTATTCTTCATACTACTACACATGATATATCTAATTATAATAACAATTCTTAGCATATTTAATTTCTTATTCTCATGTTTACAATTTTTCATTTGTCTTCTTATCCATTTTTATTCTCCAGCCATTGATAAAATGATTCCCATACCATATAATATTCAGTTTGGTCCTTTTCTTTAATTGCAAGGGTTAATCTGTTCATTTCTGCACATTTTAATATTTTCCTGATCAAATTCTCATCTGTCAGGATTTTTTAATTTTTCCACTTTTGTGCAGATACAATTCTAGATGCAGTCAATACATGAATGATTACGTATAGATTTCCCTTACTATGTATTTCAGATATAATCCCCAACAGAAATTTTTCCAGTTTTAAATCAATATGTTGTTGTATCATCTTTTCCAACTATGTGTATATTTTTTGTCCAATATGTTTTAGTTTCTATGCATGACCATCACATAGGGTAATATGATCCAGGTGTCTGATGACATTTCCAGCATTTAGCTAATTTATCTTTAAACATCCTTTCCAGGCTTGCCAGTAGAAGGTGCCATTTATAGAACATATTATACAGATTTTCTTTATAAGCAGTTGATATTGTTAATTTATAATTTCTCTACCAGAGTTTCTGCCATTTGTCTAATTCTATGGTATAACCAAAAATTTTCACCAATGCTATCATTGTCTCTTTCACCTGTTCTTCTTCCATTTTAATTCCCAATAAGTAACTATATAATTTCTTTATCAGTTTTTCTTCTGTTCTTGTTAATATCTTGTCCAGTTCTGTCAATTATTATAAAAACTACCTAGTTCAGTTGTTTCCAAAGTGGGTAGTATCAACCCCTGGGGGCAATGAGATGACTTAGGGGGGTGCTAAGAGTCAAGGGGGGGTGGCAGAGGAGTGCTGGGGGTGGGCCCCTCTCAGGGCACAATTCAGGGGTGGGATTGTACTGGTTCGCAATAACTAGTTGTGAGCATTCCCAGTAGTTTGGAGAAACAGTAAAATGGGCCCCTGGTTGGCCCCACCCCTCTCTGCCCACTCCTCCATTCCCTGCCCAGTCAGTCCTTATTGTGCATGTGAAACATCACATGCATGTGCGACAATCGCTGATTGCATTCTCCCCCCACCTGCCCTGCCCAGTCACTCCTTATAGCACATGTTGCTCACCTCCCACATTTTTTCATCAGCTGCCACTGGTCCCAGCAGCACCAGCAGCAGCACCAGCCAGCCAGCCAGCCAGCCATCAGTGCCTGCCTTTCACCATCTGATCTCCCTAGGTGAGTGAGGCTTTGCAAGCCCTAGACATCTACATGGTGCTGCTGCTGTCAGCCCCAGTTGAGTTTCAACTCCTGGGCCTGCCTAGGCCACCACCCTCACCCTTGCCACCACTGCTGCCACAAGCCCCAGTTGAGTCATGACTCCCAGGCCGGTCTAGGCCACCACTACCATCAGCGCTCACATCCTAGCATGCTTTCCCCCCACACCACTTGCCTGGCTTGCTGGTGGCTGAGAGGAAGGTGAGCCAGGACTGACCTGTCACCACTTGGTTCCTGCCTGGTTTCTCTGCAGCTGCTGGGCCTTGCTTGCTAGGACCGGGGGGTGGGGTGGGTGACCAGGGAGCATGCTATGCTCCCCAGGCCCGCATCTCCTCTTTGACTGCCAGGGAAGGCAAGCCAATGCTGAGAGCCACTGGTCTCCCTCCCAGCCTGCACCTCCTCTCTAGCACAGCAGGCAGTGGGGTACACCCCAATGCGAAGAACAGGGCAGTGAGTCCCAACTGCTGCTGCTTTGCCAGCCAGAACCCTCGATAGTAGCCCATGTGCCATCTCCTAGCAGAAAGTCCTGGGACCTCACATGTGCACACATGAGGCCAGGACTTTCTGCAAGGAGAAGGCACATAGGCGAGTTCCTTCGGTGCCCCTCAAGCTCTGCATATGCCCAAGAAGGAGGAGAAGATTTGGATGAACTTTTCTGCCTCCTTTCCCTCTGTTCCACTGCTGCTCAGAAGGCAGCCTCCCCAGACTGTGCCTTTAAGGTACTTTGATGCAGAGGGAGAGACCAAAAAGGGACAGGAAGGACACAGGAGCTACCTCCTGACTCCTGGCCGAGTTTAGCCATGTCCCTGTCTCCCTGCCAAAAAGCCTCCAACCTCCACTTCTTTGCTGGAAGGAGAATTCTCCACCCCTGCTCCCGGCTCAGCAAAGAAGTAGTAAAAAGATGCAGCGTCCAGAGGCTTTTTGCAGAGAAAATTATGACCTTGTTCCACTTCTCCTGTACACCACCATCACCTTGTTCTAGATGCCAGCCATGCAGGCTCACCCCATTGACCGCTGCACCACTCTGCTTGGACTTGCTTGGGCAAGTCCCTCCAGTGCAGTAGCCTCAGTGGGGTGGACCTGCAAGGGTAGTGCCTAGAATGCAGCAGTAGTGGCACGTTGGAGAAGCAGAATAAAGCCAGAGGTTGGTAATTTTCACTGCAAAAAACCTCCAGATGCCGCCATCTTTTTTTAGTGTGGCTGCAGTCCAGCTGCACCAAAAAAAACCACATGGTGGCTGCAAGCATTGGTGACAAGGATGACATGAGTTGGTGGGGAGCCCAGCGACAACAATGGCTCAGCCCTGGCTTGCCTTCCCTGGCAGCCAGCTATGGGAGGAAGGTAAAGTCACAGCCATGGGACGACAAAAGACGTGGTTGTGGGGGAGGAAACAGGAAAATTAAGGGCTAGGGCTTCTGAAAGGGGAAATGGGGTGATGCAGGATTAGATCAGGACTGCCTGGGCAGAAAATAGGTAAATAGGCTAGGGAAGAGAGAGAGAGAGGGAAAGAGAGAGAGGGAAAGAGAGAAAGAGAGAGAAAAAAAGATGGGGAAAGAGAGAGGGAAAAAGAGAGAGAGAAGGAACAGACAAGAAAGTAAAGAAAGAAAAGAAAAAGGGAGAGAGAAAGGAAGAAAAGGGATAGACAAAGAAAGAGGGGGTGGAAGGTAGGAACAGAAAGAAAGTAAGAGAGGGGGGAAGAGAGAGAGAAACACAGAGAGGAAAGAGAGAGAAAGAGGGAAAGAGAAAGAAAGAAAGAAAGAAAGAAAGAAAGAAAGAAAGAAAGAAAGAGAGAGAGAGAGGGAGGGAGGAGAAAGTGAATTGGATATGAAAGGAGTGAGGGAGAGAGAAAGAGAGAGAGAAGGAATAGACAAAAAAGAAAAAAAAGTAAAGGGAAAGAAAGAAAAAGGGAGAGAGAAAGGAAGAGAAAGGAAGAAAAGGAATAGACAAAGAAAGGGGGGATGGAACAAAGGGACAGAAAGAAAGAAAGAAAGAAAGAAGAAAGAAAGAAAGAAAGAAAGAAAGAAAGAAAGAAAGAAAGAAAGGGAGGGAGAAGAAAATGAATGAGATATCTAGTCCAATCACCTGCTCCAGCAGGGTTAGAAGTGTGTGTCTGCGTGTGTGTGTGTGCGTGCGTGTGCATGGCTGTCAAAACTCCATATACAGGTCAAGTAGCTCTGGGGAGGTCAGTCATAAATTAGAACACTTGTTAAGCAACTGGCCATTAAGCGAGGACCACTTGTATTTGGTTTGCCAGTCATATGGCCACATGGCCATACTCACCCAGTCACATGACACCAAACCATGCCCACCCAGTCACGTAACCACCAAGCCACACCCACCCAGCAAGCCACACCCACCCAGTCACATGATCACTGAGCAACATCCACAAATTAGACCACGCCCAAAGAACCAGTTCTTAAGAAATTTGAATCCCAACCCTGGGTGGGGAGGGCACTGAGGATGAGTTTGTAGCACCAAGGGAGCAGTGGACTGAAAAAGTTGAGAACCACTGATCTAGTTTAACATCTTTTTCATATCTAAACTTTATTTGCACGTATGAATACCAAACTATATCAATCCCTTGCTCTTTTAATTCTTGTTTAGTTTTGTGATCACCCTTTTAATTAAAAATATCTTTGTATCTAAGAATTATTTTTTTTAATACATGCTATTGTGAACAATAGTCCACAAGGCGCGACACTAAGTATCAAGATCATGCATACAATGCTGTGCACTATACATGACAACCTCATGGCCTAATCAAGGGTTCACAGCAGCTTAAGAGAAGAATAATGACAAAAAGAAAAAAGTGGGGCCTAATAAATAATATACTATACAATCTGCAGAAGGTGGTTGTGGACGCGACTCTTGAATGACTGAGACCCTCTGTCACTAATCATGCCTACAAGGTCTTCTGGTAAGCTGTTCCAGACTCTGACTGCAGTGTGTACAAAACTCCTGCCAGTTGAGTGTGTTCTGGACTTGGGTTCCACAAGAGCATGTCTTGGAGTTGACACACTAGAGCGAGTTATTTCCCATATTAATAATATTTTTGGATTTATAAGTGTTTCCATTATCAAAAGCCAGACTGATATCTTCAAGTAGTGTTGCTCTCTACTGTGTTTCTCACATTATAAGGCTGGGCCTTATTTTATTTTGACCCCCGAAAAAACGGCTAGGCCATCTTTTCAGGGGTGACTTAATTCCCCCCCTTGCATCTTTGGGTGGGCAGGTGGTGACAGCTTAGATGTTCGGGAAACCTTCCACCACTGTTGCTTTCCCTTCTCCCTTGCTGCTGTGGCGTTAGAGGAACACTGCGGCATTTGGCGCAGCCACGTGCAGCCACTCGAGGCTCCTCCCTGCAACCAGAGCCCTGAGGAGACACGTGGCTTCAGGTGCTCCCATCGCCACCTTCCAAGGGAAGGCACTTGCCCAAGAGAATCTCTCCCGCTCTCTCTCTCTCTCTCCCTGCAAGGTCAAGGTCTGCACGGCGGCTGAGGAGGAGGAGGCTGCAGCCGGTTCCTCTTGCTTGCTGAGAGGTGAGGAAGCCGCAGCTTTGTAGAGCAAGCGAAGCGCTGCTTGCCTGGGTGAGATTTGGGAACAAGGGGCAGGAGGAGGCATGCATGCACCTGCAACTCGCTTTCCCAGCTCTGCCCAGCCTACATGGCTCTGGCGCAGCCCTGCTGGGTGCCCCAGGCTAAGCTGACAGGCGGGCCTTCCTTCCCAGTGGCAGAGCTCTCATCAAGGCAGTGAGCACCCCCCCCCCTCCGGACCATCCGCTCATCCCGCCAGGGCCGTGGCAGAGCCGTGCGCACTGGCCAGAGTCGGGAAAGCGAGCCATGGGTGCATGCATGCCTCCTCCTGCACCTCGTTCCCAAATCTCACCCGGGCGAGCAGCACTTTGCTTGCTCTGCAAAGCTGCGGCTTCCTCACCTCTCAGCAAGCAGGAGGAACTGGCTGCAGCCTCCTCTTCCTCAGCTGCAGCGCAGACATTGACCTTGCGGGGGGAGAGAGAGAGAGAGAGAGAGATTGATTTTCTCTTCGGTGAGCGCCTTCCCTTGGAAGGCGGAGATGGGAGTGCGTGAAGCCAACTGTCTCCTCAGGGCTCCGGTTGCAGGGAGGAGCAACTGGCTGCACGTGGCTGTGCCAAACGCCGCAGTGTTAGAGGAACGACGCGGCAGCAAGGGAGAACGGAAAGTAATGGTGGCGGAAGGTCTCCCGGTATGAAGTGCCCCACCAACTCAGGCAGCACCATATCCGGGCATGCAAGTACTTCCTAAATGCAAGACGCCCCACCCGGCCATCCCCCCCATTTTGCATGCTTAATATGGGCCTTAATTTGGGGGAGGGGCTTAATTTGATTTTATGCCAATAAAACATGGCGGGGCTTCCTATTGGTGGTGGCCGTATTGTTAGAGAAACACGGTAGTTTTCTCCTCTGTTAAGAATAATGCATTCCTAAAGCCCATGTCACACTGCACCAACGGATGGAAAGAGGATGTAAAATGGAGAGAAACACTTGCCATCTATTGGTTAACGCGATTCATCCGTTCTGTACTCACTGCGTCCATTTTTCTTCCTCTCTATCCGTCCAGCATCCGTCGACTGAGGTTCCATCCGCTCAAAAAGTTTTCAGCTGCTCAAAACTTTTTGAGCAGAAAATGTATCCAACGCGTTCATTGTGCATCCACAACGCATATGGTGAACATCCGTTCTGCATCCGTCATCATCCGTTACGGGTCCACTACATCTGCTAGGCATCCACTGCACATCTGCGCAACTCAAACCTGCTCCAGCGGAAAGCAGACACAGGGAGGAAGCGAAACGGACGCGGAATGGACATGCAGCGTTAGTAGCACGGACGGAGAAAGGATGAAAGCGGATGCAGCTCGCATACATAGCATTTAAAACGGAAAAAACGTTCGCAGAGGGGACCTATATTGGATATTAAGGATGTCTAGAGGACGCCTAGAGGATGCAAAAGGACACATAGTGGAAAACCTATATTTCCTATAAAAAGGGGGAGCAACTCACCTGGATCTCACTTTCAGTCCAGCAGCCCTGCTGTGCAGACCTCTGCAGCCTTCATCTGCTTCTTGCTCTTCCACAGCATCCAGTCATGTCCACCATGGATCGTAACACAGTCCTTTTGGTAGCCACCATCATTCTGCAACAGTGCAAAGCCATCTACAGGCTCTTTCAACTGTTCTACGGGAAGAAAAGGAGGCGGCCAAGAAGTGTCTGGGTCCAAAGATGGATCGGGAGAAGAGCAGAGTACGGACTGTACAACAAGCTGATGGTGGAGCTGAGGAACGAAGACCCTCGTGCATTCCAGAACTTCATGAGGATGCCTCCAGCCATGTTTGATGAAGTTGTGGAGCGGCTGAGACCCAGGTTGACCAAGGCAAAAACCAACCTCCGGCCCAGCCTGAACCCTGGGCTCAAGGTGGCACTGAGTCTGCACCACCTGGCCTCAGGGACCACCTACAAGAGCATGCAGTACAGCTGGAGGATGCCACAAAACACCATCAGCATTGTGGTCAGAGAAGTGGTGCAGGCCATCATCGAAGAATACCTGGAGGAGCTCCTCCAGTGCCCCTCCACTGAAGAAGGCTGGAAGAAAGTTGTAGAGCAGTGATATCAGAAGTGGAACTTCCCCCACACTGTTGGAGCCATAGATGGCAAGCACATGGCCTGCAAAGCTCCAGCCAAGTCAGGGTCCACTTATTTCAACTACAAGGGCTTCTTCAGCATCATCCTCTTTGCCATGGTCGATGCTGACTACAAGTTCATGTACATCGATGCTTCAGGCAACGGATCAACTTCAGATGCCCAGGTATACAACGCCAGTCACCTCAAGGAGGGGCTGGAACGCAACCTCATCATGGGCTTCCCAGATCCAGACCCCCTGCCCAACGACACGCAAGATGTGCCCTACTTCATCATTGGTGATCAGAACCTACCTCATGAAGCCCTACACTTCCAGACTCCTCACCCGTGAAGAGAGGATCTTCAACTACAGGCTGTCCAGGACAAGACGGGTGGTGGAGAACGCCTTTGGCATCCTGGCCAACAGGTTCCAGGTACTTCTCACCACCATGCAGCATCGCCCAGAAACCGTGAGGAGGATCGTGGAAGCTTGCTGCATCCTGCACAATCTCATGCGCACCCGCTACCCAGTCTTGCAGAACAGGCTCGTGGACCTCCAACAAGGCAATGGGGACATGGAGCCTGGGGAATGGAGGCAAGGGCGAAACCTGATAGACACTGAGGATGTGCAAGGCCCCAACAGAGCCTCACGTGAAGGGAAGAAGCAGTGCAACCTCCTGAAACACTGGTGCAACTCCCCAGCTGGAGCAGTGGAGTGCCAAGACAGGATGAGAGATGATGAATGGATGCTTCCTTCAGCCTGTCTCATCACACAGATGAGATTGAGCCATGTATGTTGGGTGGGCCTACAATGAACAGGGCATTTAATAAAGAGTTGTGTTTATGTTGACATGTGTGGATCAATGATTACATTGTTACTGATAATAAAGGCCATAGGTGTGGCACCTGGGAGGGTGGACCATACAGTCCCACTATGCTTGCACTGGAGGTTTATCTATCCCACAGCTATTACCCATCCCACAGGTATCCCTGCTCATCCCACAGATATTACCCATCCCAAAGGTATCCCTGCCCATCCCACAGGTATCTTAACCCATCCCAAAGGTATCCCTGCCCATCCCACTGCTATCTTAACCCATCCCACAAGCATGCAAAGGCTTAAACCATTTCTAAAAGTTTCCACCAAGACTTTATTGAAAAAAATAAATGAAGCAAGTGTGTGAAGCAAAGATAATCTTTGTTAATAACAAACTGTAAAAGAAAAATGACCCAAGTCAAGTGTCCAAATAAAGTCAACAGGTAGCCACCCAGTCTCTGGCACTCTTCTTGGTCACTCGGAGGTGTGCCCAGTCTCAGGGGTGAAGGGTCCAGGTGCTGTGGAGGTGGCTGCTGCTGGAGTACTGGTCTGTGGTGCCACTGGGGTGCCTGGCCCCGAGAGGACAACAGGGGACGGTGTGTTGAGGAAGCTCTCAGACAGCTGGCTCAGCCCCATGATGTTGAGAACCCCTTCCTCCATGACATGGGGTGTCAGCCCCAATACCAATGACAGATGTACTAATGCCGGGCTTGGCTGTGGGGTGGAGGAAGGAGCAGTGTAGTGGGGCTGTCTGGTCTGTAGCTGGGTGAGGACTGGCGTCGGTGGCATCTGTGGCGTGGGTGGCATCTGTGGCATCAGTGGCACTGGTGGCATCTGATGTACATGTGCGTGGACTGGGGAGGGCTGCTGCCTGTGCTGCTGGACCTCCTGGTAGCCATAGCCTTGGTAGGGGAGGGCCTGTGGAAAGCCTTGGAAGGTCAGTGAAATCACCTGGGGTGGAGGAGCAGACCTGGACTGGGTGGGAGCAGGTTCATCTTGGTCTGGAGGGTTGTGAAGAAGATTGGTGAACCTGTCCTTCACCACCTGGTACTGGGGTTCTGCCATGTTCATGAGGGTCTGGTTCACATAGGTGAGGAAGGGCTTGCGGTTGGAGGATGGGGCGTCGGTGTGTACCAGCTGAGAGAGGAGATCTACGCTGCTCCTGATGGTGTCTCTTATCTCCAGCAGGACAGTGTGGCTCTGCCCCTCCGGTTTGCCTCTCTGCCTTTCTGTGGAGGTGGAGCTGGGGGTGGATGCGGGTTGGGCTGTGGTGGAAGTGCCGTCTCCTTTCTCCCACTGCATCAGGGGGTCCTCCACACACTCCGCCACGGGTAGTACAGCTGTCAGGGGGGTCTCCATTGTGGCACGCTCCACAGATACCTGCCTGGAGACAGGAACTGACTCTCTGCCGGAAGAGGACTGGCTCTCAGCAGGCTGCCTGAGAGAGAGAGTTGTGAGAGGGGCTGCTCTTCGGTGGCGGATCTCACCCTCCAGGAAGCTGCACTTGGCCATCACATAGGTCTCTCTGTCCATCAGCTTAACCGTGGCCTGGCCAGATTTCTTGAGGTGCAGCTTCCCGTACCAGGTGTGCATGTGCTTCCACCAGCCGAGAAGCACCTCCGAAGTGTAGCCCAGGCTCTCTGCCTTCTCTCTCCAAGCAGCCTGCTTCCTTTTGGTGTCCCTATAGAGCCTGTGTCCCTTCCGCCACAGATACTCTTTCTCTCTCAGCCATTCCAGCACCTCATCCTCATGTTCCTCTTCTATGTTGGATTGCCTCCTCTCCTGTTCTTGTGTCTGCCTCTTCCTCCCTTTAGCAGGACCATATGGGCCCTCATCAGAGAGGCTTCCAGGTTGTAGGGGCTGCTCCTCCACACCAGCACCACCACCAGCAGCAGCAACAGTAGCAGCAAAAGCAGGACCAGCAGGACCAGCAGCAGTAGCAGCACCAGCAGGACCAGCAGGACCAGGATCAGGAGCAGCAGAGTAAGCACCAGCAGGACCAGCAGGACCAGGAGCATGAGCTGGACCAGGAGCACCAGCAGGACCAGGAGCACCAGCAGGACCAGCAGGACCAGGAGCAGCGCCAGCAGAGTAAGCACCAGCAGAAGCCCCAGCATCAGGAGCAGTGCCAGCAGAGTAAGCACCAGCAGAAGCACTACCACCAGAAGCAGCTTCATCATAGTAAGCACCAGCAGAAGCACCACCGCCAGAAGCAGCATCAGCAGAGTAAGCACCAGCAGAAGCACCACCGCCATAAGCAGCATCAGCAGAAGCAGCTCCTCCAGAAGCAGCATCAGCAGAAGCCCCAGCCCCAGAAGAGCGAGCCCGGACTGCAGAAGCTCCAGCAGAAGCAGAGTGAGGGCCAGGGGGTGGGAGGGTGGCCCTGTCCCTCTTGCCAGGCCTGACAGCAGATGGCTGAGGCTTTCTCTTCTTCCCCATGGTTGTGGGGTTGCTGGCTGGCTGGCAGGCTGGCAGGCTGGCTGGCTGGCTGGCAAGCTGTTTGTGGAAGCAGGTCTTTCCTCTGAATGGTGACCTGCTTGGGAGCTACTTCCCTTTATATCCACGGGACTGACACAATGCATCTTCCCCGCATGCGCAGTGAACGCTAGGCATCCGCTAGGCATCCACTAGGCTTCCGCTAGGCATCCGCTAGGCTTCTGCTCTGCATCCACTTCATCCGCTCGGCATCCGCTGTGCATCCGTTTCATCCGCTCGGCATCCACTCTGCATCCGCTGTATCCGTTCCGCGTCCGCTTTGCTGCGCTCCCCCAGAAGCCTTGCGGATGTGCCATCCGCTCCCATCCGCTTCCATCTGCTAGGCTTCCATGGAGCATCCGTTTTCCATCCGCCCTACGTCCTCCCTCCGTCCGTTCCTTTCCGTGTTGTCTGCTCTGGTTATGCAAATTTTTGCCCCTTTTGAGACCGGATAACAATGGATGGAACATTTTTCTCATCCGCTGTGTCCTTTTTACAAACGTTTTGCATCCGTCGGCCAGTGTGACAGGGCCTTTATATAATGCCTCTGAATGTAACTATGTATCTTATTTTTTCCATTCCATAAAAAAGCATGCCACCCCAATTGTAAATCATGCCCCTCCAAGGTCAATAGCCTTGCATTCCTCAGTACAGTTCATTCTTTCATCCATGTTAAGACTGCATCCCAGGGGTGGGATTCTACAGGTTCGCACCTATTCTCTAGAACCGGTTGTTAACATTCTAAGCAGTTCAGAGAACCGGTTGTTAGAAGAAATTACTGGCCCAATCCTGTAAAAAAGGCAGGAAGATAACATTCTGGTGTTGCTTACAGAAACTGCCTCTCCTTTAACTCTTATTGCATTCTTGGCAGGTCTAGACTTCCTGTCTCTGGAACTTCTCCGGAGTTTTTTTTTTTCCTCCTTTGCTGGTACTTTGCTTGTGTGGAGTGACCATTCAAAGTTACAATGGCACTGAAAAAAGTGACATATGACCATTTTTCACACTTACAACTGTTGCAGCATCCCCACAGTCAGGTAGGGATGCCAGGCGAGGCAGATACGATGTGAGTGATATTGATTTGGCCATACCCAGCCAGTCACATGACCACCAAGCCCTGCCCACCAACTAAGCCATGTCCACAGAACCAGTTGTTAAAAATTTGAATACCATCCCTGCTGCGGCCTGGTAATATAATTCCAAGCTAGGTCATCCAAACCCTCCTCTAATTCTATCATCCTGTAACATTGTTAAATTGATCTTGCTTTTTTCCTTGCCAAATGTATTTTAGTACTATTATGTTAAGATCTTCAAAGTATTTTTTCTCCAATTTTATTGTGTGAAATATATAAAACAATCTCAGCAATATATTCATTTTATTTGATGCTATTCTATTAATGATAACTGCATTTTTTTCAATTTTTCCAGATCCATCTTAATTTGTTGTTTCAATTTATAATAATTGTCTCCCTTAAGCATCACATATCTTGCTGTTAAATGAATCCCAAAATATTTCACTTTCTAGGTAATCTGAATATCTAATCTCATCATTAATTCTTTTTTTTTGTTTTCTTCTCGATAACATTTTTCACTAAAATCTTAGTTTTTTCTCTGTTTATTTTTAATCCTGGCACTTTGCCATACTCTTCTATTTTTAAAATTAACTAAGGTCCTGTTTCTAATGGATCTTCTAAGATAAAAACTAAATCATCAGGAAATGCCTGTAATTTATATTTTTCCTGTTTTATTCCCACACCTTTTTTCTCTTTATCTTGTCTAACATTTCTATTTAGTACTTCTAAGGTCAATACAAATAGTAATGGCGATAATGGGTATCCTTGTCTTGTTCCCTTCTCAATATTAACTTTTTCAGTCATGTCCCCATTAACCATCACCTTTGTAGTTTGTTTATAATATATTGCCTTAATCATCTTCATAAATCTCTCCCCAAAATTCATTCCCTTCAGTTGTGCTAACATAAATTGCCAGTTCACATTGTCAAATGCCCTCTGTGCATCTAAAAAGATCGGCATCATTTGCTTCCCTGGATGTGCTTCATAGTATTCCAAGGTGTTCAAGATTATTCTCATATTGTCTTTTATTTGTCTTTTAGGTAAATAGCCATTTTGATCTGAATGTATGAATTGATTTAGGAATCTTTTTAGCCTTTCTGCAATTATTGAGCAAATACTTTATAATCCACATTCAATAAAGATATCGGTCTAGAGTTTTTTATCCATTGTAGGTCTGTCTCTTCTTTCGGTATGAGAATAATATATGTGTCAGATCTGTATATCTGTCATTTCTTCAGTGGAAGAAGAAAACGGGGGGGGGGGGGGGGCCTGATAAAGAAATCCTTTCTTGATGTAACCTGAATATATTTAATCTTATGTAGAATTTGTATAACCCACACATGATACAATGGAGGGAGAAAAGCCAGATGGCCAGAACTATCACCTCTGAGAGCCAGGAGATGAGAAGTTCATAAAAATTCCACAGTGAGATATGTCCGGAGGATCTCTGGAAAAGTTCATTCTAAAAAGGGGGTGGGGGAATATTAGGTATGCCCTGAGAAACTGTGAAAAAGATCATTCCTTACAAAAGGGGTGGGGAGGAATTAACATACTGGCTTTTGTTTCACTAAATACACATCAAGATAAGGGGAGGGGTTCTAAACTCCCTTATATATCCCTGTATGCCTGAGGGACCTCAGACACTGCTTTGAACTCCTGCATGAACCGTCTCATCTCAATACAGGATTCCTTTTGATATGTTTGGTTCTCAGAAGTTCATTCTTGCTAATTGAATGGGAAAAAGTTCTGTACCCTGACATAAAGCAGTGTCTGTAATAGAGGTCAGCATGGAAAGGAAATAAAAAACAAACAAACTTCACTCTACCAAGGGGACCCTGCAAGAAAGGAAAATGTCTGAGTACAGCAAGAATCAAGGGGAAGCCGAATGCTGGGGAGAAACAGTGACAGTTACCCAGCCAGATACTGACTCAGTGCACCCCATCAAATATAGCAAGGCTGCCTACGAAACCTCCACCAAGCCCCGGTGGTCTATAGGTGTAGGAAAAAGAGACAGCTGGGATGGAAGAACCAGAGGAGTAACCCTTACCTGGGGCAATCGCAAACCTGGGTGGAAATTGGAGCTGGAGGCCCTGTCAAATTAGGAAGAATGGGATGAGGAGCCACTGGCTGACAACTGAATGAGACGGTACATAAATCGCCTCATGAGGGAAGCCCTGGAGAACCTCAACGTGAGGGATGCACCAGGACGACAACACAGGAGAGTGAGGGAACCAGAAAGTGGGAGAACCCAAGCCGCCACACCAGATCCAGCAGAGATTGAGTGGGCAGAGGGTCAAGCCAAAGAACCAGAAGCCATACCAGGTACCCGACCCCTTTTGGATTCCATTTCTGAAGCCATGTGAGTCCTAGGACTAGTGGTCCTTCCATTCCTGGGGCTACAATAAACATAAGTATCTCATTTTGGTTCCTCAGTTCTATTTTCAACAGTTCGGTAGCAAAACTAGTTGGCTCCCTTCCTTCGCTATAGTCCCATCTAATTGACAGAAAGCGATGGGATTTTCCACTTTTCTTAGGTGGATTCCTAATTTCCCTACTAGGGTGGGGGTGATTAGGCACTGGGTGCAACCCAAATCCAGTAACACTCCCCCTTCCCTCAGCTGGGGATAAACAGTCTTACGGGTAGACTGAGTGGTTTGAGCAGGTCATCTTCTGGATCACTTTCAGATTGGCTCAGGTCTCCTTGGGGCATTGGGTTTTGGGATCGGGGGGGGGGGGGACCGGAAACTTCTTGGCTTCTCAGGGCAGTTTTTTTTCCTCAGGGGTTGGATTTTCCAGATTTCACCCCAATGGGTAATGTGGCTTTCTGGCAGGAGTTTTTGAACAGCAATCTGCTGTACAGTGCCCGTCTTTTCCACTCTTAAAACAGCCAAATGATCTTGGAGTCATAGTGGTTTGGGGTTTGAAAAACTCCCACTTTCCCTGGAGTGGGGATCTTCTCCAAACTCTGCCACTGTGCTATTGGTCATGGCCATGTCTATCTCCACCTCCTCTGCCATCAGGTACCATCCATGCAGGAGGTTTGGGGCCCCATGGGCCAAGCAGGTAGTGTACAAGTTGTCGTTGAGTCCATCTTGGAACCAACAAACTAGGATATCTTCTGGACAGTCGACTCAGCCAGCCAGGTCATGTACTTGGCTACTGGGCGATGTCCTTGTTTTACAACCCTAGTGCTGTCATGGGCTTTTTGATTGGCGAGGGAGTCTTCGAAGTGGTGACATTGAGCTATCATGAATCAATCAAGGTTACTCAGCTCTGGGGCATTAACCTTGTGGAGGGTTACCATCCATCTGGTGGCTGTCCCTTCTAGGGCCAGGATGATGACTCACACTTGGACCCCCCCGGGTCGGGAAATTTCACCCATATTCTTGCATATAGGTAAGGACTTGCACCAGGAAGAATCTCAATTTCTGGGGGTCCCCATCAAATTTTCCCCCAAGGGCAGGAACTTTCTCTACAGTTATATGTCTCTGGGTTGGCCAGGGTTAATCCCCCTGCTCTGGAGTGGCAAGGGGTCAGGTACCTGGCATGGCTGCTGGTCCTCCAGCTTGTTCCATTGCTGGATAATTCCCTGCTGTATCAGGGATGATGGCTTGGGTTCTCTCAATTTCTAGTTCACCTGCTCTCTTTTGTTGGTGACCTGGTTCACTGTGCACATTGAAGCCCTCCAGGGGGTCCCTCAGGAGGTGATTTATGTATCATTTCAATCGGTCATTTGCCAGTAGTTCCTCAACCCATTCTTTCTGGTCAGAAAGGGCCTCCAGCTCCATTTTCCACCCAGGATTTTGGTTACCATGGGTGAGGGTTACTCCCTTGGTTCTTCCATCCTGGCTGTCTCTCTTTCCTATGCCTATAAACCATTGGGGCTTCATGGAATTTTTGCAGACAGCTTCAATGTCTTCAATGGGGTAGACAAAGCCAGTGTCTGACTGGGTAGTTGTTGAAGTTTCTCCCCAGCATTCACCTTCCCCTTGCTCCTCACATGTTCAGATATTTTTGCAGGGTCCTCTCAGTAGAGTGAAGTTCTTTTTTAAAAAAAAAAAATCATCTCCAGGTTGACCACTATTGCAGACCCTACTTTATGTAAGGGCCAGACTCTCTTCTCTTCAAATGATAAGAATGACCTTCTGAAAGCTAGGTACTTCAAAAGGAATTCTTTATTGAAAGGAAGTGATTCAGGTACTAGCCAAAGCAGGGTCTAAAATGCCTCCAAGCATACAGCATAGATAAAGGGAATTAGAACCCCTCCCCTTATTCTGATGTGGTTTTAGTCAATGCAAAGAAGTGACATGTTAACCCCCTCCCTTTTTCTGGGAACGTAGCTTAGAAAGTTTCCCAGGAAGTTTCTTTTGGAGTTGGAATTTTTATGGTCCCTTCTCCTCTTGCTATCTCTCCAAGAGATGACAAGTTTCCAGGCATCTGGTCTCCAGTCACCAGTTGTATATCATGTGCAAGTTATACAGATTCAATACAAGAATTAAGATATTCAGATTACATCAAAAGGATTACTTGTACCAACTCCCCCCCTTTTTTTTTCCATTGAAGAATGGCAGATACATGGATCTGACATGCTGGTTATAATAAACTACTGGACAATTGGATTGGACATAAATATCAAAGGAAGGGAAAAAAAGAAAGAAAGAAGAGGTGTACAAAAATGGGAGAATTATGTGTGGAAATAAAATTGGAAGTACAAAATATGAAGGAAATGATGAAAAAAGCTTGGAAATGTGCAGTATTATGCTGCAAAAATTAGAAACAATGACACAGATTGAAGAAGAACAAAGAGAACCAGAGAGGGAAGAGTTAAAT
Source organism: Laticauda colubrina (assembly GCA_015471245.1). Taxonomy (NCBI): domain Eukaryota; kingdom Metazoa; phylum Chordata; class Lepidosauria; order Squamata; family Elapidae; genus Laticauda; species Laticauda colubrina. The sequence goes on from BLBF01000019.1 coordinate 19,839,325, forward strand.
AAAGAGGAAACCAGCCTTAAAGAACAAGTGGAACAATGAACATTAAAACAGGGGGGAGAGAATTAAAGCTAAAAACTTGAGCTTTGATATGATAATTAAAGGGAGAATTGTTTGGAAAATTAAACAAAGGAAAAGGAAATAGCAGAAGAGGGACTTACAGAAGAAAATCAGGAGAGGGAGGGGGATAAAATAAATAATTGGAAATGGAGGGAAATGGAGGGAAATGATAAAAGAAAAAGGGGGAATTAAGAGAAAGGACCAGAAAATGATGGGAAGCAAAAAGCAATCAAAAATGAAATTATATAGTCAGGAAGGTAAGAGACAATGGGTAGAAGAAAGGGGATTCTGCAGGGTAATGTGTGGTGATATATAAGAATATAGATTTAAAAACAGAAAAGAATGGAACTAATATTTTTTTCTAAAAATAAGGATTATTGTTAAGCTAGATATAAATTTAACTGAAATATATATGGAAATGGGAATTTATCATAAGCATATGAATTAACATTTAATAAAGTGATGAATAAAGTTAAAATGAGCTATTTGTCAGATCCATATATCTGTCATTTCTTCAGTGGAAGAAGAAAAAGGGGGAAGGCTGATAAAGAAATCCTTTCTTGATGTAACCTGAATATATTTAAACTTATATCGACTTTGTATAACCCATACATGATACAATGGAGGGAGAAAAGCCAGAGGGCCAGAACTATCACCTCTGACAGGCACAGCCAGGAGATGAGAAGTTCATAAAAATTCCACAGTGAGATGTATCCAGGGAATCTCTGGAAAAAGTTCATTCTAAAAAGGGGGTGGGGGGAAATTAGGTATGTCCTGGGAAACTGTGAAGAAGATTGTTTCTACAGAAGGGTGGGAGGGGAATTAACATACTGGCTTTTGTTTCTCTAAATACACATCGAGATAAGGGGAGGGGTTCTAAACTCCCTTATGTATCCCTGTATGCCTGAGAGACCTCAGATGCTGATTTGAACTCCCACATGAATTGTCTCATCTCAATAAAGGATTCCTTTTGATATGTTTGGTTCTCAGAAGTTCATTCTTGCTAATTGAGTAGGAAAAAGTTCTGTAGCCTGATACTATGAGAACTGTAATGGAAAGACTATTATCAATTTCTAAAATTAATTGAATAGAGTAATATTTTTGAAATAAATAGATGATTTAAGAAAAAGATTACCATGCGGAATATGACTCAAATATATATGTGTGTGTATATGTGATATTTAGTAGTTAGGAGATTATTGTTATTAATGTAGAATGTGATAATTAAAAATACCATATTATGGTAAATCTTTGTGAGGAATTAAAGAGAATAAATTGGATCTCCCCATTCTTCTTCTGATTTAAAGTGAACAACATTTTGAAATCAAAGAAATATTGGATTCTAGGAGATAAAAAGGTCGGGGAATGTATAAGGTAAAGGGGTGGCAAACTCAAATTGACAATTAAA
>BLBF01000019.1:19845789-19877930 GCA_015471245.1 Laticauda colubrina
AATAATCCAAAAATTGTCACCTTTAATTGTCAATTTGAGTTTGCCACTCCTTTGTTTCTCACCAAGCATCTTGAATACCTAGTTCTTCTGCCATTTAAAAAAAGGTCTTTGGGAGTGTTTTCCTAGCTTTTTTATTTGTTTTTCTAGTTTTGTAATCCAGTTCTGCATCCACTATTGTATTAAAATCTCCCACTTTTTCTTTCCCCTGCTGAAACATAGTGTGAATTGACTGCTGGGGAGCGGGGAAGAGGGAGTAGGGATTGATGAGCGCATAGCTGTTACCTTCCTCATGTCCAATTAATTGGCCTATAATTTTTGATCTGCCCTAAATCTTAGACTTCTTTTGGCATAAGAGTAATATTTGCTTCCATCCAAGTGTTTGGTATCTTGGCTTCTATCAGAACTTCATTATAGACTTCCAACACTGGTGGTCCTATAAAATTCTGTCAGTAACTGATCTGGTCCTGGTGTTTTGTTGCTGTTCTATTTCTTAGCTGACTCTGTAAGTTCAAACATTGTTATCCTTTCATTTAACATAGTTCTCACTGTTTTGTACATTTAGGTAGCTTAGCTTCTTCCAAGTATTGCTTTATTTTAGCTAAAAAATAATACGGAAATATAAATAGCTAAATTATTATGAGATACTAAATTCTGTCAAATAGATTGTAAAATAAAATCAAGAGAACTGGTGACAAAAGGATATAGTTATCAATGTTTTTTATTTATTTTTTTCAACACTAAAACAACAAATTAAGTTATTGGATTTAAAGTAGATGTTATAAGAAATGAAACTAAAGTTGGAGATGAAGGCAGAAAGCAAGATCCTCTATGCACTCAGTTCTATTCAGATATGAATAACTGAATAAGCAAAATGATTCTTCCCACCAAATGTTAAATATAGACTGCATTCTAAATAAGGCATGGAAAATATTCTTCATTTCATTCTTTAATAATTTATATTTTTCTCGAATGATTTCTCATTCTTTCAAGAGATCATTTTTAAAGTATTGGAATGCTTAATTTAGCTTCATTATTATTTAAGTAACTATAGCAAAAACAAAATAATTAAAGCTTGCAAATCTCCTTAAACTCAATTTCCCAATAATTTCTGATCTGGAATATTTTATTGAATTTCCTTATATAGTCTGGATCTGCTTGTCTGATTAATGGTAGCATTGTATACTATTGATTTGCTTGCTTCTACCAAAAATAATTACAAAATATGTTGTAACTATTCTATAAGTATTGACAAATTTGTTGGATTTGCATGTTTAACCTCCACATTTTTAATACAACAATTTTTCTGTTTTGTCCATTCATAGTTTTGAATATAATTATGATTATATGAATATAATACCAATGTATTGCATTACCTGTAAAGTCATGGAATCAATTATTAACCAATCCATCACCCTCCAGTTAGAAATAAACAACCTGCTTTCTAACAAGCAGTTTGATTTCAGGAAAAATTTGTCCTGTAATCTGCAATTCCTACACTGCAGAAACATTTGGACCACATATCTTGACCAGAGTAAAGCAATAGATGCAATTTACATAGACTTCTGCAAAGCTTTTGATTCAGTGATGCATGACAAACAACTGTTGAAACTAAATTCTCATGGCATCTCTGGATCCCTGCACAAGTGGATATCCTGTTAAACAGGCAACAAATAGTCAAAATAGGGAGGGCCCTATCAAATCTGGCACCAGTTAACAGCGGTGTCCCTCAAGGCAGTGTTTTAGGACCCATGCTCTTTCTGCTTTACATCAATGACCTAGGTGATCATATTAAAAGAAGCTGCATCCTCTTCGCCAATGACGTAAAATTATTTAACACCACTGATAATGCTGCTGCCCTACAAAGTAACCTTTTTAAAAAATTATTATTTTTTTTTTTTATTAAAGTTTTTATTAATTTTCTACAAACAAACAAACATACAAAACATTAAAAACATCTATTCTCATATATACTTCCGGTGTATCGGTTGGTTCATCAGTTTTGTGCATTCATTTTATAGTGTCAATTACAATTCTATTGCATAACCACTCATATTGTCAATCCATATTCTAATATTACTAAAGAAAAAAATAAAAATAAAAAAATCTTTTTTCTGACTATACTTTTAATCATTCATGCTTTGCGAGATAACAATACTTCAAACAAATTATTCTATAATTTGTCGTATAATCATAACAATCAATCCTAAAAAACTCTTCATATATATAGTATTAATGTTCTATTATTGTATTTTATCATCTAACCATTGATAAAAAAAACCCCAAATTGCATAAAATTGTTTATCTTCTTGTTCTCTAATTTCAAATGTCAATCTACTCATCTCAGCACATTCCAATATTTTCTTAATAATTTCTTCCTGCAATGGTATTTTCTCATTCTTCCAGTTTTTAGCAAATACAATCCTAGCCGCCGTTAATACATTTACAATCAAATATTTCAAGTCTTTATTATATATATCAGGTAAAATTCCCAATAAAAAGATCTCTGGCTTCAAGTCTATGTGTTTCTTTGTCATTTTTTCCAACCACATGTGAATTTTAGTCCAATATTTTCTAGCATTCTCACAAGTCCACCACATATGATAGTATGAGCCAGGTATCTGATGACATTTCCAACATTTTTCAGATTTATTCTTGAACATTCTTGCTATTCTTGTCGGGGGAAGGTGCCACCTGTAAAACATCTTATACAAGTTTTCTTTATATGCTATTGACATTGTCATTTTATAATTTTGAGACCACAATTTTTGCCATTGTTCTAAATCAATTCCATATCCAAAATTCTTCCCCCATGCAATCATAGTTTCTTTAACTTGTTCTTCCTCTAGCTTAATTCCCAATAAATAACCATATAACTTTTTAATCACTTTCTCATCAGTACCCATCAATATCTTATCTAAATCAGTCTGTTTATCATAGAATCCTTCCGTTTTAAAATCTTCAAGATATCTTGAGTGTATTTGCGCATATGAAAACCAATTCATCCTTATACCTTGTTCCTCTAAATTTTGGATCGTTTTAAGTCCACCCTTTTCATCCAACAGTTCCCCATATCTAACTGTTTGTTCCTTTTTATAAATCATAGGATAGGAAAATGCTTCAATAGTCGATAACCAAATTGGAATTTTCAAATAACATTGTTTTTTTATCTTCTCCCAATTTAACCACAAAGACTCCCGTATATAATGTCTTCTGAAATACCCCTGTGTTTTAGTTCCCTTGTACCATAAAAAAGCATGCCAGCCCAACAGTAAGTCATGTCCTTCTAATGTCAACAATCTATGTTTTCTTAATGTTATCCATTCTTTGACCCACATCAAACTTGCAGCTTGATAATACAGTTCCCAATTAGGCAGGCCAAAACCTCCTCTAATTCTAGCATCTTGCAAAAGCTTTAACTTTATTCTCGCTCTTTTACCTTGCCATATAAACTTCAACATGATTTTATTTAAATCTTCAAAGTAGTCTTTTCCAAGTCTAATTGGTATTGTTTGAAAGAGAAATAAAATTCTAGGTAAAATATTCATCTTAATTGTTGAAATTCTCCCTATTAATGACAATTGTAAATTTTCCCATTTCTTCAAATCTGTAATTATCTGTTGTTTAAGTTTAATATAATTATTCTCTTTTAATGTGCTACATCTTGCTGTCAAATATATCCCCAAATACTTAACCTTGTTTGTAATTTGAATTTTCAAAAGATCTGTCAGTTCTTCTCTTTGTCTCAACAACATATTTTTTGTCAAAATCTTTGTTTTATCTTTATTTATTTTCAAGCCAGCCATCTCACCATATGTCTCTACCTTTTCCAATAACTTTGGAGCGGTTTCTAACGGGTCTTCCAGAATAAAAGCTAAATCGTCAGCAAAAACTTGTAGTTTAAATTCTTCCTTTTTAATTTTCATTCCTTTTATATTTTTGTCATCTCTAATATTTCTATTCAACACTTCCAAAGTCAATACGAATAACAAAGGAGATAGGGGACATCCTTGTCTTGTACCTCTTCTTATATTAATAAGATCTGTAAATTCTCCCTCCATCATTACCTTTGCTGTCTGTTTATTATATATGGCTTCTATTGCTTGAATAAATTTTCTGGCAAGGCCCATCTGTTCCAATAATAATAACATAAATCTCCAGTTCACGTTGTCAAATGCTTTTTGAGCATCTAGGAATATCAAAGCCATTTGTTTTTCAGGATGAGCCTCATAATATTCCAAGGTATCCAAAATTACTCTCATGTTGTCTCTAATTTGTCTCTTTGGTAGAAATCCATTTTGATCTGGATGGATAAAATTATTTAAATATTTTTTCAGTCTTTCTGCTAAGATTGAAGCAAAGATTTTATAATCTGCATTCAATAAGGAAATAGGTCTATAATTCTTAATTTGCAACGGGTCAGCCTCTTCCTTTAAAATAAGTGTAATATAAGCCTCTGACCATGTTTTGGGTGTCATCTTTTTTAACATAACTTCATTCATAATTTCTAACAATGGAGTGTTCAATGATTCTTGAAATTTTTTATAGAATTCTGCCGGAAGCCCATCTGGACCTGGTGCTTTCCCATTATTTTGTCTTTTAAATGCTTCATTTAGTTCCATCATTGTTATATTGCTTTCTAACATTTCTTCAGTCTCTTTAGGTATCTTCGGTAAGTTAGCATTCTGTAAATACTGTTTAATTTTTTTCTCATCAATATTCTCTTGTTTATATAGTTGTCCATAATAATCTCGAATAATTTCCTTTTTCTCCTTATTACCACAACAAACTTGACCTTGATCATTTATTAGTTTCAATATTTTTCTTGATTCCTTCTCCTTTCTCAGTTTATATGCTAACCATCTACCTGGTTTATTTGCATCTTCAAAATAATTCTGTTTAGAATTTCTAATTTTCTGTGCCAGTTCTTCTTTCTCTATTAATTCCATTTTATGCTTAATTACATCCAGTTTCAATTTAATATCTTTTTTCTGTGGTATTTTCTGTAATTCTTTTTCAAGTCTTATATATTCATCTTCCAAGGCCTTAGAGGTTTGTCTTTTCCTAATATTCTTTTTTCTTGTATAGTCTATTATCAAACCTCTTACATATGCCTTCATTGTATCCCAAACATTCTGTATTGAGGTATCTTCTTTTTTATTTTCTTTAAAAAAAAAGACCAATTCCTTCTCCATCCATTGTATAAAATCTTTCTCCTTTAAAATGGTATTGTTTAATGTCCATCTCAATCTTTTTTTTTGTCCCTTCCATTTAATTGTCATTGGACTATGATCTGCCCAAGTACTTATTTCAATATTTGTTTCTTGAATAGTAGATATTAATTCTGTTGAGATCCAAATCATATCTAACCTGGACCATGATAAATGTCTATTAGAATAAAAAGTATATTGTTTAGTTTTAACATTTCTTTCCCTCCAAATATCTTTTAAGGTTAATTCATCTGTCATTTTAAAAAAAGATTTAGGGAGAATCTTTCTATTTTGTTTTGTTGTTGTTGTTATATAGTCCAATTTATTGTCCACAATTCCATTAAAGTCTCCCATCATGATTATGTTAACATAGTCCAGTCTAATTATTTCCATATGTAGTTTTTTATAAAACTCTTCTTGTTTATCATTCGGAGCATAAATTGCAATCAAGAGTATTTTTTTATTATTATCCATTATTTCCACCATTAATACTCTTCCATCTTCATCCGTGTAGATCAGTTTTGCTGGAATATCTTCTTTAATATAGAGAACCACTCCTCTTTTCTTACATTGAATCAAAGAAGTAAATATTTTCCCTAATTTTGGCTGTACTAACAAATGCTCATGTTGCTTTTTAATATGAACTTCTTGTAAGCAAATTATATCAAATTTTAATTTCTCTAATTTGTGAAAAGTTTTCCTTCTTTTAACAGCTGAATTAAGTCCATTTATATTCATTGTAATCAGTTTTTTTTCTTCCATGATTATGCTTTATATTTAGGTCTAACAACTCTCGTAGCTCTCACTTCACGTTGTTCTTTACTGTCTACCTGTCCACCTACAACTCCTTTCTCTTTTTCAGTCTCCGGTTGTTCCTCCAGAAGCTCAATTAATGAGATCTCTTTCTCTGCCTCCTCTTTTTTTCTTCCAAAAAATTCTGCATAAAAAAATTCTGCTTTTTCAATCGAGTCAATTCTATGTCTCTGCTCTTGCCACGTAAAAATTAGTCCTTCTGGTATCAGCCATCTGTAGTTCACTTCATTTTCCAGTAGCATTTTGGTCAAAAATCGATATTCTCTTCTCATCTCTCTCACTCTTCTAGGTATTTGTTTTAAAACTACAATCTCTTTGCTTTTATATTTCAATACTTTTTCTCTTGCCACTTGTAGTATTTGTGTTCTGATGGATTTTTTAGTAAATCTAATATGTACTTCCTTTGGTAGTTTATTTCTCATCGCATATCTTGTATAAACTCGGTATATCTCATCTACTCCGTCCATCATTTTTTCCTCAGTAATTTCCATAAGATCTGCCAATATTTCTATCATTATCACAGCCAAGTTTTCTCCCTTTTCCTCTTCTATATTTTGAAATCTAAGATAAAATTCTGATCTTTCCATCTCCCACCTCAACATCCCATTTTTTTCTTGTTCTATCACTGTTAATCTAGTGTCAATATTTCCAATCTTCTCCTCTCTTTGTTTTCCTTCTTCCTCAATTTTTTGGAATCTCTCCTCATATTTTCCCATCATTTGTTTAAAATTTTCATCAGATTTCTCTATTTTTTTGTCCATGGTATCTATTTTTATCTTAATATCTTGAATTCCTTGCATAATCATCTGTAAATTTACTTTTTCTTGTTCCTTATCTTGCTTCAACGTTGTCTGAATTGAAAGTTGTCCTTCAAGTGGTGGGGAAGCAGAGGTAGAAGCAAAAACGGCGAATGATTTTGGCTTCCTGCTCATTTTAATATTTCCAAGTCTTCAAGCTCTCTTTGACTTTAAATCCAGCTGGTATAGTAACCAAATATAGTCCAAAAAATCAAAAAGAAAAAGAGAAAATCCAATATTAAAAGCCCAAAGCCAAAAAAGAAAAAAGGAAAAAGGAAAAAGAAAGGTCTTCAGGTTCTTCTAGACCCTAATCCAATTAAAATAGATGGAAGAAGCAAAGAAAGAGAAGAAAAAAGAAAAAACTCTGAGGCTTTCCCTTTGAAATAAAAAGCAAAAATGCTAGAATTAAAATTAACCAAAAAGGCTGGCAAGTAGGTGTTTCAAAAGTATATATATATATATATATATGCACTGTACACTGCACTTTATTTCTTTATCCAAGGCTCTTATTATGACTGTCTTCTCCAGCAGCTTCAAAGCCAAACCTCAAATGTTGAGATATTGATAAGAGTCCAAGAGAGCACCTGTAATAATATTTTACTGTATTCTCCCTCTATCTTATCACATTAAAATGTCCTTGAAAAGAAGTGCTTTTCTCCCCAATTCAAATAAAATATTTTCAAGCCTCTAGATGGCAGTGTTACAGCATCTCTAAATACTCTTTCCCCCCCAGCCAGAAGAAAAAATGTTTATAAAGAACTCAAACAGAAGAAAAAGATAGTCAAAGGGAGCCTCTATCCTAAAATGAAAGTTAAAAAGATAAAAAATAAAAATCAAGTGAAAAATAAAAATATATATAAGAGAAAATTCAATCCGGTTACCTACAAAGTCACCTTAAAGTCCTCAAAGAAAATAAGAAAAAAATAATAATCCAAGTCTCAATTTGACATCACTTAAACGCCGCTCAACCCAGGTTCAGTCAAAAGAAAAATAAAGCCACAGATTTCTTCTTTGTTCAGGATGTCCTTTCAAGTCTTAATCAATTTATAATGCAAAAGAATTTCTCACCCAACCGATACACGCTCATTTAAATCCCTTTCTTTCCGGAGTTGTCCCGACTTCAGCAGCTTTAGAGGCTGTCTTTCTGCTTCCAGCAAAAGGGCTTCTCCCGGATCAAACCAGAGATTTTGCGATGTCTCTGGGATCCTGGGACTGTGCCCTTCACAATCCCCGTCTCTACGGGACGGTTTAGGTCCGTTAGAACCGACCAGAGGCAAAAATATCAGCTGAGATCTCAGAGCCCCGAGATCGCAGCTGTAACACCGAGACGTAGCTCCGCCTTCCTCTAAAAAATTATTTTTATTGATTTTCTTTTTTTTTTTACATATCTCAAACAATAATAAACAGTGCTGTGACACATTTTTATACAACCATTTTCCATGTCAATATTATCTATATATTCTGTTTCTATACTTTGACAACTATATAACACCTTTTCTTTTCTTATTTCTTTCCTTTATCCAGTCATACCATTTTTCCCATATTACATAGAATTCAGAATATTCTTTTCTTTTAATTCTATAATCATCCTATCCATTTCCACACACTCAAAAATTTTTTGGATTACTAGGCCTTTGGATGGTATGTGTTCTTTCTTCCAACATTGGACAAAGGCTATTCTGCTGTTATATCTAGCACCAAAGATTTTATCCTTTTATTATATTTATCTTTAATTACCTCTAGGAGAAATAATTCTGGGGTAAATTCTATCTAATTTCCAATTAAATCTTGTATTCATTTTTGTATTTTCTTCCAGTATTTTTTCACTTTGGGGCATAACCACCAGGTGTGATGGAAGGTACCTTGTTTTTGTCTGCATTTCCAGCATTTTGGGGTATAAATTAGGATAAATTTTAGCTAATTTGGTAGGCTCCAAGTGCCAGCAGTAAAACATTTTATATTGGTTTTCTTTATAGGCTGCCAACTTTCTTATCTTTGTTATAAATCTTATAAATCTTATAATTTATATTCTATATTTTTCCCATTCGTCTAACTCAATATTATGCCCAAAATTTTTGGTCCATGCTATCATCAATCCCTTAACTATCTCTATTAAATATTTGGATAACAAATTCTCATCTGGGCCAGTTAACAGTTTATCTAATTTTTGTAGCTCAATGTCAATTCTGTATTCCTCACTATCTTTTTAATATATATTTTTTTAATTAAGAAGTTTTTTATTTTTATATTTTACACATCTCTTCACATGAGCAAAGTGATTCCAGATTACAACATTTATACACATACTTATATTCCAACTTTCTTATTTAATATCACATCAAATTATTATCCAGTCCATCAATATTTAAATAAATTTTCATTTCATATTTCAATTCATTAATTCAATATCAAAATCATTTCTTCACATATATTTCCAATTCTTTATCCCCTATAATTTCCATTTTCAGCTTACCACCTATTTTATTTTGCCTTATACATTATTACCTTCATTAATTAACTCAAGACCAACATATAATAAATACTAAAAAATATAAAATTATAATTAAAATAAAATTAATGTATTTAGGACCCACATGGTATATTCCTCAATCTACAATATATCTTATATTTATTACAACACTATTCATATAACCATTTCATATTTTTTCTTTATTTTCATATAGCCAAATTTTACCCCTATAATTTAAATAATTTAAATAAAGTTTTAAAGAAGAAAACCAATTCTTTTTCCATCCTTTGTGTAAATTCTTTTTCTTTCAGAGTCTTATTCAGAGTCCATCTAGATCTTTTCCTTTGTCCTTGCCACTCCATTCATATTGGATTGTGGTCTGCCAAGTACTTATTTTGATATTTACATCTTTTATATTAGAAATCAGATCTGTTGATATCCAAATCGTATCTATTCTTCACTATGATAAATGTCTATTGGAATTAAAGGTGTATTGTCTATTCCTTGTATTTCTTTCTCTCCAAACATGTTTAATACTTAATCCCTCTCCCATTCTGAAGAAAGATTTTGGTAATATTTTTCTATTTTGTCGATTAGCTTTCTGTGTTGTATATGTCTCCCATGAGGCATATATTATCGTATTCCAATTCAATAATTTTGTTGTGTAGTTTTTTATAGAATTCTTATTTTCATTGGGAGCATATATTGCTAGTAAGAGTATCATTACATAATTATCAATTATTTCCACCATTAATATTCTTCCTTCTTCATCTGTAAAGATTAGATCAGCTTTAATTGTATTTTTAATGTATAGTGCAACTTGTTGAGGTAATTCCCCGTTAGGAGAATGAGCACATACAGGGAGACGTATTTCAGAGAAATGTTTGAATAATACACACACAGTACACAGATACACTGTACAGTAAATGTAGGTTTTTACTTCCAGAAAGGTTTAAGCAAAGTCCAAAATAGGCAGTTCAAAATCATTCACAGGTAAAATTAGTCAGTTTTCATCCATGGATAATCCAAATATCAAATTCCAGTGTCAAAAACAGTTCAGTATCAGACTTACATTAAATCCAGTAATATCAGTCTATTAGGAAAAATGGAGCAACAGCAATACTTTCCAACAGAAGGAAACAAAGATACACTCACACTCTCTTCTGAGACTCAGTTTAAGACAATCCAGGTTTCTGGTTCCATCTTATGGCCATTTGAGAAACCACACCCAATTGCATGCTCTTGCATTCCTTTAAAGAAACAGTATTAAAATGTCTTTCCTGGTTTAAATATTTCTTACCCAAATACCTGTTAGGTGACTTATATTCCTAACACAACTCCCCTTTTTTTTTCTTTTGAGCCAGTGAAGTATATAAATTCCCAATTTTAGTATTTTTAACTTCTTGAACAAGTTGTTTTTAATATGAACTTCTTGCAGGCAGGTTATGTCCATTTTTAATTTGTCTAATTTATGGAATATTTTTCTTCTTTTTATAGCCAAATTCAATCCATTTATATTCATCATCATCAATTTCTTTTCTTCCATTGTTTATACCTTATATGTAGGGTTTATAGCTCTGGTAGACCTTTGCTCCCTTGCTTCTTTGTACTCTATTTTTCTTCCTACTGGTCCTTCCTCACATGTTGCTTCTTCTTGAATTGTTTTGTCTCTTACTTCAGTCATTTTCTCTTGGGTTTTGACTGTTTTCTCTTCTTGCAATTTCTCATCCTCTTTCCCTCTCAAATATTCTTCATAAAATAGTTCTTTCTCTGTTGAATCTATTCTATGTCTTTGCTCTTGCCAGGTAAACATAAGACCTTCAGGGAATAGCCATCTATAATTCACACTCTTCTTAATTAAGATTTTTGTCAAGAATTGATACTCTCTTCTTATTTCCCTCACTTTTCTTGGCTTTAGGACCATAATCTCCTTATCTTTATATTTCAGTGGTTCATCTCTTGAACTCTGTAGTATTTGTGTTTTGATTGCCTTTCTAGTAAATCTTACGTGGACTTCTCTAGGTAATTTATTTCTTATTGCATATCTTGTAAAGATTTGATACACTATAACATCCCTCATTTTCTCTTTGGATATCTTCAAGCCGTTTGCCAGAATTTCTATCATTATTTTAGCAAGATTTTCTCCCTTTTCTTCTTCTATATTTTGGAATCTGAGATAAAAATCTGCCCTGTCCAACTCCCAGCCCAGCATCCCACTTCCTCTATCATGTTCAACAACAGTCAATCTACTATCAATTGCACCAATTTTCTTGTCTCTCTGGTCACCGTTTTCTTCTATTTTTTTGAAATATTTCCTCATATTTCATCATCATTTGTTGTATGTTCTCTACTTTCTCATCTGTTTTCTCTGTTCTGTCTGCTACTTTTTGTATTGCTTGCATTATCATTTGTAGCATGACATCCTTCTCTTTTTCCTTCTCTCTTTCCTTTTCCTGTTGCCACACAATGTGAATTGATCTCTGTCCAGTAAGTGAGGAGGAGGAGATGGGTATCGATGAGCCTGTGGCAGTTGTCTTCTTCATTTCAGATTAAATGTAGCTCTAATCAACAACCACCAGATACAATCTCCAGGTTCTTCTTTATCTTAATCCAATTAAAAAGGGAGATGTATGAAAAAAAATAAAGGTAAAAATTCTCTGAAAGAATAAAATCCATAAAGGGCCCTCCAAAATCAGAAAAGGAATACAAAATTAATCCAAAGTTAATCCAATAGTAGTATTTTTTTAAAATGGGGATGAAAAAGGAAAAAAGAAAAGAAAAGGCCAAAATATGACAAAAATAAATAAAGGTGAAGAAACAAACATTGTCCAATAATGAAGTCAAGGTCTATTTAAAAATAAAACTGAGCAAACCAGAAAGATCAGACCAGATGCAGCTGTCAGCAAAAAAAAAGAAAAGAAAAAATAGCAAAGGCTTTATTGTTTGAGAGTTCTGTCACAAAACAACCCCCTGCCACCATGCAATGCCCAAGGCTCACTATCAAATTATAAACAAGTTTCAGCAAAGTAAATTCAAGGTCACCATGAGCTCTATCCTCTCCACTCCAGTCTCAGCCATTAAGGTTATTTTACAAGAGGAACACCTGTATAAACATTTCTTCAGTGCTCTTCTCTAAATATAGATAATCTAGCTAGAAAGTTCCCACAAAAATCCTTTCTTTATTCCATAATATAAAATAAGAGAAAAAGAAAAGCCTTTAGGTGGCAGTGTTGCTTTGTTTGCTCAACCTTCACTACTAGTTTACAATGTATCAAAAACAGGAAAAAGAGAGTTTAAAGTTTCCTTTCAGAGAAAACAAGGAAACTAACAAAAACAAACAAACACTTAAGTTCCCTTTTTAAAACCAGTGTTAAATTTGATTCTTCAATATTTGTTAAGATAAAAAAAAAATCCACTCCAGTTAAAAAAAGAAAAATCTTTTTGTATACTAAATAATAATTAAGAAAAATAAATAAATAAATTTGACATTAATTTTCACCACTACCCCTCTTTTGTCTGCAATACTTTTCTTCCCCCCTTAGGGTGTTCTCAGTCCCAAAGGTAAATTAGTTGAATCTCACCCAGAGCCGACACACTTTCTTTCTCCATCTTCTTCCTTTCCAGAGCTGTCACAACAGCTTTAATGGCCAGTTCTGCCACAACCAGTTTGAAGAGCTTCTCCTGGATCAAACAGCAACTTTGCGATGTCCCTGGGATCAACGGGATGTATTCTCCTCATTCACCATCTCTTTGGGATGATTTAGGTCCAGTTGGACCATCCAGCTTTGGGGATATCGGCGTTGGTCTCGGATCCCCAAGATCCTCCTTCCTCTCATCGTGATGTCAGTCCCATCCCCTGCACTGGGCTCTGGAATCAGCCAAAGCCATCCTGGAGGGGTGAAGCAAAGGAGAGGTACCTGGTGAGGTTCCAGGGAAGAACGCAACTCCCCCGCAGAGCCATCAGGCTATTACTCTCTATACCACAACATGAAGAAGAGGCAGCTAAGATGGCCACCATACAGAAGGAGACAGTTTCATAACCAAGAATAGTGCAGGAGTGGAGTTAATAACTGTGTGGAACTGGATGAGAACAATCTTTTGTATTTTAAATGCAAACCTGAGAAGAACCTTCAGAAAAATGGACTCATAATCATATTTAAAGTGGCGGTGGTTTAATTATTGGAATAAATTGATAAAGTACTAAAAAACAGAAGGAAGAAAGAAAATAGCAAATTTGTTAAAAAAAATGGATTATCAGATTGTATAGACTTTGGCTTTGGACAGGCATGTTTCAAAGTGCTGAACTCTATATAAAAAATGAATATAATATTCATTTTTGGATTTATCTGGGAAAAGGAAAAAAAAAAAAAAAGACAAAATGAACACTAATTTAAGAGCTGCTTTTGACTTGCTGTCAAAAGAAGAAACAACAGATTCCCAAAGCTTTTACGAGAGATTTAATGAGACAATTTATTATTTATTATTAAAATTTATTATTATTTATTATTAAAAGACTCCTGAAAATTACAATAAAAGATTCAACTGGCAGAAGGATTTGTGAAGATTTCACTTTTGGACTAACTAAAAGAATAGACTGATTAATTGTAGGACATAAAAAATCCTAAGACATTGGATATTGGATTTTTAGTTTTTAGTTTGAAAAGTGGACTTGGTTTGGATTAAAAACAAAGATGAGTGGAATTTGAAAAGAAATTGCGTTGGACATTCAGGAAATAAAAGATACTTTGACAAGAGTATGTGAAGACATCTTGAATAAAATACAAAACATGTACCTAAAGCTGGAAAATGAGACACAAACATCAAGAAGAAAGCAGGAAGCCCAGGAAGATGAGGGATCAATTGAAAGAGTAATTGGAGACAAAAAAGGGAAAAAAATAAACATGAGAATGGTTGATATAAACCAAGGGGAAGTTAAACAGGAATGGAAAGAGCAAGGAGAATAATCTGGGAGAAGGAAAGGGGGGAAAGTAGATAATTTGAAAATGAGACAATGGAATATAATAGAGAAAGAAGAAATGTTTAAGAGGAAAGGTCAAGAAGGGATAGATAGATATAAAAATTTAAGAGAGGAGAGACATCCGGGGTGATATCATGATGGCTCGGATATAGGAACAGCGGCTCTGCTCTGATTGTCCAAATTTTCCATGCCTGGATGCCCGAAGAAGCAAAGGAGGACCCTGGAGAGGTCTGCACAAGAAAGAGGAAACTCCAAGGGAAGTGGGTGGAGGCACAATCCCCCACTCCTGCAAGGAAAATCCTTTCAGAATGGTGTGGAAGAGACCAGCCCCAAGGACAGATCTGGTGGAGTGATGGCCCAAGATTTGGTGAAGGAAGTGAAGAGGGAGACAATGGGGGCAATCAATGAAAATTGATGGAGAGAGGTATCTGATCCTCAATAACTAAGTGACCTGGCGAGAACGATCAGCAAGTAAGTCTCCGTTGAGGGGAATTTTGACGATCTGGCTGTAGGAGCAGAAGATTAGTGATTGATGACAACAAGTGCCTGTTGGAGTGGGGGAAGTGAGTAGAGACTGAGACCTGAGCCATTTTACCTGTTTAAAAACACGCAGGACAGCCAAGTTGATTATTTGATTGACTATTCTGAGGAGTTCAGCAAGGATTATTTAAACAGGCTGAAAAAAGAGGGAAAAACACCCGGACAAAAGGTGCTGAAGGAGAGCAAAAGAAAATTTAGCTGGGACAGTGATTATACAGTGACTGTGCATTTTATCAGGAAGAAGACATCTTGTAGACATTTTGTAATGAAGAAAACGGATGGTGGAATATAAAGGACACTAATTGCTTCAAGCTTTGGTAGATATATTTGGCCCTCTCAAATATAAGAATAAATACGAAAATAAAGAGGAAATATAACTGTGTAAGAATTTAGTATATAGCCACAGGATAAAAGGGAGGAAAAAAGAGGGGTACTGTGACTCATTATTATATTTACAATATATAGGCTTTGTGATTCTTTTATTTCTTTACATTTTGCTATATTCTTTTCTATATAACCCTACTTAATTAAATCAATTGGATTAACTGGATTAACTGTAATAAGATAAAAAAAAGGAGATACCAATATATTAACTCTTATAGATTAAGCTATATCATAGTTACTATATTTATGACACTTATAGATATTTATTAATTGTTAATTAGCTGGTATTATTTATTATATCTATATTTATTTATTATAAATTATAAACTTATACTGTTATAAACAATACATAGATTTTTTGTAGAAATGATATTGTATTATATTAGATATTGGCTATTGTAGATAATTAGATGAAGACTGATTATTTCTTGGGGATGAAGTAACTAACATAAATTAATTATTGACATACATTTACTGTTATATAATTACTGTTATACGATCATATATGGTTATTAAGATTAACTTGATTTAAAGAGATAATACATACTTGATAATATAATATTAAAGGAGGCTTATAGATAGTATAATACTTTAATAACAGGCATAATCCTGGGATTCCAATCCCAGTGGGATTGGAAATTTATGGTATTTTGGACACAGTTGTATACAATTTTGAGAATGTCAACCACTACAGTGACGACAAAGACAGGGAAAGAAACTGCTAAAACAAATACAAAAGGATATGGAAAATTGGGGGAAACTCCAGATATCACTGATAGGGAGAATTGCCACCATCAGGATGAATGTACTACCCAAGATATTATTTCTCTTTCAAGTAATCCCAATACAGCTAGGTAAAACCTTTTTTGAAGAACTGAATAAAGCAATTAAAATTTTTATTTGGCAGGGGAAAAAGGCCCGAATAAAACTTAAACTTCTGCAGGATAGTAAGGACAAAGGAGGGTTTGGACTTCCAGATTGGGAACTCTATTATCAGGCTACAATTGTGTATGGATTAAAGGTTGGATAAATCTAAAGAATAAACGATTATTGATATAAGAAGGACATGACATGCAAATTGGCTGGCATGAATTCATGTGGGAAGGGAAAAGTAAATTTCATTCACATTCCCAAAGACACCAAATTAGAAATACACTATTAAGGGTATGGGAAAAATTAAAACGAAATCATTACACAAAAGTCCCAATCTGGTTGTCAACTGTGGAAGTGATGGTATACCTAAATGTTTTAGATCTAGACGAGACAGTGAGTTATAAAGAGTTATTGGATGAGCAAGGGAAATTAAAATCTAAGCAGGAACTGATGACACAAGGAGTACAAATAAGCTGGTGGCCATACCTACAAATACAGACTAGATATAATAAGGATATAGAACAGTATGGGACACATTTAGAACAGCAAGAATTAGATAAAATTTTACAAGGGCCAGAAAGAAAAATTATCTCTAATTATCTCTAAATGTATAAATATCTGTTGAGTTATAAATTGGAAGAAGAAAATGTGAAGGAAACAATGATAAAGTGGCTAAAAACTTTGGATACAACATCAGTTTGGAAGATTGGAAAAATCTATGGACAATAAATTATAAATTAATTTATTGGCAACTTACGAGGAGATTTGTACAAAATGTTTTATCTCTGGCACTTACTTCCAGCAAGACTTACAAAAATGTTCCCCAACAATTGGGTGAGCTGTTAGAAATGTGGCTGTAAGCAGGGAAGCTACTATCATATGTGGTGGACCTACCCAAAAGCAAAACATATTGGAGGAAAATTAAAAATTGGTTGGAAGACATTACAATAGTTAAAACGGAGTTGAAACCAGATATATATTTTATTAGGAATCCTAAAACAGAAAATTAATTTAAAAAAAACTATTATACATAAAACTCCATATATTAACGGCAGCAAGTCTCGCCTTTGCCAAATTTGGAAATGTGAAAACACGCTCCCTCCCCGAATTTATGATCATAAAGAAAACCTTGGAATGTACAGAAATGGACAGGTTATCAATGGAACTCAGAAACAAAGAGGAATCAGAATACTATGAAATTTGGAACTTATGGTACAGTTAGCTGTAAGATAGACAAGAAAGGAATAAAAAGTCAAATAAAAGGGTTTTGTGGCCCCGATTCCTCAGCCTATGCTGTCAGAGGAAGAGGACCTGGAAGATGAGGGAACTGGGAATGCCTTCCTCCCCAGGACCTTCCTTCCTGATAATGCCTCAGGTTCCATCAGACAACCGAGAGGAACAGCCTGAGATTAATCAGGAGGAAGGCATATCAGAGCAGCCCCTGACAGGAAGTAAAGAGGAAGAGTGTTGGCTCAATCCTAAGCAGCATTGTAGGGAGAAACATGAGCAGCAACGTAGGAGGCGTGGGAGGGTCAGAGAGTGAGTTGAGTCATTGAGCCACACTCCACAGGGGATAAAAGTGGGTGTGTTTTCTCCTGAAACTTTGTACGGGACAAAGTTTAACCTTACTTCAGGCACATGGATGCCTTCCAGGATGGCCTGTCAAATGAGCTGCAGGACGAGTTAGTTTGAGTGGAAGCGGTCCCAACCCTCGACGCTCTGGTGGTGCAATGCTTGCGCATCGACGCATGTCTCCAATGGCGAAAGAACTGTTGCACCATCCAGGAGCAGCCATCTGCATTTGTACTGCAGCACCCTGTGCTAACACCGCCCTGGGTCACCCAATGTGTCGTGGCAATGGTCAAGGAACCAATGGAGTTAGGAGCGGTCAGACCTCGCCTGATGGCCCAGGAGCGAACATGGAGACACCAAAGGGGTTTGGGCTTGTATTGTGGGGGGGCAGGACATTTTGCTATTTCTTGTCCTCCAAAGCGAAGTGGGGCACTCAAGCCTGTACCTGAATCTCGGCGTGATCAGTTGGGAAATGGGGCAGGCCCGACCTGGGGGGAACCCCTAGGCCTGACACATATCAAACACCCACCTGAATTAGCGGAGGTTGACTCTGGGCCCCCTCAGTATCTGATTTTGGACACTCAGGTTTTCTTGGCTAACCAGTTGGAAGGGATTCCAATGAATGCGCTGGTGGATTCAGGGGCCACGACTAACTTTATGGACCAGGCCTTTGTGGCCCATTTAATGTCCCTTGGTTCCAGTGGAAGCTCTGATGAGAGTCGAGACTATTGATGGGGGGAAACTTATTGCAGGACCCATTAAATTCACCACCCAGCCTTTGCACCTAGTCATTGGAGAACATGAGGAGACAATCCACTTTTATGTCACCGCGAACCTCCATTTTCCATTCGTCCTCGGCATGGCTTGGCTTAGGATTCATGATTCTCAGGTGGCATGGTCACGGAACGCCATTTCTTTTCCGAGTCCGCAGTGCGTGGACCACTTCCGCCACACCTGTGCTGGCCAGGACATCACCACCTCTGCCATCTCCATACCTCCTGAACTGATGAACTTCACAGATGTGTTCAGTGACAAGGAGGTGGACTGGTTACCCCCGCATCAGCTCTATGATTGCCCAGTGGACCTTCTGCCCAATGTACCAAAGGGACGTTTGTACTCCATGTCCGAGCCCGAGCTGGCTGCATTACAGGACTTTTTGGACAAAAACCTGGCCCGAGGATTCATCTGGCCTTTGTCGTCCTCTTTCTCAGCCCCAGTCCTCTTTGTGAAGAAGAAGACAGGAGACTTACATTTGTGCTGTGATTACCATCGACTAAACGCCATCACAGTGCGGAACAGCTACCAATTGCCACTCATTCCGGAGTTGTTGGAGAGGTTGAGGGAGGCCACTATCTTCACCAAGCTTGATCTTTGAGGGGCCTACAACCTGGTGTGGATGCGAGAGGGGGACAAATGGAAGACAGCATTTGGCACCCAATACGGCCATTTTGAGTACACTGTGATGCTGTTTGGGTTGACCAACACCCCCTCAGTCTTCCAGCACCTGATGAATGATGTGTTTGGGGATATGTTAGATCAGTTCATGGTGGTGTACCTGGAGATATTCTGATCTATTCCGGGTCCAGGGACAGCCACCTTCAACACATTCATCTGGTCTTGCAATGCCTTCAGGAGCACCAACTTTATGCAAAGCTGGGAGAAATGTCTCTTCTTTCAGACTTCCATAGAGTTCCTTGGGCACATCATCTCTCCCTACAGCATCGCAATGGACCCGTGCAAGGTGGAGGCCTTATGTAATTGGGAACCCCCTCATGGTGTGAAGGACATTCAACTCCTATTGGGGTTCACTAATTATTACTGGACCTTCATCCTGGGTTTTGCCAAGCTGACAGGTTCAATAACCCAGCTCCTTCAAAAGTAGGTCCCATTCCAGTGGGTTCCCCTGCAGCAACAGGGTTTTGAGGCCCTCAAGAATCCCTTCATCGCAGAACCCATCCTGAGGCACCCTGATCCTCATTGTCCTTTTGTGGTGGAGACGGATGCATCCAACGTGGCTATTGAGGCAGTGCTGTCGCAAGCCCCGGTGGATAGTGCCATTCTTTTTTCCTGTGCTTATTATTCCTGGAAACTCACTCCTTCCGAACGCAACTACACCATTTGGGAAAAAGAGATACTGGCTATTAAGGCTGTGTTTGAGGCTTGGCGACATCAGGGGGCCCGACACAAGGTGGAGGTCCAGATGGACTATCAGAATTTAGAACACCTGTCAACGGTGAGAAAGTTGAACCAGCGGCAGATCCGGTGGTCATTGTTTTTTGTCCGGTTCAACTTTTCTGTGACCTATACCCCCAGTGGTCACAATTGGAGGGTGGATGTCCTGTCCTGCAAACCCAAATACCTTTGCCCTGAGAACCCCCTTCCTCTGTGGACAGTGCTGCCAGCAGAATCCTTGGTCGCAGTCCAAGGTTCGGTGGACTTTGGACTCAGGTGCAAGAGGTGCAGCACCTAGATGTTTGGTCGTAGCAGAGGATGGGGGAGATTGGACCTGAATCCCCGTGGACTTTGGAGGAGGGTTTACTCAAGCATCAGGGCCGGTTGTATGTACCCATGGGGCCACTTCAAGCCCTTATTATGACTCAGTGCCAGGACAACCCTGCAGCTGGCTATTTTGGGTTTTTTAAGACCCTTTATCTTGTAACACGGACTTTTTGGTGGCCTTGAGTACAGTATGATGTCCATGCCTATGTCACGTCCTGTGTACCGTGCAGGCAATCGAAAACTGTGACGGGTGCATCTCCTGGTCTCCTCCAACCTCTGCCAACTCCAGAAAGACCATGGGGAGCGATTTCCATGGACTTCTTGACTCATTTACCGCTGTCCTCTGATTTACAACAGTGCTGCTGGTGGTTGATATGTTGACAAAAATGGCCCACTTCATTCTGTGTTGTAAATTGCCAACGGCCCGTACAACTACTCGTTTGTTCTTGCAGCATGTTTTTTGTCTTCATGGTCTGCCAGACAGAGTAGTTTCTGACTGCAGTGTACAACTTACAGCCCAATTTTGGAAAAGCCTGATGACCGTGTTACAGGTGCAGGTGTGCTTGTCATCAGCGCACCATCCAGAGACTGATGGGGGGACAGAGAAGGTCATTGGCATTCTCGAGCAATACTTGCGTTGTTTTGTAAACCAACGGCAGAACAACTGGGCTGATTATCTCCCTCTGGCAGAGTTTGCATTCAACAACTCCCAGCACACCTCCACCCAAATGACACCATTTTATGCTAATGTGGGGTACCATCCGCAGTTCTTCCCTTTGACACTATTAGTTTCCCCTGTTACTGAGACCTGGGAATTCTTTTCGGAACTTCACTCAGTTAGTGAAGTTCCAAAAGTTAGTTCGTACAGTAGCAATTGATACAGGCCAAGGAAGATTACAAGCGGTTCGCAGATTGCTCTCGATGGGCAACACCTCCGCTGGCTGTAGGAGACAATGTGTGGTTATCCACAAAACATCTTCAGGTCGACCACCTGATAAAGAAGCTGGACCATCGGCCCATTTCCCATCAAGGCGGTCATCACCCCATAGCCTATCGACTGACTCTACCACACTCCATGTGAATTCATCGATCTTCCACCATTACCTTTTGGTCCCTGATGACCCTTCGTGTTATCTCCGATGTCCCACAGCTGTTGATCTACCACCTGTGCCTGGTGAAGATGGCACAGTAAAAGGCAAGGTGTCCAGCATTAGGGATTCCCGCTGGCTGAAAGGGCGGTTCCAGTAATTGATCAAGAGGCAGGGGGATGGGCCATGATCCACACCCAGGACCTGATACAGATGTTCCATGACCATTTTCCATGATCCACAATCCACACCCAGGACCTGATACAGATGTTCCATGACCATTTTCCCTTGCAACCACATCCTGACCATCAGACTCGGGGGAAGGGCCCTGTGGTGGTCGATAGTGTTGTGGCCCTGATTCCCGAGCCTATGCTATCAGAGGAAGAGGACCTGGAAGATGAGGAGGAGGAACTGGGAATGCCTTCCTCCCCATGACCTTCCTCTCTGGCAATGCCTTCCTCCACAGGACCTTCCTCCCTGATAATGCCTCAGGTTCCATCAGACAACCGAGAGGAACAGCCTGAGATTAATCAGGAGGAAGGCATATCAGAGCAGCCCCTGACAGGGAGTAAAGAGGAAGAGTGTTGGTTCGATCCTAAGCAGCATCGTAGGGAGAAACATGAGCAGCAACGTAGGAGGCATGGGAGGGTCAAAGAATGAGCTGAGTCATTGAGCCATACCCACAGGGGATAAAAGTGGGTGTGTTTTCTCCTGAAACTTTATACGGGACAAAGTTTAACCTTACTTCAGATTTTCTTCGTGAATTATTATTTTTGTGGACTGCCTGTGAGTAAAACTTTATTGGTTATCAGTTCAGACTTGGCAGGCAGGACATGTTGGAATGCCAGGAATATTATCAGTTCCAAAGAATTAACTCTGTGAAGTCCGAGCCAGCTTACCTGCCTGTGTTTGTGTGAGTTTGTACTCTTTCATCTTTTGGGAAAGAGGAAAGGCGAGACAGAACA
This sequence comes from Laticauda colubrina, assembly GCA_015471245.1. Classification (NCBI taxonomy): domain Eukaryota; kingdom Metazoa; phylum Chordata; class Lepidosauria; order Squamata; family Elapidae; genus Laticauda; species Laticauda colubrina. The sequence continues at coordinate 19,867,976 of BLBF01000019.1, forward strand.
AAGGTTATGATAGAAATTTGTAAAATTATCTGTAAATTTATTTGTGATAAAGAATTAGAATGAAATTTAGTATTATATCTAAATGTGAATGATTATTAGATACAATGAGAGTTGTCAATTAAAGTGATCATTGTATTTGCTCGTGTTGCGACAAATGGAATGTTTTGATTTTATTGTATGTATGTAAATTTATTTAATAAAGTATTTTTAAAAAAAGAAAATTTAAGAGAGGAATATGGGAGACTAGCTAAGAAGCAGAAAACTAAAGCCTTAATGTGAGTTAGAGATGAGGGCTAAAAAAAGGGAGAATATGATTTTATATAAATATGTACTATGAGTTAAGAAATGAAATAAATATTAATATTAATATTTTTTCCTGTAGCAAAAGGAATGATATATGGAATTGGACTGACATAAAAATAATATTGTAAAGTATGGCATAAAAATGAAAGGCTATAATTATAATTTAACAAAAATAACTGTAATTGTATTATTAGAACTTGATAATTTGTTAAACATAAACATGATGAAAACTTTATTTACATCAAATGTGACTAGAAAGGTTTTTTTTTAAAAAAAAAATAACAGTGGTGGCATGATTAAAAATTAAAAGGGGCAAACAATGGAAAATTATAATTTAATATAAATTTGTGAATTATTATCAGAGTTATATAATTTGTATGATTATTAATATATAATTAGTAATAAGAGGAGTGATGTTAAGAATATAGACATTGACACAAAATTAACATCCAACATTGAATAATTATTATTGATAATTTAACAAAATATAAGTATTAATATCAAATTTTAAAAGATTGCCAACAGTATTAAATACAAATAATATTGTCATATTTGTACTAAAATGTAAGACACTCTGGAGCCACACTGTTTACAGAATGATATGCTTGTTGAAATAAAAAATAAAAATTGCACTTACATCTGATGACAACATCCATTTAGACAACTTATTGGGGTTGAAATATCAAGTGAAGAACCATGAAGATACAATTAGGATGGCATGCCTTTCTATAGTATGAGAAAAATAATATCCACAGATACTTCAAAATCACTATATAAGAAACTCGCTAATATCGACATGGAAAAAAATAACTCTAAAATATCCTGTTACAAGTTAATAGAGTTGGAAGGGACCTTGTAGGCCATCTAGTCCAACCCCCCCATCCAAGCAGGAGACCCTAAACCATTTCTAACAAATGGCAGTCCAATCTCTTTTTGAAAGCCTCTAGTTATGAAGTTCCCACAGTTTCCAAAGGCAAGCGGTTGCATTGGTTGATTGTTCTCACTGTCAGAAAATTTATCCTTATTTCTAGATTGAATCTCTCCTTGATCAGTTTCCATCCATTATTCCTTTTCTGGCCTTCGAGTACCTTGGAAAATAGTTTGACCCTTTCCTCTCTTCAAATTGGAATACTGCTATTATGTCTCCCCTGGTCCTTCTCTTCATTAGACATACCATGCCAGTTCCTGTTCTTCATATATTTTAGTCTCCAGTCCCCTAATCATCCTGGTTGCTCTTCTCTGCACTTTTTCTAGAGTCTCAACATCTTTTTCATAGTGTGGTGACCAAAACTGGATGCAGTACTGGTGCATCCAGTGCACCAGCACACAAACTGGTGAGGTCTTACTAAGGCTTTATAGAGTGGTATTAATACCTCACTTCAGGGGTGGGATTCAAAAATTTTAACAACCAGTTCTGTGGGTGTGGCCAGGTGGGCATGGCCATGTGACTGGGTGAGTAATAAAAGAGGCAATGGTACAATGGGAAAAAAACTGACTATAACAGAATTAGAGAAATGGTAAAATTTATGGGAAAGGAACTATAGATTAACAATGGCAACTTCTTATAAAGAAAATTTGTATAAAATGTTTCATAGATGGAAATTACCACCTGCTAATATGATTAAATGTTTTTTAAAATATGTCTAGCAAATGTTGGAAATGTAATCAAAAGGTGGGCACATTTTATCATATGTGGTGGACTTGTGCGAAAGCAAAAAAAATGTGGGCAAAAATACACAGATGGCTAGAAAAGATAATTATGAAACATGTAGATTTTAAATCTGAAGTGTTTTTATTAGGGATGATATCAGAAAAATTTGATAACAAAAAGTACATATTCAATATTACACGTTTTAACAGCAGCAAGGATTATGTTTGCACAATATTAGAAAGATGAAGAATCATTGCAAGATGAAGAGATAATTAAGAAAATACTACACTGCGCAGGAATGGATAGACTTACACTGAAAATCAAGCAGAAAGAAGATTGAGAATATTATCAAACATGTAATTTATTCTACCAGTGGTTGGAAAAAAGGGGTGGAGAGTAAGTACAGAATCTGTATAAAAACAAAATAATGGAAAAGCACCAGGCCTGGATGGATTGCCAGCTGAATTTTATAAGACATTTCAGGAGCAGTTGAACCTTTTGCTTCTGGAAGTTGTGAATGAAGTTATGTTAAAAAAGAGGACACCTAAATCATGGTCAGAAGCTTATATATTACACTTGTGTCAAAGCAGGAAGCGGACCCGCAACTAATTAAGAACTATCGACCCATTTCCTTATTGAACTCAGACAATAATTTTTTTGCTTCAATAATGGCAGAAACACTCAAACGATATTTAAATAATTTTATTCACCCCAATCAAAATGGATTTTTACCGAAGAGACAAGTTAAAGATAATATGAAAACTATCCTGGACACACTGGAATACTACAAGGCACATCCTGAAAATCAAATGGCCTTGATATTCTTAGATGCACATAAAGCCTTTGATAATGTAAATTGGCGATTTATTTTATTACAATTGGAACAGATGGGCTTTGGTAAGAAATTTATTCAAGCCATAGAAGCTATATATCATGATCAAATCAGGCTTCTGTATTGAGTTCGTCTTTGAGTCAGGCTATCACTCACAGACAAACTCAATACAGAAGCCTGATGATGGCAGATGAGATTCTGCCGAAACATTGCTACAACTTTAAAAGCACAACTGACAATGACGTGGGATAATACCCGAAGGAAGCTGAACAGCATACATGTAAGTACACGCGAAAACTTAAGAAAAAAATTATATCTATATAGATAGATATAAAATGGAAAATATGAGAATTTATGTGACTTGTGAAGGAGGACTATGGACACATAGCACAAAAGAATTGCAACCAGTTGACACATTGTATGTAATTGAAAGATGTTTTTATGTTTTTATGTATTGTTTTGTCTGTGTTTGTGTACAAAAATAAAAAACTTTTTTTTTAAAAAAAGAATCTGTATTAAATATCCAGACAACACAACATTTATTAAATATCCAGACAACACAATGTTTATTAAGCACGAAGAAATGTAATTAATAGAAAATTAGTAAAATGTATTTTAAAAAAAAGAATCGCAAAGAATCCTCTAACTAGATTGTTTTTGTTCACATATGGTTTCCAATTTTTTATTGTGTCCACAAAGTATTTCCCAAATGCCTTTTTCTATAAAAATGCTTTATTTACTTAACTGTTGAATATGAATCTATTAAAGCTTTTCACCTCTCATTAAGATTTCAAAGGTGTTCCCACATCCTTTGATGTTGGGTTTATGAGAGGTTTGCTTTTGCATAATTATTAATTTATGTTTTTTATATTTCCTTTGCTATTGTTAGATGTCTTTTTCAGTGGCTTGTTGATAATTAGATGTTTAAACATTTTGCTAGATTTGAATGTATAAACAATTGAACCTGGAATGACTCTATTTAAAGGCTTACATTTAAAAAGTATATTGAACAAAGTCTGTATTAATTAAAATTAGATCAATACTTTATTAGGGTGACATCTCTGATTATTCAGTTATTCTAAATCTAAACATAAGAATCCCTGGAGAACATTATCCAATCACCCAATCATCTACAGCAGAGATGTCAAACTCGATTACATTGAGGGCTGCATCACAGTTTTGTTTGACTCTGGGGAGGTTGGGGGGGTATGGCCAAGGTGAATGTGGCCAGTTCAACGTCACTTGTGTGGGGGGTGCCCAAGCTCTGTTTGTGCTGGCAGAGGGCTGCAGGAGGCATATAATGTATGAGCTCCATTTTTGCTGGCACCACAGGCTGTTTCCAGGGCAGCCCCACAGGCCAGATCTAAGCATCCCATGGGCCGGATGCGGCATGCAGGCTTTGATTTTGATACCCCTGATCTACAATATAGTAACTTTGAATTAGTTAATATTATTTCCTTCTGTTCTCTTGTGTCTGGGATCCACCTCTGCAAGAAAAAGTGTTACTCTTCAAAGTACTTTAAAGCTTTGCATTTACTGCAAAGGAGTAAGTTTTTTTATTCTGAAAATGCCAGTCTCCAGAAATATCCCTGTTTGGGAAAAAGTTTGCCTTCATCATTAAGTTACTTAAAAAAAGCTTAAATAACAGTTCAAGGAAGGATTGTCAAGAGTCTAGTGTGACAAGATACAAATGTATTCAAGCTAAACAGTATGTGATATCTTACAAATAAAGAAAAATCTGAATTATCCAGGAAAAGTAGCCTTGCAATCTACTTTCCTTCATAGAATGAAATTTCAAACTCCCATTGAAAAGCACGCGCGCGTGCGCGCACACACACACACATATCATGTTTAATGTCAGCCCAACAAGATAGACTAGACAAGATGTGTCAAACTCAATTCCACTGAGTGTTGCAGTGGTGCCCCCTTCTGGCGAAGCAGGAGGCAGAGGATAATGCTGGTGCATGTGGAAGTATGGAGGAGAACGTTTCCAGGAAGCAGTTTCCTCCAAATTCAAGTTCTGCCTTGATCTATGGAGAGCAAGAGGAGGAGGCAGGGGAGCAGCACTCCCCAGTCCTGTATGAGGAGGCTGTCTGTTCTCAAAAGGGAATACCCATTTCCAATCATGTGTGGTGAGAATACTGACTTGTTGGGGCAACCTTCACACAAGCAGCTCCCCCATGACCCCCTCTTCCTCTCCAGAGATCTGTCATGGCAGAAGTTGGACTCAGAGGAAACTTTCCTGCAAATTTTCTCCTCATTACCACATACAACAGTGTCATTCTCTGTCCCTGTAGGAGGCCAGGCAAGAGTGAGAGGGGGGGATCTGGAGTCTCCAGTGGAGGGTGAGAACAAGATGAGTGCCAAAGTTTCATCCACCAGGGGAACTTTGCCGTCCCTCACACAGAGATCCCAGGACAGCAGTGAGCTGCCCAGAGCTCTGGGCAGTGGAAGGCAAGCACCCATCCCAGCCCTCAAGTTCCCAGGGCACCATTACCCCACAGCCCAGCCCAGCTCAACCCTACTTCCCTGAGGGGGTGCCCAGCTTCGCTTACTTCCTCCTTGAGACTACTGCTGCTGTACTCAGCCTTCTTGCCCGGTTGTTCATGATTCATGTGGAAGGTCAAAGTCTGTGAGTCAGGGAGAGGCCCACTCTCTCTCCATGAGAGGCCCACTCCCTCTCCAGCTTTATAAGCAAAGCATCATCAGCAATAGGATTAGAGACTACCAGGAGAGGCCAGAAAGAGGAGGCAAGGGGGTGATTAAAAGGTAGTTGGGCTGCTGATAGCCAGGTGCTAAGGCAGGACTTCCAACAGACTCTCCTTCCTTCTCATTCCAATCTCCCTCCCTCCTTTCTTCTCCTTCCCATCTCCTTCCTTGCTTCCTTCTCTCTCTCTTTCCTTCCCTCCTCCCTCCCTTCTCTGCCTCCCTCCTTCTCATTCCCACCTCCTTCCTTCCTTCCTCTCATTTCATCTCCTCCCTTCCTTCTTCCCTCCCTCTCTCTCGATATGCCCAGGAAGGGATGAGGGAGCTGCTGGTGGCCATAGGAGGCAGGGCAGGGACAGAGGCAGTTCCAGTGAAAGGAACTGAAGAAGCTCTCGTAGAAGTAGGTACTGGTGGCTGACATGCTGTTGCTGCTGCTTCTGCTGCTGCTGTGGCTACTTCTCAGTGCCACATATTGAAAAGGCTCCTGTATGAGTCAGGCATGAAAGCCAAACACTGGAAAGTGAAGCTGGCAAACTACCCATTTGGCATAGGCAGCAGGCTGTGTAGGTTCAGCCAGGGTTCCAGGTAGCATCAGTTGAGCAAAAGTAGCCATGGCATTAAAAGCACTCATTGCCTCTTGTGTGTGAGCCCAGGGTGAGTGCCAGCTGGGGTAGGCCAGGGCTGAGGTTGGGTCTGACCTTTCACAGTTTCTAGGGCAGTCCCATGGGCCAGATCTAAACACATTGCAGGCCGGATCCGGCCTATGGGCCTTGAGTTTGACAGGTCTCTAAGGGGAAGCAGCCTAGGATCCTCTAGAACTTTAATTATAATTCCCATAACCCTTTCCCATTGCTTATGTTAGCTAGGTCTGGTGGGAATTGAAATCTAAAACATTTGGACAGCACCAGGAGGCCTCCCTCTTCTCTGTACAATGACTCTCCAGGATTTTCAAAAGGAATTTTTCCAGCAATACCTGGAGATGCTGAAAAACTGCATACAAAAAATATCTGTACTTCTACTGAATTGTACATTCTCCCAAGGAGAAAGACAATAAACAAATCATTTTAAGGCAATCATGTAATCAAAATGTGTGAGATAATTTTATATTCAAGAAAAAGTTGAAAGCCTCTAATCTCTATGAATTTTTCATTTGTGATTCATCCTCCAATAGAGTCATCATAGTAGGCATGTCAAATCTTGCAATGTATAAATGCTAGAAACTGCATGTTCTTACTAGCAGGATATTGTCATTACATAAAGGCCGTGTCACACTGCCCAACGGATGCAAAGAGGACACAACGGAAGGAAAAAATGTTCCTTCCGTTGTATCCGTACCCAAAAGGGGCAAAAATTTGCATAATTGGAGCGGATGAAATGGACGCGGGGAGGACGCAGGGAGGATGCAAAGCAGATGCGGAACGGAAGCCCAGCGGATGCAGAACGGATGGCGCGTTCGCAGGGCTTCGGGGGGGTCTCAGGAGAGCAGACGCAGAACGGAAAAAACGGATACAGAACGGATGCACAGCGGATGAAGCAGATGCACAGCGGAAGCCTAGCGGATGCACAGCGGAAGCGGAACGGATGCCGCATGTTAATTGCGCATGCGGGGGGGATGCATTGCGCAAGCCCCCTGGATATAAAGGGAGCAGTTCGCACGTGGCCAGCATTCCGAGGGAAGACCTGCTGCTGGATACTTCAAATTCCTTGCCTGCCCTGCCTGCATGCCTGCCTCCAAGCCTGCCTTCAAGCCTGCCTCCCAGCCTGCCTCCCAGCCTGCCTCCCAGCCTGCCTCCAAGCCTCCTGGGCAGCCTCCTTGCCAGCCTGCCTTCCAGCCTGCCTTCCAGCCTTGCTGGCAGCCTGCATTCCAGCCTCCCTGCCAGCCTTGCTGCCAGCCTGCCTTCCAGCCTCCTGGGCAGCCTCCTTGCCAGCCTGCCTTCCAGCCTGCCTTCCAGCCTCCCTGCCAGCCTGCCTTCCAGCCTCCCTGCCAGCCTGCCTTCCAGCCTCCCTGCCAGCATTGCTGCCAGCCTGCCTTCCAGCCTCCCTGCCAGCCAGTCTGCCTGCCAGCCTTGGTGCCTGCTTTCCTGCCAGCCTTCCTGCCAGGCTTCCTAACAGGCTTCCTGCCAGGCTTCCTGCCAGCCTTTCTGCCAGCCAACCTGCCAGTCTTCCTGCCAGCCTTGGTGCCTGCAAGCCTTCCTGCCAGCCTTCCTGCCAGCCAGCAACCCCACAACCATGGGCAAGAAGCGAAAGGCTCAGCAACCTGCTGCCATCCCTGGCAAGAGGGACAGGGCCACACTCCCGCCCCATGTCCGTGACTCTGCTTCTGCTGGGGCTTCTGCTGCTTGGGCTCGCTCTTCTCTTGCTGGAGCTTCTGCTGTGGCTGCTCCTGGCAGTGGTGCTTCTGCTACGTACTCTGCTGAAGCTGCTCCTGGCGGTGGTGCTTCTGCTGCTGTGCACTCTGCTGAAGCTGCTCCTGGTCCTGCTGGTCCTGCTCGTTCTGCTCGTGCTCCTGGTCTTGCTGGTCCTGCTTGTTCTGCTCATGCTCCTGGTCTTGCTGGTCCTGCTCGTGCTCCTGGTCTTGCTGGTCCTGCTGCTGGTGCTTACTCTGCTGCTGCTCATCCTGGTCTTGCTGCTGCTGCTGCTACTGCTGCTGATTCTGATTCTGATCCTGCTGGTGATTCTGCTGCTGCTGCTGATAATGATGATGATGCTGATTATAATCCTGCTGGTGATGTTTCTGATGATGATGATTCTGCTGCTGCTGCTGCTGCTGCTGCTGTTGGTGTGGAGGAGCAGCCCCTACAACCTCGAAGTCCCTCTGATGAGGGCCCATATGGCCCTGCCAGAGGGAGGAAGAGTCGTTCGCGTCAACGGGAGAGGAGGCAATACTTTATTGAGGAGGCGCACGAGGATGAGGTGCTGGAGTGGCTGAGAGAGAACAACTATCTGTGGCGGAAGGGACACCGGCTATACAGGGACACCAAGCGTAAGCAGGCTGCTTGGAGAGAGAGGGCGGAGAGTCTGGGCTACACTTCGGAGGTGCTACTCAGCTGGTGGAAACATATGCACACCTGGTATGGGAAGCTGTACCTCAAAAAATCTGGCCAGGCCGCGGTCAAGCTGACGGACAGAGAGAACTACGTCATGGCCAGGTGCAGCTTCCTGGAGGGTGAGATCCGCCACCGAGCAGCACCAGGAGCCCATCTGTCTACCCTCACTCTCAGGCAGCCTGCTGCAACCCAGTCCTCTTCCGGCCGAGAGTTAGTCCCTGTCTCCAGGCAGGTTGCGGTGGAGCATGCCATGGCGGAGAACCCCCAGGCAGGTGTTGGAAGCTTGGTGGAGAGCGATGAGGACTCCCTGGTGTGGTGGGAGAAAGGTAACATCGAGTCCACCGCTGCCGAAGTCCCATCCACCCACACCGCCACCTCCACAGGAAGGCAGAGAGCCAGACCGCAGGAGGGGGAGAGCCACAAGGTCCTGGTGGAGATCAGGGACACCATCCGCACCAGCATAGGTCTCCTCTCTCAGCTAGTCCCCATCGACTCCTCCTGCTCCAACCGCAAGCCCTCCCTCAATTATTTAAACCAGACCCTCAAGGAGATGCCGGATCCCCAGTACCAGCTGGTGAAGGAGAGGATCTGCACGCTGCTTAACAACCCTCCAGACCCAGAGGCAACTGCTACCACCCAGTCCAGGTCTGCTCCTCCACCCCAGGTGATGTCCCTCCCATACCAAGGCTTCCAACAGCCCCTCACCTACCAGGGCTACAGCTACCCAGAGGTCCAGCAGCACAGGCAGCAGCCCTTCCCAGGCCAGGCGCAGAGTCATCGGGTGGTACCGTTGCCAGCTGTTCCACTGATGCCACCGATGCTACCCACGCCAACGATGCCACCGACGACATCGATGCCACCGATTTCACTCCTCAGCTCGCTGCACAGCAGGCAGTCCCACTACACTACTCCTTCCTCCATCCCACAGCCAAGCCCGGCCTCAGTACATCTGTCCTTGGTACTGGGGCTGACACCCCATGGCATGGAGGAAGGACCTCTCAGCATCGCGGGGATGAGCCAGCTGTCCGACACCTTTCTGAACACACCGTCCCCTGTTGTCCTCTTGGGGCCAGGCACTCCATCAGCACCTCAGACCAGCACAGCAGCAGCACCCACCTCCAGAGCACCTGCACCCTAAAAATTAGACTGGGCACACACCTCCGAGTGACCAAGCGGAGTAGCAGAGACTGGCTGCCTGGATATTTTTGGACTTTATTTGGACACTTTACTTGGTTCATGTTTACTTTTCAGGTGGTTATTAATAAAGTTTATCTTTGTTTCACACGCTTGCTTCATTATTTTTTTTCTAAAAAGACTGGGCGGAAACTTGTAGAAATGGTTTAGGCTTTGCATGCTTGTGGGATGGGTTGAGATAGCTGTGGGATGGGCAGGGATACCTTTGGGATGGGTTAAGAT